>CM066229.1:12826165-13426165 GCA_033675125.1 Athetis lepigone
TTTTTTTTTTTTATTCTAGATATAGGAGAAAATACGATTTATAAAAGTTAAAGATTAAAATTCGTCATTGATCATTTGGATTTTAAAAATAATGTTTCAATATGACAAGAAAATTTCACTTAATTCTTATGCAAAGTTGAAACCCATAAGTTTTAAAAGACAGCTTTCATGAGCTAAGTTAGATTGAAACATTATTTTAGTCGGAGAAGAAATTATTCGCTTGGACTTTTTATCTGATGCTTTATGCTTTATTTCTTGTGAGAAAAGATTTCGAGTTGAATTAAAGATAATACAGTCGTATAGAATCTTGATTTTATCGATATCTAACAAAAAGTTGCTGTATTTTTATACAAGTAAGATACGAACTTTAAAAAAATAGAAGGTGAAGTAGTTGCGTTTACCATACATAATTGATCGGATGTTAAACGTCAGAACGCTGTTTGGTCAGTACACAACACTTACTCACACGCTAACATTAAGCCCCATTTACATGTCTCCTACGGGAGTCTTTAAGTGCTAAAACGTACGCTCAATCCTTGTAAACTGCCATTCGACCAATTTGCTAAATAATTAACTGTTTGTTTATACGAATCACACCATGAAGTCACATACATATCTACCTCTATAATAAAGACTACAGGAGTTCTAAAAGTTGCTCAAACAATGAAACGTCAACGAATAAGCTACAAAACACTGGAGACGTGTAAATGAGCGTCTACTATTAATATTGTTGAACGACTGAGCTTACTAATGAATGAGCGAAGTTAAATTGGTTCAGTCTGCCGCCAGGCGGCAACTGATGGTCATCATAATCCAATTACTGTCACATCTCCGCAGCAGAAATCTGAAAAGCTGAGGGAAAATAACATGGGGAAATGGTCGACCGTATTTTTATTTATAAGAGAGCGCAGAAAGGTTTACTTATCACGCAAAACATTGCGTGGCTGGTGGTGTTGAATGGTTTGCTTTATTAGTGTGGTGTTGTTGTGGAAACCGCAAGTGATTAGCAGTTCAGGGTATCAGATTGTTTTTTGTTTTACGTACACTTGTAATTTGGATTGGTTTACATACAAATAAACACACACAACCAAAATGGCAACAACCTGTAGGACATACTAACATAACAAGAATTGAGCCCGAAGCTCCCAGAACTGCAGCCAATCGATCAGTCACTGCGCCAACCGTGATGTCCAAATATATATAAATATCCAATTAATTATCTATAGCGGTACTGAAACACAAAGAAACCTCTCAAAAACTTATGATCAAATTATTGTGTGAAAGTTTAGTACAATGATCCTGTATTTCCTCAACAGGCGTCAATTTATTCTTACCAAAGCTTTCCGAAGTTCCTAAGAGAACTTCTGCCACTTCTCGAGTTAAGTGTCACTTATCATTTATTATTTTATTCGTTCTATAAAACAATTTGTTACCTATTTCCTGTATAAGGGAAATAATACATGCATCATGACATCTATACTAATACGCTTACTAATAATCGCTGTATAAAATTATGTTACATATACATTTTTCGACAACTAAACCTGTGATAACTTTAAGCAGCAATTATTAGCAAGACGCTAATATTATAAAGCTGAAGAGTTTGATTGCATGTTTGGTTAATTGTGTTAATCTCAGGAAGTACAGGTTTGAATTGAAAAAATCTTTTTGTGTTGGAGCGCCCATTTATTGAGAAAAAGCTACGGCTACATAACATCAGGGTACGTACCTGCGGGAGCGACAACTTAATCGTAAGATGCTGTTAATACTGCGGGGATCGCTAGCCTCATATACGTCGCAGGCATTTTGTGTGAATTCGCCGTTTGTATAATGGCTCGGCATTTTATATACGGCGAAATTTCGGCAAAAGGCCAAAACAATCCGAACAGCATTAGCTCGGCGGGTAGTTTTTAAAAAATAACCACGAAGACGCACCTAACCTATCCGAGTCGGATTGCTTTGACATTTTACCTTCGGCATATAACAAAACAGCGAGTGTTTACGCTGTTTATGAAATGCTGTGCACTATGTAAATGGCGGATTTAAACAAAATGCCAGCGACATATACATATTGATGATGTACGGATTTGTGTCTCATTGCCAAATCGTTACAACCAGAGATAACAACATCCCACAAGAAATTAAATTATTTAAACGTTTAACTGATAAACGTTGAAGTTTTGCTGTTAATGTTAAAGTTAGACCATGGATAAGGAAGTATGGTGTAGCGGGAACAATAGATATGTGCCTTGTGTGTAGCCAAAGACCTAATCTTCTGTTTTGGGAGGAATCATACTAGCCCAGTACTCTACTTACAGAAGTACTAGCATTTGGAAACGCAACGAAGCGTACCGTTGAATACTATGTGTATTGTGTGGTGGAGTTACTATTCTGTGTTAGGTAGTGTAACTAGACCCTATATTATGTGGTGCGCCTTGAGAGATAGTTTTTTTATTTCTATGGACAGGCTTTTGCTTTTTTCAGCATGTATGATAAGAAATGCCCCTTGTTAAATTTTACACAAATATTATGTCTACATTTCTAATGAAGTATAGTGCATCATTAATTAAGTAATAATACCAGCCTATAACTGTCCCACTGCAGGGCAAAGGCCTCTTCTCATACAGAGAAGGCACGAGCATTGATCACCACGATTGCTCAAGGCGGATTGGCGATTTCAGACTAATATTCACTGCAAGTCCAGGTTTCCTCACGATGTTTTACTTCACCGATGTCTGTGATGTCTGAGATAATCTTTAAGAAAGTACATATGAATTGAAAAAGTCACATTGGTACTTGCCCGGATTCGAACCCACAACCTCTTGAATGAGAGGCGGGCGCCCTAACCACTAGGCCATCACGACACACCAATAATTAAGTAATTGACAAAATTTAACTTTGCGTTGACCCTTATTATTACGCATCAAGGATACAGAGAAAACACATAAAACGAGTTTTTCAACTTCTATGTTTAGTTTACTTGGCTATGTATTTATTTAAGATATAAACAAATTATGTTTCTTGCATGAAGTGCAATAAACATTAGCCAACAGTAGTTATGATCTTTTGAATAATTAGTTTTGCTCAGTTATATTTTGATTGGTGTACTAATTTGCTTATTAACTTCAGTTAATGCTTACTAAAAGTGTCTTGAGGCACAGAAACTATAATTATGACAATTTCACACTTTAATTAAGTGCTACTGTAGAACTGTTAAGTACCTGCTTGTATTTGGCACAATAATTAACGTTTTTAGTTTACGAGTTCATAATATTGCGACGTCAAAGCACATAATTAGAGTTTGGTAGTTGCTTGAGCAGGTGGGTTACCATGACGTTTAAAGTAAGACTGTTTTATTCCTGTTCCAGAATGTGCAAGTGACAGCGTTAGACACGTTGTCTAGCGCCGTCTCTTTCCCACTAAAAGTAATATCTAAGTAATACTAACTATTTATTAATCTGTAGTAATACTGCTATAAAGGCTTGTGGTAGGCCCCCAGTACATTGGTACTGGGGGCCTACCACAAGCCTTTAAGCCAGGAAAACTTTTGGAATGTATTAACTCATCTCATCATAGCTTAATGCTATTAAGAACGATCTAACCGGGTGCAGCTAAATACCAGTATTTGAATCAATCAATTATTATTTGTATTAGTAATTCTATTGTGTGTCAATTGATTGATATGTATATGTATTTATTTATTGTATTTATTTATGTATATATTGTAGTTCTTTATGATTTAAGAAAGAAAATGTATTGTCTTGCACAGGAGTATATCCTCCACTGCAAAATTTCTCTACCAAATTATGGTTTGCTGGAAGAAAACTCATTTATGGGTTAAGCTCGCCTTTGTACATGATTATTTTATTTGCTACCATTATGTATTTTTGTTTTCTTGTTCGTGTGCAATAAAGAATATAAATATGAGTTAAGTTTTTTCATTATTTGAATGTTTTAGAGTTAGCACCAAAAATATCATACTTTTTCCTAAATAAAGCTTTGATGCCACAAACAGACAGACAAACAAACAAATATCCAGACACACATTGCGATTAAACTATGTTAATGAGGAAGGTCCAGGACGAGCCGTTTTAGTTTGACATAATCCGTTCCTCGTTTCTCTGTTTTCCCTAGACAGAGGGGAGCTATAACTATGTATTTCCCCATGACAAAATGGTAGATGATGTAGGTTAGTTAAATTATGTCCACGAAAATGATTTAAATTACTTGACCCATGTAGTGTAAAACCAAATTATTTAACTTAATATTTACCAATATCCAAGGATAGCTTACATAAGCTATATAAATGCGGCCGACTTTTATATTAAATTAATAAAAACATATCTGCTTTATTTTTTAAGTACTTGGTACTTCATAACTGATTACGTACTAATCTCATTATATTTTAAGTTTATTATTATTAAAGTTAAGTAGGTAGTTGAGTAGAAAATAAGTGACATACAAGTTTATTGATAATTGAGATTAATAAAATAAGTTTTTTATTTTTCTTATCATAATTATAAGTAACACGAAGTTTTCAGGAAGTATATACTGTATCTAAACGTAATTGGATCTAAACGAAAAATACCACAGAAAATTAATCCTTTAACTATTAACTAAACTATTAATTAAATGTAACCGTAAACGCAAAAAGTGCAGGACCAACAATTAACCAAGTATCACAATATTATATATTACGATATAATTATGCACATACTTAATAACCAAATTAATAAGAAGTGGGTTTTATATTAAGGCAACAATTTAAAGGACTAGCTACAACAACAAACCCGTAATTAAAGTACCCAATTAACCGTTTTCTCGAAATGATCTTAAAACTTGATCAACCTCCAGAAATATTAACAATTTTCCTACAATGTACGTAAATAACTTTTTAATTTCCAGTTTTTAATCGCAAACCTTCGTTTATAAATTATTTATCTCTTTAAAGTATATAACTTCCACAGATATAATAAACCTTTGGTTCGGCTTTAATTATATTTAAAAGCGATCCAGTAAAAAATAAAGTGATTAAGTCGGGATATATATTTAAATTAGATTATTTTAATAACCTTTTTACGACCAAGCGACAGTCGGCTGTCGCGCTGCTATTGTCTTTCTATTGTGTCTCGAACCACGTGTGTTCGAAGGTAAAGGAAGTACCAGGAAATAAAATCCAATAGAAAAAACTATTGGGTACACAACACAATGTGTGGTATCGTACTAATATCAATTTAGATAAGTATATACATAGTGTGAATCATGTTAGCTCACTGATATGCAATCACTTAACGGTGTCGTTCATACCAGTTATTGACTAAACTAATGTTTAATTTGATACAACTGGAAAATTTATCTACCGATTAACTTTATTGTATGAATTAATAAATAGGTAATTCGCTTTATTGATTCCTTGGGGAAAAATTTTCGTAAATAATAGCTAATTCCAGCTATGTTGATATTAAAAATACTGATTAAACTATGTTAATAGGCTGTTGATACTCCTAGATATATCTAAGTTAAACAACGATTTGATATCAGTAGATAAGAACCATAACAAACAAATCGCAATCAAACAAATAATACTACGTGCCCACAGTGAGTGGTTAGGTATACGGAGGTTATGTACAAAATTATCGTACGTGCGTTGTGTGTATCGGATTTCAATTTAATGTAAGGTTTCACATATCAAAAACCGCTTACTTTGTAATTTAGTCAAGGGCGTTTGCATTGGCTTAATAAAGGTTTGCATTGCGATAGGTCGTGAGGATCGGTGGATTGCGGTGTCAGCGCCTTAGGAGACGAGTGCCATATGAGTGATATTAAAATTATTAACGCGCGAGGGATGATTCAGGTCGGTGCGCTCATCACCAGCCAGGCGAGGAGACGAGCCCGACGACGTCCGTCGTGGCGTCTGGGGTCGGGTCGGCCGCGCTTCGGTGGGCAGCCCGCTCCGCTCGGCTCGCCGTCGCCGCCGCGCTCGCCGCGAGCGGCCGGGCCGGCGAGCGAGCGGGCTGCACGCACAGTCCTCTCCTAACCGCGAGTGAGCGCGCTGCTGCCGCGGCGCGCCCTCCGCACACAGTCAGGCACATGCCTACGAAATGTCACCTACCTACATTTCCCGATAACGTCCGATTAGCAATTAACACCGCCGAATAGCACGCTCAGTGCACGGCGACGTTCGATAGTTTTATAAACGTTCTATTATTAACAGTTGTATCTTTTTGTCGTGAAGTTTTTTCAAGTAAGATATTAGTTTACGCGTAACAATTACATATATGGAATGTGTTGCTAATTCATAGCCTTGACTTCAGAGAATAGCATTTGTTTTTTGGTGTGTTTTTATTAGTTGCGTCGCCGGTAATTATGTCTCCTCGTGTTTGTGTGTACATTGTTAACGCGCGTAGTTTCACTGTGTTTCTTTTTCGAGTAAAGCAGGAAATAATGAGTAAACTTTGCAGTTTGCCTGCATTGTTTTGTTATCATATGTGCCGATAAATATGTCTCGCTTACTGGGATTTGTGTGTGACGTAAAAAATCCGGTTTTTGTTTACGGATGCTGATGCTGACCTTGCTGGTAAGAATATGAGACAGTATGTGTCGGCGTGGATGCAAAATGTCATACAGGAGCCTTATTAATTTGTGTTAATTCAAAAACTTAACTTTTTACACGCGGTACAAAGTAAGTTAGCCGTGGTGATACGCATGGGCGCATGTGAAGAACACTCGGCTCACCGTCCGCATCTAAATGTGCAATTAACTACGAACTGGGTTTTGTATTCTTTGAGAGAAATTAAATCTTAAGAGTTGTGTCTCTAATTAGAAACGTCATCACTCGTTTATAGACGTATAAGTATAGAAAATTTTATCTGCGTTCTTAGATTAACTACTAAGTAGTGCAGATACAATAGCACTTGAAGAGTTGCAAAACTATGACGATTTTACGACTTAATTATTCCTCTTACAAGGATGGCTAATTACTGTGTGCCGTTGCATAGTCTATCTAATAATAACAATGTTTTACGTAGATACCTCTTAAAGTAAACTATCCATGACATATGGTAAACAGTGGGTAGGGTGTGAAAAAAAATCTATAAGTTGTTATAAATGCCCACCATATTTCATAATAATGACGTAGTTATTTTTTACTGGCAAAAATATGTATGAACTGCGATGTAATATAAACAAATACTATAATTAATTGACGCCTACAAACAACACAATAGAATCGTTAGCACTATTATAATAACACGTAATAATAATTGTACGTAATATGTTTATATATGTTTTCGTATGTAGGTACCTAGATACTGTTTTGGTGGTACATTATCGTGACCAGCTTCATAACTGCTATTATTATTAACTAACTTAAAATAACCATTAATGTTTTTATTACGCTAATTACAATCTATAATATAGGTCAAACCGTGAGATAAAGAATAATAAAACATTAATGTGGTCGAACCGGTAATTCTCAGTTCCATCGGATTACTTCCTTTTTTTAATGTCAATTCTGTCATTTGAAATTGGAAGATAAAATTATGTCAGGCTGGTTAAACGTTCCAAAGTTCCAAATCCAAATAAAATTTGACTATGCCTTAAAGCTTCGAACACAAGCGATTAGAGACACAATAGAAAGACACATAGTAGCCGACAGCCGGCTGTCGCTTGGTCGTCGAAAGTTCAATACAATTTGAAATAATATTTAATTCAAAGATGAGTCCAAATACATTTAATGACGTCACTACCGTGACGTTTAGCCGAATGAAATAATATTGCATTATTAATTAGCGTAAAGAGGATAACTCGTAGAGTTTATGATATAAATGTTATGTGTGCTCTCGTCATGGTCTCAGAATTATTAACAAGAATAAATGCTCCTGTTATCCCTAATCTGACTATTCTTGTGTAGGTTAGGCTTTAATAATATTTAGGTGTATATAACAGTAACGTGGAACTGTGGACTTAGACTATTTTAGAACATATTTATTTTTATTTACATTTCATTTTTCGTTTATTACTATTTTATTTTTGTGAGATAGTTTGTCACACTTGATTTTAAGACTTCTTTAGTGTAAGACCGAGAAAAATAAACGCAACTTAGCACATGCTTTGTCGTGATATTCCTGTCGCTATTGTGCAAATGTTAAACTAGGTGCGATTGTAAGATAAAGATGGAGCAAGTTTTTTTTAACAAATAAATAAATGTAGTAAATAAATAATCTCGGCTTAAGACTTAACTTAAACTGTCTCCCACTATTCCCTAAATCAGTGAGATTTTATATTAGCACGACTATTCTAAGAAATTGGTAACGATAATTCAGATCTAAAAATATTATATTGTTGCCTGACGCAGGTCTACTTAAAGATGTTAACAAACGACGAGCAGACTCAATTATTAATAGAACAGATTAATTTTAGAGCAGACAAGCATTTGGCTAAAAAAATTGATACATTTGTAGTTCAGAAAACTAATCAAAGAAGTCTAATCTAATTCTTTAAGTCTAATCTAATTTTAATCTAATTAATTAATTTAAGAAGTCTAGTCTAATTGTATTTATAATTTTTATAAAATAAAAATATTTTGTATTATAAATGTTAAAATTCGTGAGGATAGATCGATGAATAGTAGCAAGTAACAATGCTACTATTTCACTCAAAAACTATTAAAGAGATTTTGATTTTGATGAATAGGGTCATTTCGCCTGTTCGCGTCCATTTAGTGCAGTTGGCAACTTTGACGGCGATAATAAAATTGTTGTAAAACTATTTTTTATGAAAAAAATATGTGATGTGTTAGTTATATTAGTCTATTTTAAGATTTACTTGCAGTTTTGTTCGAAACCTTTAGTGTTTTTTTTTTAAATAGGAAAGTTTCAGAAATAGGCGTTTTACCCAGTTTGCGTCCAAAAAATCCAAATTGCGTCCACCCGTGGACCATTTTGCGTCCAACTACTTAGAATAGGAATAAAGAGGTGATATTTTTAAGAATTTGTAAAAATAAGCTGAATTACAAAAAAAAAACTTTATTTGTGAATATAAATTATAAAAAAAAATGGTCAGGTTCGAGTCGGACTCGTGCAACGAGGGTTCCGTTTTTTTTTTTTGTAAAATACATTCAAATTTACGGTTTTCGGAGCTTTTTCTTTACTTGTGCCACATGACAATGCTTCTTGCTAAATTTCATGATTCTAGGTCAATTGGAAGTACCCTATAGGTTTTGATTCCCTTGCAAATGTCTAAATGTGCAATATAAATGGAAAGTAAACAGCCATACATTTTTGTTGCGTTGATTTAGAAATTCAATTTTTACACTTCTTTGAGAGTTAGCAGACCTATGTATGTGATATTAATTTCAGCTTGGTATCACGACGCCTTTCAGAGAAAAAGGGTCTTGACAGACGGGCGGACGGACGGACAGCAAAGACAGACAGCAGATCATATAAGAGTTCCGTTTTTACCTTTACTAGTAACGAAAGTACAGAACCCTAAAAGTTAACATTATTTTCATTAAAAAGTTTCAAAAATAAATATATTTCATCTGAACATTGATTGTAAGTAGTACATAAATTGGGCACGCCGTGATAGCGGCGGTAAGACCCCTATTTGAGGAGTGGCTGGAGACGCGCCACGGCGCTCTTACGTTTCGCTTGACTCAGGTCCTCACCGGACATGGTCAGTTCGGGAGGTTCCTGTGTCGGATTCGAGCGGTAGCGACGCCCGGGTGTCACCACTGCAGCAACGGTCGCCTGGAGGACACGGTCGAGCACACGGTGGAGGTGTGCCGCGCATGGGCGGACCATCGACGTGTCCTCGTAGAGGCGATCGGCGGAGGTGACCTCTCGCGCCCGGCGCTGGTTCAGGCCATGCTTCGGGGTGAGACGGAATGGGATGCCATCGCCTCCTTCTGCGAAGCAGTTATGCTAGTGAAGGAAGCGGCGGCGCGCGAGAGGCAACGACGAGCCTCTCGCCCCGGGCCCGGACTAAGACCCAGGCGAAGACGTCGAGAGTCGCAAGACGACCGGCCACCATAGGCGCGGTTCTGCAGATGGCGAGCGATGGGTAGCTCGCCGCCCGGCTAGGACCAGGACCGCGTCGACGGCGCGTTAGTGTTTCACGCGCGCCTCAAAGAGAAGGAGTCAGCACAGGAAGGGGCCCAACAGGGCCAATGCCTGCCAGGGTTGCGGAATGTTTATAATAGTTACCGTGACCCTGGAACATAAAGGGCAATCGAGGGAACATGAGTGGGTTTTAGTTGGTAAGAGTCTGACACGCCCTCCCGCCGCACCCAGGACGGGAGCAGTCATTGGATGATTTCACAATAACCAAAAAAAAAAAGTGGTATATAAATAATGATTGCACGTTTTACAATAAACAGTAATCAGTTCTGTTCTTTTTCCTAAATATCAGTCTTGATTAATAATCCATTTGCCTGTCTGTCTCTCCTTCAGGCCAAAACCACTGAACCGATTTGAATGAAATTTGTTACAGATATAGTCTGGGACCCGAAAAAGGACATAGGATAAAAAGGAATAGAAACCCCCGGGAACGGGAAGACAATTGTATTTAACTAACATACTTAGTGGACGCAATTGGATTTATTATTATCCACTGTAGGTACAGTTTGCGTCCATTGCGGACGCAAAGTGGAAGTTTTGTAAATTCGATGTAGTAATTCGCGTCCACCTTATTTTAATCGTTAAATGTAAAAAACCTAAGCAAATTCTTGATTAACATTATTCCTTCTTTCATTATAAAAGTCTAGAAACAGCTATTAATCCTGAAATTCACATAAAACAATAAAAAACTTATCATCGAACGCACCGCTGCACACTATTTTTTATCTAAAAAACCGCGCTTTCGCGCTTTCTTGTTAAACAGCCGGGACAAAATATTTTTTTAAACAGGATTAGTTTGTCGCACGGTCCTTTTGACCTTATGTGCGTGTCTCTTATACATTGAGGTATTACCGGTAATGACTATTCGTTTGACTGGTGTGTAAGTTTTCTTATTTTTGAGGATTTTTTGAAGGAGATCCGTAAAATGGACGCGAATTGGTCTATGGACGCGAACAGGCGAACTTACCCTATTTAGACTTCAAATACTTCAACTTCTAGATTCCCCGTCTAAGTATTTGTGTTTGGATAACACAATGAATACATACAATAAGATTACATACAACACAATAGAATTTTTTCAATTTGGACAAGTCATTCCTAAGATTAGAAAAAACATACCAACAACATATAAACAAACTTTTTAACTTAATAATATTAGTAAACAGACAGTAAGCAGTACTAATGCGTGTCTTATTAATTTTTCGCCCCCCAACAGGTAAAAGCCGTCCTTAAATTCTAATTAGCCTTCCTGTACCAATAATCATAATTTACGTTCCAAAAAGAAAACGCGTACGCCACAGGCGTATTGATAAAAACACGTAACGTATCGAGTCCTTTCGATAGAAGACAAAAAGATTACGGTAATCTAAGAATTGTGGACATTGCGCAACCCTATTTTGGACTCAATTTTAGAACCAATTAAAATTGAGTGTGGTGTGAAATTTATGGTGATTCGATTTTCGATTAGAAGCTTTTAATTAGGCTCCTAGGCTGAGCCAGGCAAAATGGCTAAGCAATTTCGGATTACTCACACCAGATAAGTATAGATTGTAGATAAGTATAGATAAATAGTCTATTATATAAACATATTGTTATAACAAAAGAAATGCGAAAGTATTAGTAATAACAGGGACTTAGATGTCTACGTGAAAGGGCACCTACTTCACCAAGTATTGTAGATTATTAGGTAGGTATAATCACGCGTTCTTATATCATATTTTAATAATGTGTGTTTATAAGTAAGTTGAATTTAATTGTCATTTAGAACAAAAGCGACCTAGTTGGGAGTTTAAGATATGGATAATACCTATTTTTAGATTACATGCTTATTTGTATTATCAGATAGCAGTTCGAACGGATAATCTGTTTTAATTTCAATGCAGAATGGATTATGACAATTTGGATAATGAATTTCGGATTTACTTACAAAAATACTAATTGATTACCTCCAAATAAACGATCGTGGATAAATATTTAAATTATATTAATAATATCATCGTCTTGCGAGGCACCAATATAGATACTCAAACTAGAATGCCAATTCTAATTTGAGTATCTATAGCCCTATAGTTTGGAACGATTATGTTCTTTATTTCATTTCCAAATTGTGGTAATTTTAATAATTGTTTATTAAGAATTATTATCAAACGGTCTGAAACAGTATCAAGATATTTAGTAACTTAATATTGCCTTTTTCGAGAGTTATTTTAGCAGCCCACGCATTAATTTGTTTGGGTACCGGTAAGAAGATAATTATACATATTCATTAAGTAAAGTATTATTGAAACGAATTTCTGACTAATATATTACGTGGTTGCTATGATCATAGCCCACTTAGTTAAAATACCCACGCAGTACTTATCCAAACATCTTAGATATTATAAAAGTTGGAGCTCTCGATATTTTTTCTGTGTTTTCATGAAATCTTTACATAAACGTTTGTTTATTTGTTAAGGATTATTGATATTATTAATAAATAAATGCTCGTGTATTTTATACTATCGTCGACCCGTGGTTTTATCTATATGTATGGATACTACTCTGCTCTTATTATCGGTTTATACAACACCGAAATGCTTATTTAATTTAAACCAGTAGTCTTTAAGATTATTGTGTTCATTCAAACAAACACTTTTCTGCTTTTTAATTTCAATTTATGTAAACAATTTTATATGATGGTAGACCATAAATAAAGATGTATTCTAACGGGTGCGTCTCATAACGTATAAAATCATTTGGTCTAATTTCATTTTATTATCGTTCATAAGATATAATCAACATGAGATATACCAACTGTTGATATAAATTCAACCCGATTTGTAGTACGTAATTTAAGCACAAACCAAGAAAGAAAATCAAACATTCTTGTCCACGATACCGACCAAGCTCTTGATTAAAGTAAAATTATAAAAGTCTATTTTTATAAATATAATTGAATAGTAATTATCAATTCAAATAATCGATTGACTGTATCGATACATACACATCACTAATTCGTACAGTTGAGTCTTGTTAACCAGGTCCAGGCCAAATACACATATTTGCACATATCTACGTCTAGCTAGTTCCCGTAGTTTCACCCGCATTTTTAGTTACTATTTCACTCCTGTAAGACGTAGCGTGATGTTAAATAACCTATATCCTTCCTTGATAGGATGGGCTATCCAACAAAATTATCTTATTATCGACGACCAGTCCTTCTCGAGAGTTGCGCGTTGCGCGTTCAACCAAACCAACAAACTATTCAGCTTTATAATCTATACATATACTATCTATACTAATATTTTAAAGAAGAAAACTTTGTTTGTTTGATTGTAATGGCATTATTCATTAGGCTCAAAAACTACTGGACCGATTTTAAACATTCTTTCACCATTCGAAAGCTACATTGTCCACGAGTAACATAGGCTATACCTATAATATCACGCTATGTCCCACGGGAGCGAAGCAGTAACCAAAAACCTAATGTAACGTGGATGAAACCGCGAGGAACAGCTAGTCTATATATATAAAAGAAAGTCGTGTTAGTTACACATTTTATAACCCAAGAACGGCAGAACCGATTTGGCTGAAAATTGGTGGGGAGGTAGCTTAGGATCAGGGGACGGACATAGAATACTTTTTATCTTCTTTTTTTTAGTAACCAAAAATCTAATAAAACGGAGGTGAAACCGCAGCGGACGGCGGAGTATTAGTATAGATGATTCATGATTACTATCTACTAGTATATCTACTATCATTTTGACACTACAATCTAATTAAATACACACAAGGGCCACTTGTCTCGTTAGCCACCGTTTCCGTCCCCTCGTGGTTAAGTCGAGTGCCAAGTAATCACTGGCATGACCGCCATTTCATTAATTACCCATGTTCAGGTGTGTGAGACGTAAACGACGGTAATTTGCGTGTAAAGCTAAACAATCGTTATCTTGGTGAACCTCTCAACACTGCTGATGAGAAATTGTGTGTGAATGTTTAACAATGGGGAAAGCGAGGGGAAAGAAGGTTACAGGAAACTGTTACACATTTTTTTTTTATTTAAATAATATTTATTTGTTCTATATCCAAATCTACAGCGACAATTCATTAATTAAAGTAGGGCATCAAATACAATGTGATCTTATTTTTTACCGACTTCACAAAAAGGAGGAGGTACTATGTTCGGCTGTTTGTATGTTTTTTTTTTTTTTTTGTATGTTTGTTCATCGATTACTCCGCAAATTGTCAACGGATTTTGATGATTCTTTTTTTGTTTGATAAGTCATGATTCAGGGGTGGTCCCATATAAATTTTGTGGCGATCGGTTCAGTGCTTCTCGAAAAATTCACCAAGAACAAAAAAAAATTGACGAAATTTTCATAGACGATGTGTGCTTTGTCTTCAAGTTTCTATTTTCGTTTTATAAGATTGTTAGTAGTTTTATTTTGAAAATAAATTACTTTGAAAGATACTATACACAGTCAAACATTGGGAGTCGACACTAAAAAGTAATAAATAAAAAACTTTTTTCAAAAAAAAAAACCGCCTTCAAAAACTGAAAACCCAATAATAACTAAAATTACGGAAGTCGGTGGTTTCTCTTCTGCCATTCAATTTGTGTTGCCACCGACTTCCGAAAGGAGATGGAAAATGGTGGGTCCAAATGTAATAAGTTGAGATATGATCTAAAAAAATAGTCATATTTTTTATCTAAGAATATGAAAAATCTCTACAATTCTCTTTCTGGGAGCGGAGAAATATGAGAAAGATAGTTTTCGTAAGATTATCGGTTCAGTAATAGATTACGCAGTTACGAAATTAAAACTTTTGAACTAAACAAGCCATATCGATTCAAATCTCTCTTATATTTTTAGTCTATGCCACTGACATGACAACTGACTGGCATTGACATTAGACAGTTTGCCGACTGATCTTGTTTGCTCACTCGTTTCGTGTTTTCCGATGCGTTTTAAGTGTTTTCCGATTATTCGTCATTTTTCACGATCACCGCTTTGTATTTTACGGATTCTGACCCTGCCTACCTTGTACGACCCTCGCTTTCACCTTGGACACCGAAGATCGCTCATACGTTTGACTTGGAATTGTTGTTTTGGATTTTACCGCCGCTTGTGGATTGGATATTATTCAAACTATGGATCGCTGTGTGAATTGTGGGATATCCACTGGTCACTGCAATACACTGGTCACTCCAATAGTATATTTCATGATTTTTTATTTTATTTTAGACATCCTTTCCCTATCTCCTTAACTGTTACCTACGTATCGCTTGAAGTCGTTGACGTTCATTATTACGATTTTTCAAACATTTTCTAGTACATACAATATTTATTAGTGCAAAAGAACACATTTAACACTTCAGGAATAAGCTATTAGTTAAAAATTGTAACTAACTTAACCTCACTTTCACTTAATCGCTTATATCTCTGTTCTCAGAATGACAAAATCAGCAGAATTTTCAGTCAAAGGTTAACAACATATAAGCAAATTATTGACACTACTTTCATCTTCTTACACCTGGACCCAAGATTGTATGTAATCGTTTCAGTTATTATTGGGTTTTTAGTTTTTGAAGGCGGTTTTTTTTTTTTAAAGTTTTTTTAATTGCACTGTTCCACTGCTACGATCTCTGTCACCCAAGCTAAGATTGAACTCGTGTGGTGATTGTCATACAAAAGACGATATACCAAATTTCTAGCTTTTGACCGCGTCTTCACTCGCATTAAAAAGAGACAATCAGTAGCCTATGTCACTCTCTATTCTTTCAACTATCTCGACCTAAAAAATCACATCAATCCGTCGCTCCGTTTTGCCGTAAAAGACGAACGAACAAACAGACACACTTTCCGATTTATAATACTAGTATAGATAATCTGCATCTTGTAATGTTTGAGGTTCCGTACTAGGCCAAATAAATAAAGAAACTGAAAACGGTCTGCTTGATGTTCAGACTTTAGACTTAGTAGGATATGTAGGAAAGACTTTTATCTCTTAAAGTACTGATCCAAGATTTTCGGAAGATACAATAAATAGTTATTTACTTTGTATGCGAATCCATGCTGATTTTTTAACAATACACTTGTTGCCTTGCAAGAACAACATAAACCGATAGATATAAGACAAAAAAAACAATATGTGCGTTATATACTAAATAGTAAACTAATTGGTCTGTTCACAATAATGAAAAATAGCATATGTTTTAAAAATAGATTTAACTCTTGCTTTATTTCCCCCATAAGTAAAATACGCGCAGCAACGTAGAGTTACGAACTCCGGCTTGTTTGTACTACACTAAGCAAGTAAGCATACTGTACCTCAAGGTTCAGTTAAAAAACAGAGCCAGAGCTTAAGTCCTGGTACTATTAATGAACTGGTCCTTGTTGGCAGCTGTGGAAAACACTATAAAGTTATTTTTTTATTATTTATGAACCTTACACTACCCGGTTAAGTCAGGTTTTTTTTTGGTGACGGCTCAGCTCTTGTGGGTCGTAGCCTATATTATTCTGTTGTATAAGCTATATTACTGAAAAGTTTCAACTATATTGGTTCAGGAGGTGTGCGTGAAAGAGTACTAAACATATTCATCAAAACTCACAAACGCTTACATTCATAATGTTAATTGTAGGATAGTTTGAGGATAAGTATTTTGAATTGATCAATTGCCTGATTCTATTTAAATCAATATTTAGTAATCTGTGGTTTTACTAAGAGGGCATATAATAATATGAAATAAACTATTATATAATATAAAAGAAACTATCACAAAAAATTATAGGTTTTTTTTTAATTGTTTTTAAAAACGTGACAAAAACTGTCATTTAATAACGAATACGTAGACAGATTGTGAAACTAACAGTAATCCTCGGTAGCTCGTATGATGCTTACGTAGCTTCATTAAAACTGACGTTCGCGTAATCTTACAAATGAGTGCACACTGTAGCATTTTATTTTGCAGTCATGCAGTCCTACAATTTTAACATGTTTGACGCAATCCGTATGTTAATCTTTTTCTTGTCGTTATTTGCTTACTTTTTTGGGTAATTGTAATATCTACGTATTCGTTTTAAAAGGAAAAGAAAGATAGAATAATATTTATTTGACACACATAAACACACAGAGCAGAAAATCACATGTTACACAAAAAGAAAACAATAATAAAGAAGAGTAAAAAACACTGTGTCTCGCGGATGCGCCAAATAGAAAATAAAATTAATATAATTTACTGTCATTTTTTACCTAATATCTATTGTAAATCTTTCAATAAAAAATGACTCACACTCAAAACGAACCAGCCTAGCTAAATCATAGATTCGTTCACATGCCATTGCACTTTTTCCAATTTTTCCAATATCGTTTGCCGATCACGCCTCTAGTTATAGTTCAATGGACTGTAAATCGAAATGGAAAACTTTGTCTTTCGCCCAACAGCCATGATACAGGCAAGTCGTATTGAAACACTTTAATTTATTTATTTATTTATTTAAACTTTATGCACACATGTACAATGGCGGACTTAATGCCTTAGGCATTCTCTACCAGTCTACCCAGGGTGGTGCAGAGATTATATGGTAGGTGCACTTAAAAAAGAAAAAGAAAAAGAAATGGAACTTAAAATTAAAAAAAAGGAATAAACATAATTACCTACTTAATTATATATTAAAGTATATATTATATACACATAAATACATACATAAATACATACATACACAAATACATATATAACAAAGAATTTAACCTCTAGGTATTCGTAATTCTATTTATAAATTGACACCACCCCGAAGAATTAAGGCTCACTGGCATTAATAGACTGGACTGGACTTAATTTATCGCAAGTTACTGGCCAGCAACAAATAACATTTTATCTTTAAGTAAAGAATTCTTAGAAACATCATAAATCGAAGAGGGAAAAATTGGTCTTTCGTCGAGAAGGACCAGTTTATCCGTAAAGGACCAATAAGTCTGTATGTTACGTTTGAACGTAAGTTATTGATTGAGCTCAGCCCATTCTCTGCACATGGCTACATCGTCGAATTAGTATGTTGAGCCGTATATATCTGTAAACTGTAATTACGCTATTTGCTTTCTACAAACCAGGCGGCCTATTTGGCTAGCTGTAGTTAGTTCCTCGCGGGTTATATTACAATGCCCGTTCATTCCCGTGCCTCCTCTTTAAGCTACTTGAACAGTAAACCCTTGTAATTAACAGTCTAGCTTTAAGGAAATTTGCAACAGATTCTTTTGTAAAAAAATCTTTCCTACTCTTCTTGTGTCTATTGAAACTTGAACTTATTACTGTGGGTTTGTGTTTTAAATTCAAATTATATAGCTTACGAAGTTTACAACGCTAATAAGAATGTGTTGAACATTCTAGATTGCCTATCGAATATTGTTACGGAGATGGAACAGTTTATTTATAACACTTCATTATCTTTTAGAATCTTGATCAAAAGTCATAGATTTTGTTAGATTTATTTACGTTAGATCATAAATAAATAAATATTATAACATCATTGGTATGTGTATAATTCGTAGTCCATTTTCTTTTTGTGTGGCGAAATTAAAACCCTTTGATACCCAAATAACATAATAATGAGCATTGTAACAAAATAATGAATTATGAGACCGTGAATCTCGTTATACCTACATAGGTACCTTAACAAGTTAATATTTTAACATTGACAATAACATGGCTTCGTGAAAAAAACTCTAAATTAACTAAATAATTAGATAACCTGGAGATATAAAATTATAACAATTCATTTATTTTAATTGTTTTGTTATTTCAATCAGAGCTTATAATTGGATAAGACCTGGATTTTGAAATGGAACCCAAAATTAGCTGTCTAACTAAAATTCTAGTTATTTCATTGGCTGTCCGTATTTCAGAGGTGAATTAACATAACCTAGCTAAAATCGTGGAAATCATAGCTTTGAGGTAACATCCCACTAATATTATAAATGTGAAAGTTTGTATGTGTGTGTCTGTTACTTTTTCAGTAATATCCACAGCTCTAGTCCTGTCAAATGTGACAGCTGTCATTAATGACAAGTGTCACAATACTGCCACGCGAAATTGACCCTTAGGATCATTGATGATTTTGTTGTTTAATTTTTGTTATGGCTGTAGTTCACTGAACTGGTCAGTGGTTGACATCGCCACATTAAGAGATATTACTTAGCCGAAGCACTTGCTTCTGGGTACAGTTTGCACCATAGATATATTAAAGAAGGTTTGCACCCAATCCCAAATATTTCTGACAAAGAGTTATTTTCTTTATCACTAAGTTGAACTTTGAGAACAATATCTTGTAAGCTACAAAAAAAAAATGTTATCTGACTGTGTAAAAGAAAATGATTTAAGGTAAAATTCCTATAAATCCATAAATGCTATTGACAAGAGAAATGAGCACCTACAGAAGCACGGTGGATAAATTAATTGATTTCTATGTCGTTAAGTTTGCTTGAACTCTGCTACTGACGTTAATTTATTTTGATTATAGTCTCTTTGATTAAGAAAGTTCCCGTCTTTTTATGTTCTGATTAGAACAAAGGTAAAAATATAAAGAATTCATTGCGAGTCCGTAATTTTATTAAGTCATTAAAACTTTTAATGTTTCCCGCCGTTTGTTAATGATAGTAATTTGAACGTCTGTAGCTTATATAATTTCAATTCTTGAAAACTTCGTCTCAACTGTGGATATCAACTAAAACCTAGATAACTTTGTTTATGAACATGAATAATAGATCAGCAAATAATCAAGAGTTGACGACGACGGCGTAGTAGTTTCAGTATTTCATGGAAAATCTTGGAATACATACAGAGTAATGGAGGAATGTAGCCTGTATTATGTTCAACCATAAACACGGGTAATTTGAGTGGACTTTAAATGCGTGTGGATCGGGCCACATTGCCCGTGCGCATGTCGTGCATAATGTCGTAAACTCGAACAACAACACTTTGATGGTGTCGAACAAGATTACGTGACGCACAAACGCGCTCCAAATCGTTTTAGCGTTATCTCCCTTTTTACGCACGCCTGTCGGTGACAATAAAAACTCCGTCTGCTGAAATCACCCATACGTCGGCGGCCTGTAACCATCTGTATTGGACCCACGACATTACTTCTCAAAAGAACTCCTAACTTAATTTACATTTTTATTCGACTTTCCACGTTAACGTGTATGATGTGAAGTTAAACAGAAGTTAGGCACAAGTAAAACAGAAAGTTGTAAGGGTTGCTGTTGTATTAGACGTCTCCGATTTATTTAAGAGACTTTCAGTATTTATGGGTCGTATCAAGCCCGGATTTATTTTCACGGATTAATATAGCGGCCGGGTGTGCAGGTTCGACGAATTTCTGCTGAGTTGGAAGGATTCGACGCCCATAAATCTGAATCAAACGTTCGCATTTTGACGAGAAATATCCGAATTGAAGTCGAATGACCCTTTTCAAAGTCGCGTCAAGCGTGATAAAATACGTATCTAAATGGATATCTCGTAATCATGTTAGCATCCGTTCAAATTATGTAGGTTTTTATGTCAATTCTTATCTACTTGTAAATGTTTAATTACATTTTTATTTACATTTAATCGTTTTAGTCTTTAACCCGGGAGCACTCGCGCCTTTAAAACTTACACGAGCACTCGCGTATAGAGCATTTTGCTCACGTTTTACAAATAACAAAAAAAGACATAAATTAGAGTATATTTATTAATATTATTGCTAATATATAATACAACAATATTGTATAATCAAATCAAATATTTATTTTTAATATATAACAGTTGTTATACTATAATATTTTAAAAACAAATTTAGGACCAAATTAGCATTCCTTAAGTGCACTTTTGGTAAAAACTTAAAAAAATTACTTTAGTCAAAAAAATTAGGAAGTGAACAATAAAACATTAATCTTCATCATATGCACGAGCTTTACATATGTCACAAAAAGTAAAAGCATGTTGTGTGTAAAAAAAATGTGTAACTCGCGCGATGAGCAAATCCCCGCGCGACGTATCTCGGCTAAACAAACCACCTCTACTGAGCGATTGATGCACACTAACACGAATAAACCGTTATGAGCAGGACGGGGGAAGTATAAAACTCAGCTAGCGGGAAAACGACGACCAAAGATAAATAAATCAATAAATGGCGGGAATTTAAAATTCACCGTGAGGGAAATGCTCATAGCGCGAGTGCTCGCGGGTTAAATGAGCAATCGGACCGTCCGAATTGATTCCTATACAATAAGAAGATAATATAACTACTGAAGTGTAAGTTTCCTATCAACCGAACCTTTCAGTGACATAATTAATTCAGGTAATTGTGTAAAAGTAATTTGAAATAAAATCGCCAGAATCGTTTTTAAAATGTTTGTATTTCTATTTCTTATTCTGCAAATATTGAACAAATTTATATACAAAAGTAAGAACATACAAAAGTACCCACTTTTACTTTCTTATTCAAATAACATCATGCTACTCCTGTGTACCCATTACCTAATATTTAAATCATCCCGTACGTACCGCGTATTACGTGTTTTTCAAAAATATCTCGGGATATGGCGTGTTTTCAATGAATTACAATCAGGTAGGTATCTGATAATAATATTAAATAATTCATAAGCCTGTTGCTTACAGACTGCAATGACGTGTTGATGCATTAACACATTTATTGAAATATTGCTCTTATTTACAGTACCCGTCAGTCGCGGATTTCCATATCTTTTGTTCGAATCAAAATTATAACACGCTTTTCATGTACGCAAATAAAATGTATGGTAAATTGATGACGATTCATCACAATACGATATAGGTACCTGCCTACCCCCAATAAGTAGATGTCTGACTCCGAAAGTAGGTACTTCAACTTTCGAACTCTTACCACAGATTAATAAATAGTTACTACGTAACAGATACTTCACTCCAATACAAAAACCAAAATACCTACGCTATAATAGCCTACAAAATCATAATAATAATACCAGTTGTTTGCAGCAAGGAGAAATGTACCATAAGTACGCACAAAGAGAGTTGAGATTCTTTTGCCCGCCACGCGACTAACGTGTGTGCGTGTCGTCCAGCAAATCTGCTAGGGTTATACGTATGATGATCAAGGCTCGGAACCGGTTTAAAAAATACCGGTTAATACCGGTTTATTACGGTTTTCCTCCGAACTTTTCTTAAGAACGTGAACATTTTGAGAACTTTATTTTAACCTAAATTAACCGGTTTATTCGAAAAGCGGCATGACAGTAAACGCGTTGCAACTTGTATGGATGCCGCGCATAGTGACGCGGTATGAAGACGTAGGTATAGGTGTACCAGTAACTGATGACAAAAATGGTAAATAAAATATGATGAGAGCAACACTGGGGAAAAAGGACTAAAATGTTTTGATACTTGTATTTTCCCCTTAAAAAATTATTACACTTATTGTTTATTAACAATACTAATATTATAATGAGGAAAGATTTGTATGTATTTTTGTTTGTTACTCTTTTACGCATAACCTACTGAACGGATTTTGATGAAGCTTTACAGAAATATTACAGAATTATCGCCTATGTCTTATTAGTTATTATATATCAGAATAAGACATAGGTGATAATTTGTGCAGTTTATTCAACAGTGATGTTTGTTTAGTTGTATTTTTCTATGAGCCGATGATACGATTGGGACCTACCTACTTGCAGTCTACTCTGGATAAAGCTTAAAAGGCTTGATGCACTAATTTAAACCCATAACCATGTCGATTTATGTAACTGGTCTTCGGCCGTGTAAATCAAATAAATAAATGAGTGACCAAAATAAAGATGTTTTTAAAAAAGAGTGAGATATATAGCAAGGTATATATCTGGTTAATCCATTCTAATATTATAAATGCGAAAATAACTGTCTGTCCGTCTCTTCTTGACTCCTAAACCACTGAACCGATATGAAAAAGATTCGGTACAGATATAATCTGGGACCCAAAAAAGGTCATAGGGTAGTTTTCGTCCCAGAAATCCCCAGGGAATGGGAATGAAGTCGCAGGCAAAAGCTAGTATAAAATTAATTAAGATAAACCCAATCACTATAATATAAGTACTTTATTTACACAACAAAAATGAAAGAAATGGTTTTTTGCTTTGTGATTGGTGTCCCAGTTTTTTGTTTAGGGCCTTGACTATGGTAGAGATCGTCACATAAGGCAAGTCAAACATCTATAGGCGGCTCATGTGAATCTGACACCAAAGATACTGCCTTCTTCATCTGCCTTCTGCAATAATTCGTCACATAGTATTAGTTCACTCCCCTGTAATAAGCCAAAGTTATATGTTACGCAATATATACACATATGATAAACTCATGTAAATGGATATAAAACAAAGTATCAACTTTGGCGAGTCATACTAACCAGTCAACGCAAGCACGCGGTCTAAAATCGAAAATTGCGTGTAAGCTACCTACACCGTCTTCTTTACAGATTTATTAGTACACATAATAAACAGTGCTTCTGGATTGTGACCGCGGTGGTTTCTCAGTCATTCTTTTACTTTTTACTAAAAATTTCATGAAAATAATAAATGTAAACAAACAAACGTAATGTCACTTGACAGATGACATGACAACAATACCATATAAAAATCATTATTTGTTTTACTTTTTTTTGTCATGAGTTACTGGTACACCTATAGTTATGATATTTCTTTTCATTCGATTCGTGCGCGATATCGTAGGTCTGCTGCGCAGTGGGATTTAAACACCAGTAAATATTATTTTGTTTATTATTTGTGGTTAACATGGGTAGAAAGCGGAAGAATTTAATTTATACATCTTTGACTACAATGAAAGCAATAAAACTTCAAACTGTGAAAAAGTGCCAATCAATTTAATACTTACCCTCAAGTGTAAGTAATAAATTGATTGGCATATACACACATCAACATGGTCTAGAGATATTTCAATTAAACCTAAAAAACTAAAACTCTTTTAACTCTTTGTTAAGACACCTACACAATAAAAGAAACCTTGTTTATAGCCTATCTAATCTGATAATAAACTTTTAGAAAAAGTAAAATTAAAAAAAAAACTTCGGAGAAGAGCAAAAACTCAGACAAAAGGATCATGGGCATTTTTGTATGAGAGCTGGGCGTAAAACCAACAGAAATAAAATGTGTTGTAATTTACTTTATTGTACTTCTAAATACTTGTTAACCCCAATATCGACCGGGTATGACTGCAAAAAAATCCCAAAGATTGGTTAAATAAAACACACATATTTGTTAAAAACTACTGTATATTGATACCTTTTATTTAAATATCAATGGTTATCATCAACTATAACATCTAATAAATGTTCTGCGGGTGCAATGAAAGGCTCGTGCCGTCCTAACCCTAAAAACCACGAAACTGAAACTATGTGGGCACAACTTCCTACTGTTCTTCTGCCTGTTAAGCAAGTACAGTAATGCTCAACTATCGCATTTCTACCGATTTGATCTTTATCGATCAAAATGTAAGTATTATATATGCGCGATCTGACATGCCGCGACTGTATTTTAATTCGAAGCAACCACACATTAGTTTGCAGAATATTACATATGTTTAAATCATCTAATGACTCCTCTCTATATAATTCAATTAAATAAACACCATCGCGGAAATGTTCTGCGACATACGATTTTGCTAGTTTCATATGATAAGTTCCCAAAGCGTGAAGCACTATACATTCCTCTGTTAAACGTGAAACATCATTTAGGAATGGTAGAGTGGCTTCCATTCTTACAAAGTCTCGACGTTGTCGATTCAGATTTTTAAGTTCGACGTAATCAAATAAACGATTCGGGTTGTTCATTTTTTCATCAATAATGTTTATTATATCCGAAGCTAGTCAACGGTTTTCAAAAACTGGGTGAAAAGCATTTAAAAGGCTAGCACCAATTTTGAAATCTACAAACATATGGGGAAGAGTTCTATTAACAAATACGTTTGAACATCACTGAATATCTCTGCTCACCGGTTGTTTGGGTGATTGCCGTCATAGTATAAAATTAAGTAATAGTCATTAGCTTTCACATAAAATATATTTTAAAGCTGTTGGTTTTACGCCCATTTTGACCGTGACTCTTTCAATCTTAACTTTATTTTTGAAACATCAAAACCTAAACATTAAAAAACATTTTTTTAATCCGTGGATCCACCTAAGGCGACGCTGCAGATGTCTCCTAACACATCTGCAGCGGTTCTGCATATCAAAACAATATGTCAATACCCTGTTGTGGAATACTGTCCCAAATTGCGGTTTCTGAAGCAATGAGGACCAGTCAGAGCGTTATATCCAGGCTCACGTTATCGTGTCACATGGGAAGTGGTGGAACGGCACATTATTACAACACAATCAGGACCTATTTATAGTAAATGCTGCACGAAGTCAACCAAATGTAACGGCGATGCAATTGGTTCAAAGGCTACAGAGAGAGTATGGGTTGCTGGTAAGCGGTCAAACTTTGAGAAGACGACTGCATGAAGTCAACCTACGTGCTCGTAGGCCACTTCGGGTAACAGTGCTAAGGATATTTATTTATTTATTTATTTATTCTAAGGAGAACCAACAGCTACAACAAAATGATAAAAACAATTTATGAGACATTATGCCAATTACAGGTTCTCACAATAGGATAGGCAATCACTTGTGATTTTCACTTATGAATCCAAGTTTGGATTTAATCCTGATTCGCAAAGAGTACGTGTTTGGAGAGAAACTGTACGTTGGAATCGACTGCAGCACCCACAAGTTCATGCATATCAATTTGGCACGATTATGGTTTGGGCAGGAATTCGTCTCGGCGGTAGAACGGACCTTGTTTGAATACAAGGCAATATGACTGCTCTAAAATACCGAGATGAGGTGCTAGAGCCTGAAATCCTGCCTCACAGACAGCAAATGAGACAAAATTTCCAGCTCATGAACGACAATGCCCGTCCGCATACGGCGCGTATCGTTACAAGTTGGTTACAACAGCATGATATCCAAGCTGAGATTAAGCCGCCTCGTCGAGCGGCTGATGCGGGTGGGGCCGGATCTGGCGGAGGGCCAGTTCGGCTTCCGCAGAGGACGCTCCACGGTGGACGCCATCAAGCGCGTACGAGCCCTCATGACAGGGATGCGGTAGCACGGGACAGGGTCGTTTTGGCGGGTCTCTTGACATCGTCAACGCCTTTAATACTCTGCCCTGGGAGGAGGCACTCCGGTATCACCGGATGCCAATCTACTTCTGTCGTGTGGTCGAGGCCTATCTGACGGATAGAGCCCCGGTCACGATCCCGGAGAGTGGAGTCGAAGAGGGATGTCGTGCGGTGCTCCACAGGGATCGGTTCTGGGGCCGCTCCTGTGGGACATCGGGTACGACTGGGTGCTGCGTGCCGACCTTCCCGAAGGTGTCAGCGTAGTGTGTTACGCTGACGACAAGCTTGTCCTAGCGCAGAGAGGGTCGTTCCAGGCGGCGGCCGACTTGATGTCACGTGGTTTTAGTTCTAGTTTTAGTTTCGCTGGGCTTGTCCGCACTTAGCCTCATAATTGGGCCATTGTGCGTGAGTGACTTGTCGCCAATTCCAACCATCCCACACTTTCCCAGAATCGTAGCAGAATTTTCAGTTTGCCAAAGATTTCTGGAAATGACCCGGCTACACTGTTACACTCCATGAGGTCGTGTTGTGGCGTTTCTTCTGCCTCTAAGCAAATTCTGACATGATGTCACGTGGTGTTGCGAGAGTCGTGGACAGGAACCGGCAGCTGGGACTCGTGGTGGCCCTGCAAAAGTCCGAGGCCATGTGTTTTCATGCCCCTCGGCACCGGCCACCTCCAGGGTCTCAGATAACGGTGGGAGAGGTTCACATCGGTGTCGTGTCGACGATGAAGTACCTGGGATTTGTCTTCGACAACCGATGGAACTTCACGGAGCACTTTCGACGTTTGGGCCCCAAACTGGCGAAGGCTCGAGCTGCCCTCAAGCGGCTCCTGCCCATTCTCGGTGGTCCAAACGCCTTCTGCCGGAGTCACTACGCGGGGATCGTGCGGTCCATGGCCCTCTACGAGGCTTCGGTGTGGGCGCCCAACCTAGCCTTGGCTCCGGCCCGGCTTCTGAAAGCGACCCAGAGGGTCATGGCATTCGGATGGTGCGGGGATACCGCACGGTTTTCTGCAAGGTGGCGAGCCTCCTTGCCGGTATCCCGCCGTGGGATCTGGAGGCAACAGTCCTTGCCAAGTACCAGTGGCGCGTGGAAGTGCCACTACCAGGACGGGCGAAGTCATTTGATGATTTCCCACTCCCCAAAAAAAAGTTATATCCAAGCTTTAGACTGGCCTGCACAATCCCCTGACCATAATCCTATTGAGCATGCCTAGGGCATGCTTCAGAAAAGAGCTCTTAGGAATTTCCCTGAAGATATTGTGCATGAAAACCAGCTTTTCTTGCATCTTAATAGGACTTGGGACAGTATTCCACAACAGGATATTGACACCTTTGTTTTAAGTACGCAGAACCGCTGCAAATGTGTCAGGAGAGTCTTAGGATCCACAGATTAATAATTTTAAGCTTTCAACTATTTTTATAAAAAAAGTACTTGTTTTGTTTAGGTTTTTATGTTTCAAAAATAAATAAAGTAAAGATTGAAATTTTGTCTGAGTTTTTCCTCTTCTTCTAAGTTTTTTTTATATTTAACTTTATCTAAAAGTTTATTATCAGATTAGATAGGCAATTAAACAAGGTTTATTTTAATGTATAAGTGTCTTAAGAAGAAGTTAATAGAATTTTAGTTATTTAGGTTTAATTGAAATATCCCTAGACCATGTTGATGTGTGCATTTATTTGCTTAAATGTTTAAAATTCGTAGGTAGACTGGTAGCGAACAGTAGATGTTACAGCACAGAATATAGTAAAGTACCTTTAGTAATTACTTTATAATATATATTCTGTGGTCATATTTAATATGATGGATAATATAACTAGGTCAGATTTTTCTGCCGAAATATTATAACATAATGCGTAAGTAGTTTACTTTGCACTTTTAGATTCAGGTTGTTTTTAACCGACTTCAAAAAAAGGAGGTTATCAATTCGACCCGTATGTGTGTAATATTTCCCGAACTGCCCAGTTTTCGTATATGTTAGTCTAAAAATAAAATCTGAACAGCGCGCGGCGATTCTTTACGGTGCGTCCGTATTAACCGGTTTTTATTGCTCTAAACCGTTTAATCTGACAAAACCCTTAAATAAATACTGTTCCAAATATCGGTTTAAAAAAAACGGTTTTGGGAACGAAACCAAAATGTAAAGGTTTTGCGTCAAGGACATAATAGCGGTTTGAAAATTTAACCGGTATCCGAGCCTTGATGATGATAATGGTAAAAAAACGAATGTTTTAGTAAATCAATTATTTTTTTATTTGTTGATCAAATATTTTTTAGTTTGATATAACGACTGATGCATATTTTTCGTTCCTTGAATTCCCGACTAATATATTTTAGTGTCGAAAAATATCCAAAACGGCGTGAATAATTTTAATAAATAATCAAAAGGGAAACAGAAGAATTGGGAAACAGGGGAATTGCACAATAATCACGTAATAATTACGTGGTTTCGGCATTTTGATAGTCAGCGCTGTACCCGTGATGCGCGAGCACTCAGCCGGGCGCGCGACAGCCCGGTGTTCGTTGTATCGTCGACGATACGCGAAGCGGTAGGCATAAAACGCGTGGCCTTGAGCGAGTGACGGACGCCTGCTCTTACAGTATTTATGAACGCCTAATCTCCGCTAAAGACAGATTTTGATTGACACATCTTGCAGTGTTCAATACCTACTTGAAATCGGGTGGGGCGTCCAAGTACCCCAAAGGCCTGAGTAATCCCTTAGGCCGAAGGCCGAGGCCGAGTAAGATATACGACCGCGATAATCTCCAACTCAAGGCTCATGAAGGCAAAATCGCTGAGCACGGTACAAGTTTCTGTGATACGCTGTTCGGTTGTCGCGACGGCGGATTAACGAGAGGTTGCAGCCCAACTTAATGTCCAAAATTCAAAGCTAATTGACATAGAATTTTACCCTTTTCATTGTCAAGTTGGATTTTTAATAAGAAATTTTAATATACTTACCTTGTTTAAATTCGTAAAATATTGTCACTCTCTCAGACCTGTAAATCCAAATTGATCGGCGAAATAAAACTAATAATATTTTAATCATAATAGGTTTTGCCTACAAAACGTTTCTTATCAAATAATAACCATTAGAATAATTCAATTAAGCGTTTATAAACATAATTCAATTGAGCTAGAAAAGCTACCTATTGAAATAGTTTTACTGTAACCGTTTTAATGATTACACATTAGAGACTGCCGTACGGAGCTCCTCGCGAAAATTATTCGATATCGATTCAACCGTATCGAATGTCAGAAGAGTATCGTTCGTGACTAGAGCACTTCGTGTATTATATTACACAGACGATCTAATAAAATGTATTGTGATGTGTTACCTATGTTGCTAGTCGTTACCTTACAAACGAAGCTGAGGTAGTTTTATTTGTATTTCCATGTAGCGAATGATTTATTTGTTTACATTTAATCATTTACAATATTTACTTTACATACTAAATGCAAATTCACACTTTGTCTACTTAAAATGGTACTTTGTTTACTTAAATGTGTCTATAAAAGTTTATAAACCTCAAAAAATGTAGCTAATAGTAATAAGAAGGAAAAATTTAGAATTTAGGTGATAAAATACACATATAATATTTTACACACACAGTTCCAAACTTTTCTAGTTGACATATAAAATTACATACACACATATAAGTACATACTTACCAATTATTTGTCTAGAAGTTATTTTTGCCTAAAGTTTTCCATAAGAGCAGCTGAATATGACCTTCACAGGAATTCTTACAGAGCATAGAATAAATGAATTTTAAATTGTATTTAAACTAAAAACAGTATATTGTTATTCAATCCGATTACAACGCAACTTCAAGGCTGCCAATACCATACTAGATAATGTATGAAGTGGGCTAAATATGTAGCCACAAGTGGTGCCTGCTCACGATAAAATTAAAATAAAATTTAATATAGGAAGCAATTTATTACACAACAGAAACTTTCCACCATCATTCTTTTTGTAAAATAAAAACGAGACTGTTCTTGATTTTTTATAAACTTTTCCTAGAAGTTTTTTTTATTAACTATAATATACCTCACTCACCTCATTTTAAATTAAGAAATTTCCAGGGTCAATTTATTTTAGCATCTTTTATATGTAATACGGGATATATTTAATATGTCCATTAAATCTTTTAGACTCCAGACTAGTAAAAGCATAATACAATACTTATTTTTTTTCGCTGGTAAATTTTTTGCTCTTAGTAAAAAGTAAAAGCGTTTCAGAGATATCACACTTCGTCATACAAATTCCCGAAGCTAAAAATGTGGACAAGAAAGCTATTTACGAAAATTAATGGACATCACGTGGTCATAACCAGAGGCCATTAATTTTATATTATACTGCGCATTTTATATTTCGTCTACAATAAATATAGCTACAAAATGCGTAGCAAACATACTTACGCGTGTTAAATTTAATTTTTAATAAAATATAAATGTTGGTTAGCCTCTTAAATTATATTTTTTTATGCACATACCTACACATTTATTTAAATATTTGACAAACGCTCTTAGTCTCGCTTACATACCTTGAAGACCAAAATACCAATTCTCCGAAATGTGCGTGCAATGTTAGACAGGCATGTATCTTCAAAGAGGCATTTACGTGGATTATGAGAGGGACGTCTGAGGCAAACATACGTAATCCCCTTTTAATTTTGTGATATTAAACTTCCGCTCAGCCTAGATTCACTTCTCAAAGGATGAGAGAATGATCTAGTCGTGCTGAATAAATATTCAAAGTCAAAAGAGGTGCGCTTCCGCTAGACTTGAGCTTCGCATGCATTTACCACGACTTTCTTGCAAGCCGCAATATTTCCTACTAACAAAAGGCTGTGTTCATCCCCTGCGTTTACATTTTCATCGGAACATGACATGAAAAAGTAATTTCGTAGTGAAACCGTGATGCCTCAGGCGATCGCACGTCACATCGCTAGCCACCCATCATGGCGGGTTATCGAACTGCGAAATGGTCTCCATCATGCACGATTGCCTTATTCTTATTTAAACGTACACATTGTGAAATACATAATGTTTCGCAATACGTTAACTCAAAACCTTTTTACCGTTGTCGAATAACGTTATTGAAAGTCTTTCGTTTGAAAGTCAAATGTATCGAGTTTCAAACAGCTGCTTATACTATGAAGAACATTTTGTAAAATCTATTTAGAAACGTAAAAAGTTTGAAACTTTGTTAATAAGATTATAAATTGCTATAAATTAAGTTTGCAAATTGCTTCTTAGATATTTTGAATCTTGATGTTTTGTTCTTTTATTTTTACTTTTCTTATTACTATTATTTGACTATTCATTTACATTTTCTATATGACTGAGGTATACTTTCAATATAAAATAGTACCTAAAACTGATACTGCCATACTTTTTCCAAGTTTTTTATAACTAAAAGAAAGCAAAAATATTACGACTCCTGAATTTATGAATTGAGGGCTTTCCTTTCGTTCCCAAAAAAATTTAAAAGAACAACAAACTTTTTAAAAGTCAAAGAAAACATTATCTTATTCTTTGTTTTAAATATTCTGTTCTGAACAATAATCATAACCAAAGTACGAGAACAGAATAATATCTTAAACGTCAATTGTAATTTGTAGGCTTTGTTTTCTAAAACCCACTAAAAATTCTCACGATGATGATGTCAAGTACAGCATTTTTCATCTACTTTTCATTATGAGTTTACTTATACATTAGCGCAGAAAATGGCCAAAAAATAGTGTTCATAATGCTTCGTCTGAATTTGCTGACTCTTAAAGTTATCAAAAGCATTTATTGCCTGCGGACCGTAATAAAAACACCAGATCACGTACTTTGGAATGGCCATAATCTTAACCGGCCGCCCCCCTTATGGAGACCGCTAATCCCAACCATCCCTACTCGTGATAGTGTCGGAATATACACCAAATAATATTGTCTGCAAGGCTCGGATACCGGTTAAATTTTCAAACCGCTATTATGTCCTTGACGCAAAACCTTTACATTTTGGTTTCGTTCCCAAAACCGTTTTTTTTAAACCGATATTTGGAACAGTATTTATATAAGGGTTTTGTCAGATTAAACGGTTTGGAGCAATAAAAACCGGTTAATACGGACGCACCGTAAAGAAACGCCGCGCGCTGTTCAGATTTTATTTTTAGACTAACATATACGAAAACTGGGCAGTTCGGGAAATATTACACACATACGCGTCGAATTGATAACCTCCTTTTTTTGAAGTCGGTTAAAAACAACCTGAATCTAAAAGTGCAAAGTAAACTACCAACGCATTATGTTATAATATTTCGGCAGAAAAATCTGACCTAGTTATATTATCCATCATATTAAATATGACCACAGAATATATATTATAAAGTAATTACTAAATTAGGTACTTTACTATATTCTGTGCTGTAACATACCTACTGTTCGCTTATTCGCTACCAGTCTACCTACGAATTTTAAACATTTAAGCAAATAAATACACACATCAACATGGTCTTGGGATATTTCAATTAAACCTAAATAACTAAAATTCTATTAACTTCTTCTAAGACACTTATACATTAAAATAAACCTTGTTTAATTGCCTATCTAATCTGATAATAAAATTTTAGATAAAGTTAAATAAAAAAAACTTAGAAGAAGAGGAAAAAGTCAGACAAAATTTCAATCTTTAGGTACTTTATTTATTTTTGAAACATAAAAACCTAAACAAAACAACTACTTTTTTTATAAAAATAGTTGAAAGCTTAAAATTATTAATCTGTGGATCCTAAGACTCTCCTGACACATTTGCAGCGGTTCTGCGTACTTAAAACAAAGGTGTCAATATCCTGTTGTGGAATACTGTCGCAAGTCCTGCTAAGATGCAAGAAAAGCTGGTTTTCATGCACAATATCTTCAGGGAAATCCCTAAGAGCTCTTCTCTGAAGCATGCCCTAGGCATGCTCAATAGGATTATGGTCAGGGGATTGTGCAGGCCAGTCTAAAGCTTGGATATAACTTTTTTTCGAGGAGTGGGAAATCATCAAATGACTTCGCCCGTCCTGGTAGTTGCACTTCCACGCGCCACTGGTACTTGGCAAGGACTGTTGCCTCCAGATCCCACGGCGGGATACCGGCAAGGAGGCTCGCCGCCTTGCAGAAAACCGTGCGGTATCCCCGCACCATCCGAATTGCCATGACCCTCTGGGTCGCTTTCAGAAGCCGGGCCGGAGCCAAGGCTAGGTTGGGCGCCCACACCGAAGCCTCGTAGAGGGCTATGGACCGCACGATCCCCGCGTAGTGACTCCGGCAGAAGGCGTTTGGACCACCGAGAATGGGCAGGAGCCGCTTGAGGGCAGCTCGAGCCTTCGCCAGTTTGGGGCCCAAACGTCGGAAGTGCTCCGTGAAGTTCCATCGGTTGTCGAGGACAAATCCCAGGTACTTCATCGTCGACACGACACCGATGTGAACCCCTCCCACCGTTATCTGAGACCCTGGAGGTGGCCGGTGCCGAGGGGCATGAAAACACATGGCCTCGGACTTATGCAGGGCCACCACGAGTCCCAGCTGCCGGTTCCTGTCCACGACTCGCGCAACACCACGTGGCATCATGTCAGAATTTGCTTAGAGGCAGAAGAAACGCCACAACACGACCTCATGGAGTGTAACAGTGTAGCCGGGTCATTTCCAGAAATCTTTGGCAAACTGAAAATTCTGCTACGATTCTGGGAAAGTGTGGGATGGTTGGAATTGGCGACAAGTCACTCACGCACAATGGCCCAATTATGAGGCTAAGTGCGGACAAGCCCAGCGAAACTAAAACTAGAACTAAAACCACGTGACATCAAGTCGGCCGCCGCCTGGAACGACCCTCTCTGCGCTAGGACAAGCTTGTCGTCAGCGTAACACACTACGCTGACACCTTCGGGAAGGTCGGCACGCAGCACCCAGTAGTACCCGATGTCCCACAGGAGCGGCCCCAGAACCGATCCCTGTGGAACACCGCACGACATCCCTCTTCGACTCCACTCTCCCTCGTGACCGGGGCTCTATCCGTCAGATAGGCCTCGACCACACGACAGAAGTAGATTGGCATCCGGTGATACCGGAGTGCCTCCCCCAAGGCAGAGTATTAAAGGCGTTGACGATGTCAAGAGACCCGCCAAAACGAGCCACCGCATCCCAAAAAGCCCTGTCCCGTGCCACCGCATCCCCCCTGTCATGAGGGCTCGTACGCGCTTGATGGCGTCCACCGTAGAGCGTCCTCTGCGGAAGCCGAACTGGCCCTCCGCCAGATCTGGCCCCACCCGCATCAGCCGCTCGACGAGGCGGCTTAATCTCAGCTTGGATATCATGCTGTTGTAACCAACTTGTAACGATACGCGCCGTATGCGGACGGGCATTGTCGTTCATGAGCTGGAAATTTTGTCTCATTTGCTGTCTGTGAGGCAGGATTTCAGGCTCTAGCACCTCATCTCGGTATTTTAAAGCAGTCATATTGCCTTGTATTCAAACAAGGTCCGTTCTACCGCCGAGACGAATTCCTGCCCAAACCATAATCTTGCCAAATTGATATGCATGAACTTGTTGTGGGTGCTGCAGTCGATTCCAACGTACAGTTTCTCTCCAAACACGTACTCTTTGCGAATCAGGATGAAATCCAAACTTGAATTCATCAGTGAAAAGCACAAGTGATTGCCTATCCTTAGCACTGTTACCCGAAGTGGCCTACGAGCACTTAGGTTGACTTCATGTCTTCTCAAAGTTTGACCGCTTACCAGCAACCCATACTCTCTCTGTAGCCTTTGAACCAATTGCATCGCCGTTACATTTGGTTGACTTCGTGCAGCATTTACTATAAATAGGTCCTGATTGTGTTGTAATCTTGTAATGCGTTAAGTTTTCGGTGCCGTTCCACCACTTCCCATGTGACACGATAACGTGAGCCTGGATATAACGCTCTGACTGGTCCTCATGTCTTCAGAAACCGCAATTTGGGACAGCATTCCACAACAGGATATTGACACCCTTGTTTTGATATGCAGAACCGCTGCAGATGTGTCAGGAGACATCTGCAGCGTCGCCTTAGGTGGATCCACGGATTATTAATTTTAAGTTATCAACAATTTTTATAAAAAAAAAATGTTTTTTAATGTTTAGGTTTTGATGTTTCAAAAATAAAGTTAGGATTGAAATTTTGTCTGAGTTTTTGCTCTTCTCCGAAGTTTTTTTTTTTTAAATTTAACGTTATCTAAAAGTTTATTATCAGATTAGATAGGCTATAAACAAGGTTTCTTTTATTGTGTAGGTGTCTTAACAAAGAGTTAAAAGAGTTTTAGTTTTTTAGGTTTAATTGAAATATCTCTAGACCATGTTGATGTGTGTATATGCCAATCAATTTATTACTTACACTTGAGGGTAAGTATTAAATTGATTGGCACTTTTTCACAGCTTGAAGTTTTATTGCTTTCATTGTAGTCAAAGTATGTATAAATTAAATTCTTCCGCTTTCTACCCATGTTAACCACAAATAATAAAAAAAGTTTAAATCCCACTGCGCAGCAGACCTACGATATCACGCACGAATCGAATGAAAAGAAATATCATAACTACCTACGTCTTCATACCGCGTCACTATGCGCGGCATCCATACAAGTTGCAACGCGTTTACTGTCATGCCGCTTTTCGAATAAACCGGTTAATTTAGGTTAAAATAAAGTTCTCAAAATGTTTACGTTCTTAAGAAAAGTTCGGAGAAAAACCGTAATAAACCGGTATTAACCGGTATTTTTTAAACCGGTTCCGAGCCTTGATTGTCTGAGTATTTTCAATACGACCAAAAAGTAGTTACGTAATGTCTGGGTCAAACTACGAAGATTTTAGCTTTTATTTTTTCAGACTTTCTTTCAAAATGTAATTCATTTAGTACAAGGTTTTGGTGGACCCGACAGGAAAACGTTTCATTCGATTTATGTGTCCTAACCTGAACAATGTAACTTTAATAACTCTAAATTAGGTTCGTTCTCCAAATTGTGTCTCTTATCTGGGACTCTTAAGTGGAATTTATCGCTGGTTTCACATCAGTTTCCACTAGTTCGCAAATAATATTGAAATGAAATCATGAAAATAGAAATCGTAATGTTTTTGTTTTATTCACACATGTTTTGCTAGCTTTTGTTGTATGCGGAACGAAGAAGCCGTATGTTAGTCAGTTGTCAACGCGCCATTTAATATTACAGTAAGGCTGCAAGACGTCCGCAGCTGTTTCTTTGCAGCCATTTTCTTTTTGTTCACTTTAACCGATTTCCCAATATACGTATAATTCAACTCCTCCAGCCGGAGTGACGACACTTAACATAAATACATTTCCGAAACGATTTTTATGTTTAATGCATAAAATCGCCTCTTTTGCATAGTAATTTTGACGTTTCTCTTGAATAGTTTTTCTTCATTTTTTAACTTAAATCTTCGTGTTTCTAGGTTGTTTCTCCTCCTAATTTCCTTGAACAACGATCATAAAGTTTCACAACGAGCCGTTTGTTTTATTTTCAATTCTTTGTCCTTATTTTTTTCGTTTCGATGCTTCATTCATTGTAAAATGCCCTTTTAATTACTAGGCATTACGGATCGCTACAATGACTCAAGCGTACAAAGCCGAAATATTCGTCTGTGTCTACGTAATGCCATTTAAAATCCGTAGTCGAAATGTGTAAATATTTCCCCGCTAGCAGACACAAAAGGGACGCACAACGTTTCATACAAAGTGTAGCTATACAGTTAAAACCAGCCAAATCCCTAACAGGTACTTATTTTTATAAGCATAAGTAGGCCCTCCACTTACCGTAACGGAGTCCATAAAATGATATTATACGCTACCCGTGCTATTCAATATCTAGCTAGAACAGTGTATGTGATACACAGTAACGGTTATCCGATATCGTGCGAATAGCCATCGTACCCCTTGTTCTTGTTGCTATAGTAATCGCATTCTCATTATAGTAATGTGTATGTCTATTATTATTCAATATCAATTTATTTGTGTTGTATTACGAATGTTTTGGCTTTATTGTTCCCTGAAAATATGTGGACGAGGATGTTTTAAACATTGCTTTTAAATTGTAAATATATTCTTCGAAAACTTTGCATTTTGCAGTTTTGTAAAAATCCGAGACTATCTCTTTATTTTGTAACATGAGTTGTGTTTCGCTCTGAAATTGTGACGACAGCATTTTCATAAAGTAGTCGAGTGGTTTCAATTTTCTTTCTACTTTATCTTTTAATCTACATTGCTTTTAAATTAAGTTATAACGTCACCGCAGTAATTTTAATAGTCGGTAGACCTTATGTACTCAATCACGCAGCCAAAACCTAAAATATGTGGACTACATACCTATACGGCTTTAATGTAATTGCTACGTGGCATGTAACAATTATAATGCTAAAATATTCCGAGCATTTAACAAAATCTAGAAGCCAATTGAATCTGCTTACTTTCACAAGTCAGCTTAAGCTGTTTGTCCCAAATCGTGTGACATACAAAATTGTTTATTTCGTTCCTAGTTTAATTCAATATGTATCAGAAAATTCATTTTTATTATTCATGAGTGTGTCCCTGCGTCAAAATCAAATTGTTGTCTCATACAGGGCAACGCTCCGCAACTTCATACCGTCTCCTTTTACACGATCATAAAAATGAATGTTAGTATTCCACCAACATTTTGGATTATGCAAATGAAGATACCAATGGAACTCGTATTAACCCGGATCCCTTTGCTCCGTAACTCTGTTATTTCCGTACTATATTACTGCTGAACCTGTTTATTTATGGGTATATTTAAACTTTGAAGCATTTGAATTTATTTAGCTTTGATGATTGGACGAAATGTTTTGCATAACTGCGGTATTCAGTTGGAAATGTTTTTGTGAAAAACTGGCTTTTGCACGCGGCTTCGCACGCATGGATGTGGAACTTTCATCCCTTTTTTACGCCTTTAGGGTTGGAATTACCAAAAAAAAAAATTCTTAGTGTGGTTACTTACCCTTTACAAAAGGGACAAGGGGTTTAAACTGTGCGTCAATATATCAACAGTCAGTCAGCGTTCTTACTCTATACTCTTGTATTAGGTAGCCTAGCAATTTCTTTGCCCAAGCAGTAACTGTCACAGTCACACAACTATCAAACTACGATGGTACGATAAAGAAGAAAAATAACTAAGCCTAAGTACAGCTAAGTAATGCATATTTATCTACGTGAAGGGGCTCTCTAGGGCCAATGCCTGCCGGGGTCGCGGAATAGTTCTGATAGTTACCGTGGCCCCGGAACATAAAGAGCAACCGAAGGAACATGGGTGGGTAATACTCTGGCACGCCCTCCCACCCCGCCCAGGGCAGGAGAAGTCATAATAATATGATGATTTCCCAAATATAAAAAAATGCATATTCACTTGATCATACTTACGAGTAAAGAGCCAATAGGCTTGTTCAATTGTATTGATGTAGTCGCAGACGCGATAAGGTATTCCTATGCCACGACTTTGCTGTAAGAGTATCACAGATCGATTTTATTCAGCCTGTTACAAAATCCTTTCTTAGCTGACGTCGTGATGTCTTATCCGTATTGGTCAAGTAGTTTTCAAAACTTTATATATTATCAGTGTTATAATGAACTAGCTGCTGCCCGCGACTTCGTCCGCGTGGAATATTTCCCGTTCCCGCGAGATTACCGGGATAAAAACAATCCTATGTTCTTTCTCGGGTCCCAGACTATATCGGTTCAGTAGCTTAAGCGGGAAAGCGTAACTGACAGACAGACAGGCAGACAGAGTTACTTTCCCATTTATAATATTAGTATGGATGGAAGTATGGATGGATGACTCATCGATTTTATTGTAACAAGCGATTTATTAATGATCGCTCTAAAGGCTCTCTTGCCAAAAGTGATCTTTAGTAGTATCTTAACAGAATTATAATAACTATATATTATGTATAACTTGCTGATTCGATACTCCAAAAAACACATATTTCAACTAACAAATTACGAAACAAAATACATTTTAAACTGTACGCAGCAGCCATTATTTTTTGTTTTAACGATGAAAATCGCAGGCGTTGTTTGTTCAGTAACAATTTGTTTTTAATTAGTCATTTGGGACAGAGCCGCGTGTGATGAACAAAATAACCACTTCACGTGGCCAACGTAAAGTTTACATCGTGTCACGTTCATTTTAAACGCTCTTGCAGCCGGAAATTGCATTTTCAAGCCGTTGCATTTTCAGTTATACTTTTATCACGAAATATACTCCCAAAAATAAGCTTTCTTTTATCAAAAACCCGTTAAATATACATAGTAGCACTTAATTTTTATCAACAGGAAAATATGTTACTTTTAACGCAGGAGATAACTGATAAATGTGTTTATTATTGCATAAGGTTAATAAGACTTCTTTTATAGTAACCGACTTACCTGAATGGTAACTTTGTTCAACAGTGGTAACTCGGCGGGTAAACTACAATTGACATTGTAAAATGTTTAATTTTAACTTTAACCGGGGTTGAAAGCCTTCTAATTGAAAGTGCAATTTCGTTGACAGTTAACCAACTACGTTTTGTTTAACTTTATACAAAAAAGTTTCAATGCTCGTGCTTAGTATGACTATCAATATTCTTGTCACTGTCCCACAATTGGTAAATAGGACGGTTATAACATAAGCCAAAGAACATGCTAAGTACTTAACTTTTATTTATCCTAACCACAGATATAGATACGAGTAGGTCTATCTATATCTGTGATCCTAACCTAATTGGCATTAGCATATAAACTTAAGTAAGTTACTTTTACTTACCTGGTGACTAACTGATAAATAGCTACGTCAAAACAATCAAATCTTGATAATCGGTTAAAGCAATATGGTAAAACAATTTTAACACATACATTGTTTTCACATGTAGAAGCAACAAAAAGAAAATGTAACCAAGATTTTGTAAAACATGTTTTTTTTAAAAGAGTGTCCGTGGAGATTCTTGCCTATTCTTCTCCATAGAGATCTACGTTTTGGAGCAGGCAATTAGCGTCACTTTTCTTTTCTGACTAACCGACCGACTCTTTGAAAATTCATAAGTACCTGTAAATGGTCTAAGTGAAATTTCAATGCTTTGAATTTTGAATTTTGAATAAACAAAATAATAATATTATCGTCGGCTCAAGAATGACCTTATTTGGGATTCTTTTATACCGCCTTCGTATTTGAATATGTAACATTAAATAAGGACAGATGACATCTTTCCATTCCTGAACTCAATCTATAAGCAAATTTTGTAGGCTTGTGGGAATAATACAAATACATAATAGCTACGAATATCGTATAGTACGTCTTGGCGGTTGTTTCAATTATTTACATTACTTCGTGTCAATTGCTTTTATCGCTTAAGATAATAGTTACAAGTTATACCACTACATATACCGTAATATGATAGTTTGTGTAACACGTAAACTGTTACAACTTTGTGTTTGCTGTCCGTATTTTCCTGAGAGATAGGAGTCACCTATTGAATGTTTGTTTAAGCGATTGTACATGCCATACTATAAATACAGCTCTGTATAAACAAGAAATATTGATATCCTCAAGCTTTTATTTATTTAGGCAGACAATATCTATAATACTATCAATAATATCTTTTAGTATGTCGCTCGAAAATAAGAATTACGTGCGGGAACTGTCTCAAAAAGAACATCAAAGATTTCTCTTATTCCGTATCCTACTAAGTTGAACAAATCTGTTTGTTTTTCAGTGTTATTGAAACGTTGCGTTTACGTAGGTACCGTAGTACGTACAACGAACTAGCAGTAAAGATAAACGGTAAGAGAACGTTCGGGGAGTTGTATCGCGATATGGGCTTATTTCAGACTATTGAATACATAAAATAAAACAGAAGATTTGCATACAAACCGAGTGTGAAATCGGTTAGATAAGCAAGGTAAGCAACGAACGAATACCCATCTTACAACCGTAATACGACTCGGATCGCTTTTGAACCGCAAAGGGAACAAAATTTGTAAAATACGCTCTTTTTTCCGAATCTAGATACACGGTGTATTTCAAACAGGTAGGTAATCCTTGAACAAACGCTTTCTGTTTGCTAATGAAGGTCAAAGGTGATAGGGGCTATAATCCCATGAATTGACGACGCGGCACAATTTCAGCTTAAATGCAATCAGTTGCAAACAGGGACTAAAACTTTAGAGATATCGGGAAATTCCTGAAAGAAGGTTCAAAGCCAGACGATCCGTGCCGCCTTAACAATTAGCAAAGGGATTGTAGACAAAAGACATTCTATTCTATTATAAAGCATTCAATTCAGATTCCATTCTTGATGTTCTATAATTTTGTATTTGTCACGGCTTTTACAAAGGTCATCTTGTTATGGGATTATGAAGAAAAAACGTGTTGTCTTTCATGGAAATGTTGATACGCATGCTTAGGATTATACACCAATATAACTTCTGAAGTTTCCCTGATGAAATATTTAAGATAGTGAATGAAAACATCGTGAAAAAATCTGAAATTATATTGATTAAGTTCAAAAGTGATCAAATGCTCGTAACTTTTCTGTATGTCTTTGCCCCGCAAAGGCTTCTATTATATTATTGTCACTGTAGGGAAAAAGGGACAATCCAATACCTTTGTTAAGGGTAAAGCATGCTGTATCCATACTAATATTATAAATGGGACAGTGTGTCTGTCTGTATGTTAGTCTTTCTTTCACGGCAAAACGGAGCGACGAATTGACGTGATTTTTTAAGTGGAGATAGTTGAAGGGATGGAGAGTAACATAGGGTACTTTTTGTCTCTTTCTAACGCGAGCGAAGCCGCGGGTGAAAGCTAGTTCGTGAATAAAATTGGTTATAAAACTTGCCGTGTATAAAAACCCGTCAAAGAGAAAACATGTTTTAACGCCAATTGCCAATGTTTGCCGTCAGTCCCAAATAATAGTAAAAAGGCCAACCTTTTAACCCCATATTGCCGCATTTCTTGATATCGGGACACCAGCAGAAATGTGCTTGTAGAAAAACTTACATTATTTCAGTAAATGTATGCCAAAAGGATACCTATAGATAGGTATAAAAACACATACATAAGACTGTTAAATATAATCGATCCGATTCAGATGTCACAGTACCTTTTAAATTAATTTATCATGCGTAAAGTGAATTGTTATGAGAGAATGCCGAGGCATCTAGAAATATGGAAAACAGATTTACATTATAAGTAGTATAAGTATCCGTTTTTATCTTTAGTATCAAATTAAATTTTTTTTTAATTAAAATAACGTAAAACGTAATTACGTGTCACATTACTTTCAATAATATCAGTTTAATATGTGCCTCAAAATTGAAAAAAGACGCTACAATTACTAATAAAGAAAAGAAAAAACATACCCATATGAGCTTGTATCTTAGCAAAACGAACCCAAATTAACTCTCCCAGTTTCCCTCATAAAATGGAATACTGATTCCTACACATACAAACAAACAGTAATAGAAGTATAATTCTCAATTAATGATATTACAACGTTAAGCCCGAAGGCTTGTGATTCTTGTGGCCGTGAAGAGATGGGACAAGGAATGTTTCCATTACAATGCCAAATTGTCGCTCAACTTGGTATTTTAAGGAAAATTTATAGATACGTCATTGCTTCTGTTCGTAAAAGCAAATACTGGTTATCTTAGCGAAAAGAAAGCTATTTGTGTCTATATTTATGTAAGTTTTCTAACTTAGGAAGGGGCCCAACAGGGCCAGCGCCTGCCGGGGTTGCGGAATGTTTATAATAGTTACCGTGACCCTGGAACATAAAGGGCAATCGAAGGAACATGAGTGGGTTTTAGTCAGTAAAAGTCTCACACGCCCTCCCGCCGCACCCAGGACGGGAGCAGTCATTGGATGATTTCCCACTTACCAAAAAAATAAAAGTTTTCTAACTTCAAAACCACATGCCATCTTTTTTATTTTTGTAAGAGACGCTAATTTTGAGAATTTCTTTGTAAAGGTTTATAAACTGTAACCTAACACAATCGAGTATTAATCAATTAGTATAATGTTTTGTACATTTACATGAAAACGAAAATGTCTTCATGATGTATGAAGAAAATTTGGGTAACTCTGTCTGTCTATCTGTCTTTTCTTCACGCCTAAACCACTGAATCAATTTGAATGAAATTTGGTACAGATACAGCCTGGGACCCGAGAAAGGACATAGAATAATTTCATCCCGGAAATCTCCCGGGAACAGGAACTATTATTCCACGCGGACGAAGTCGCGGGCAAAAGCTAGTAACTTATATAAGAAGCTGTGGTATTATTGTACCTTATTTAGTTGTCTATGCAGTACTAAAGAGCTATATTTATCCGTCTTATTTCTTACCTCAACATGTTGTGAAGTGTAAATAATGTAATAAAGATATTTTTGATGCTCAGTCATATCAAAGAAAGCCCACACAGCCTTCAGCTTTGTATCAAATAACCAGAAATATTTTTTGTGAATGCCAATAAGTTTCATCCGTTCCGCTAGGCACCCGTTTCGAAGGTTGACCCAAATGTTTAAATACCTACTCGGATCCTTACGTAGATAAATTCGCTTTATTGAAGTACATAATGTTTTCTGTGGTTCTGTGATATCTGTTATTTATTTTGTGACTTTCAGTGCTCTTGTTTACAGATTAAACATAATTTAAGTTCAGTGCATTTTATTCTTTTCATTTCATTAAAAAGGCGCAGAACATTTATATTTTAAGGTCATAGCTCATTAGAGCCACCCGGCACCCACTCCGCACCGACTCGCCTTCTGCGGCTAGTATTCTTTATATGGACTTGTATGGGCATGCGCTCACTATTATAAGGCGAATCAGGTGCGGAGTGGGTGCCGGGTGGCTCTAATGAGCTATGACCTTAAGTCCTGTCGAATAATATACTTCCTAGATAATTTAGACGTGATTAACATCATGGCAACTAGAAATCGTCAATTTACTTTAGGCGCTTGGTAATTTGGCAGGACTAAGGAAAGAGAAAGATCCACTTAACTTAAATTTAGTTTAGAAAGAAAGAAAGAAAGAAAGAAAGAAAACACATTTATTCTGGACACACACAGACACACAATTAAAACAATAACAAAAAACAAACAAAGCTTACAAAATAAGCCTGTGCGAGGCCAGAAAAGGCACCTACCTCAGCATGTAGCGTCAAAAAGACGCAGCGCTGGTATTCTGGCAGGGCCTAAAGTGTCGTCACGGGCAGCCACGCAAGGTATATAGAAATAGTATATAGTAATAATAAATAAATTTATAAAATTAAAAAGAATAAAATAAGTAAAATAAAAATGAAAAATATTAAAAATAAATATATTGCCACACCCAAACCGAGAAGCTCCAAAGCCAGGTTTAGTTTGTGAACAAGAATATTTTTTGGGGAGTGGGAAATCATCAAATGACTTCTCCCGTCCTGGGTGCGGCGGGAGGGCGTCTGACTTTTACTAACTAAAATCCACTCATGTTCCTTCGGTTTCCTTTATGTTCCGGGGTCACGGTAACTATTATCAGCACCATTATTTGAATTTGGATTTTCATCATCTAAATCATAGTCCTGTATTCATGAACCAGTAATTTTGTATCTGAATTTACATTGACGTTGTTTCTAGAAGAATTTTTAAATCCTGCCTGAAACGTAAGGCAGACTGTTAATCTATATCTGTGAGACAGACGTCTTACCTAAATGTATTGTGACGTCGAATGATATATCGAAGCCTTCAACTTGTAACAGTGTTAAGAAAATAGACCTTTTATCCCTTCTAAAAGACCTTGGAAGAAAATTCCACACTTCACTGCTAGAGCAGCAATCTATACATGATGGGAATACTATAGTGCTATCAATCTTGACTATACAGCAATACTTTAACTGATTTCCCGCAGGAACCTTTTATTTTAACGTGTTATTCTGTTTTGATGTATTAGTTCGCGTTTAATTTAATCATGTAACAAGTTAGGCCTCTTGTTGACGTCAACGGACAACGGCCCGATTTTATTGAAGTGAAAACTTCTTTAGCGGCGTTGAGCACTTTTTCTGTAATGGGTATAAAATCTTAAACTCGCGTCAGGACAATCGAATCGTGACCTGATCGAAAAAGCGTAGGACGGATGGATAGTTGAAATTATGGATGAAAGTTGATTTTTCGGAGAGATAAACTTTTTAATGTAAAATAATTGTAATAGTTTTAAAGTGTTAAATTTTTAATGTAATATAAATTGTCATGTTTGTGTACGATAGCGCAATAAATGAATATTGTATTCTACCACATAAATGATAGTACTTTTATACTGATAAAGCAATTGGTGCAAAATTGTTCCCTAACCATTCCAAAATATCAAACATGCTCAACGTTAATAATCAAGTTTTCACTTCTGCCGGCACTCCCGGAGTGCAACCCGTCTTTTTTTTATTTAAAACTTTATGCACATGTAAAAAACAATGCACAACGGCGGACGTAATGCCTTGGGCATTATCTACCAGTCTACCTTAGGGTGATGCAGAGACAAAACATGATTTTCACGACTAGCCAACACGCAGTGTTCAATGGGTTAGTGTGGGAGTTTGGTAACACAACGGGCAGGTATCTGTTACAATATTGCATCTAAATTCAACGTAACCAGATTTAATTAAATTTAATTACCACACTTTTAAGAAAATTTAAATTACACTAGTGCACGCACAGGTAAACGTCATAGAGACTAGACTTTAAGTATATATACACTAGACGGTATACTTCAGACGTCCCTTTTGCTTAGCGTATCTACATCTTTTTACTTATATATCATTAGCTTTCGCCCGCAACTTCACACGCCTTAATGTTAAACTTCCATCGTCTATTTAAACCCTTTAGAGTTTAGGGGTCGAATTTCTAAGAACTCTTTCTTAGTGCATACTCTTCACAAAGAACACACCCTATAAGTTTCATGTCTCTATGACTAGCGATTTGGGCTGTGCGTTGATAAATCAATAGTCCAGTCTGTCAGTTAACCATTTTATTTTCATAGATTAGAAACAGGTATAAAAATAAATTAATATATTATGTCTATACCAATAAATTATACATTTACATGCTAATACCAGTAAAGTCTGCCCGCTGACTGACGCTCACGTAATCCGTTATTTTATTTTTAAGATACATATACAGGGCGTCCCACGGACATGCCACATTGAGGGAAATTCATTGTCTTACTTTTATTTGTTATTTAACAAAAATAATCTTTATGAGTGATTATTTTTCACGTGTAGCGTGTTCGATTCCCGGACCTTGTAATTATTTAAATATCTATGAATGCAGTTTAAATTGTTTTTGAAATTCAAATAATGCCTTCTTTTAGTAAAATGTTCTATCTAAAATATTTAAGGTACTTTACCTCTATGTGGCATGTCCGTGGAACGCCCTGTATACGTAAGCCGTAGTACAGTCTGGCCACGGACGTGCCTGTAACATATTTGTAAACAAATTGAAACACGGCCGCGGCACGTATGGGCGTTCGTTCATTATTTATTTCTGCCTCAGTGTGGATTGACAACACTAACAAATCGGCCTCCTGTGTGAATAATACGATTGTGTGAATAATCGCACTGATAACGTTTAAGTACATGTTTACATTTACTTCGATTATGACGTGAGTGTGAATAGGGCTGTGCTGAAGTACAATTAAGCTTTTTTTTGCTGAAGACATTTATTCAACGGAATCGCTTTCGTAGAGCTATCACTATCCTTTTACTTAAAATATTTTATTTAAGAAATGTCTACAATTTTTACGTTTATCAGTCTGTCTGTGGAATTCTCATCCCAGTAATATCAACATGCGTCACCGTTTTGAGATTTCCAGCAAAAAACCTAAATTATATTATTAACATTGTACTAAATACGTACAATGGGTGTGACATCATAAATAAACCCTTTAAGACCATTTAATAGGTACGGAAAATACAGCATCCGGAAAAAGTAGTATTTATTCATAGTTACCTATTATTTTTTACTCTTTGTATAAATAATCAACTAAGCATACTGGTCCTGTTCCCAGTCACGTACTGCGCGTACAAACAGTAGGAAAATATTTTTAATTATATACCAACGTTTTCACTTCCCTCAGGGATACCTTTTAAGTAAATACATATGTATCAAGACCTAATTACTGCTTTACCTATTAACAATTCAACATCAAACACAGCATAATTATATCGAAGTTTGATTTTAGCAATAATTGCTCCGACGTAGCCTATTGGGAACAATCGAAGCAATTTGAGAGGAAAACGTTTGATTAATGAACTACCTAACTCGGGTCCTTAAACTGAGTCTCTGCGGAGAAATCGACGGTTGAGCTGAGTGGAATACCTTAAGGGCATTGATCACTAGGCCAGTCTAGTTGGCAGTTGAGCAGAGACCCCGTGAAACTGACCCGAGGCAGTGGCATAACTTTAGGGTAGCAAGACTGGCAGAATGCCACGGGTCGAGGGCTACCCGCCAATGCTCACGAGCCAGCCATGCTGCCAACTGATCACGAATTGATGGTATCAAAGCCAAGGCACTAGGGCCCAGGTGTATTTGAAATGACCATATTTTAGACACTATCTCTTTGTCCATTTTACTGACCTAAATGAGTTTTGAACGACCTTTTTTGGACACACTGTGTAAGCAGGGGTAGCACGGGCCTTCGCTGGACTGACCTGGCCCAAATGGATTTTGTATTACTTTATGAGCAGATAGCATAGGCGAATCAATTGAGGGGGCCCAAAAGCATCGGACCCGAGAATCGAAATCAGAATTATTTTATTTATGAAACACAGAGATAACATAGAAGTATTCCAATTCAGTAGGTACGTACTTGACTTATTTTTCACCAAACAAACTGGGCCTATTAAACTGCTAACCTCGAAATATAAACTGGTTCCGCTTCTTACGGAAAAGAAAGGCTTGGGAAACAATATGTTAGTGTATTGTTTGTTGTTTTAATTTAACCACGACCTTGATAAGCAAATTGAAAGTGGAGTATGTGAACAGTTTATAATGACAATACAATGTACTTAACGTATAATCGCTACAATATACAAAGCGATAATAAATAAAAATCCACCATAACATAAACGACTACATTACATAGATTGATAGATCTTTAAACATCGTACTCTAAAGTACCGTCTGAATCTTTTGCTACAAACCACGTCAAATGTTTTCAAAGAAAGGACTTGAAACGACTTATGATTTCTGTTTTTGAAATTGATTAATTTGAAATATGTGTTGGCTGTACAAGTACGTTAAAAAAACTTTTACGAGTATTCCTAGTCAGAATAGATATAAGTATACCTTCATATTTAATTAATTTATTGACCGATTAACCAAAACAAATGTAGTTAATATTTATTTTGGTTTTACTAAACCCAATTTTGCGGCAACCCAATTAAATACATATTTGTTTTTCATTTTAAATTGTGTAACGTCCATCATTCTTTTATTAAATTCGATAAAATTTTCGCACTCCTGTGGGTCAAGACTTTATTGGAACACATTTTTAGAGGGTATTCTTACACGTGCGATTAAAATTGGCGACTCGTGAATAATCCGCGTAAAATCTTCAGGTCACATCACATATGGGTACATATTGATCTACGCGTTTTTTTATATTGAGTACTAACATTAACTTGTTGATGTAGATTTCAATCTTCTTCAGTTCAAGACTGCTATGGTAAATTAGAGCGCTGATAAATAAAGCTACGTTGGAGCGTGAAAAAAAATTTAAATCACCGGACGATACAAAACATCGAGGTGTATTTTTTTTTAAATAAAAAAAATGGAAGACGCTTTTTTTTCTTAGCAATTTTGTTTTCAATTAGGCCTTTGTCATTGGAGATTAGTCTAGACGCCTCCAGCCATACTTCAGCGAATAGTAATATAATCTAAATTAAGGACCAAGCCAGCCATTTATCATTATTGATCTGGAAATTCTTCGTGTAAAAACTTCTGAATAAGGTTGTTATTGTTAACGCTGAAGAAGATAAATTGTTTGAAATAAGAAAACCACTCTACATTTAACCTTTCAACCACCAGCGACAGCGGGCTGTCGCGCTGCTAATGTTTTTATTGTGTCTCGAATCACGTGTGTTCGAAAGTTAAAAATGAATTTGTTTTTAAACTCCAGTTTTCATCAGAAGTGCGTGAGCTAAAAAACAGAATATAATAAAATGACATAACGGGAAGTAATTACTCCGGCTCGTTGAGCGTTGTGTGAAATTAATTAGAATCTGCGCGGGACACGGCGCTGTTTACTCAACACGTTCGTACTTCTTGACAAGGGTAGGTCTCTGTGTCATTGTTACCTACCGCTGACCCACCTTTAGTCTTAAAACCTTTTTTATGCTGAGTAATTGCGAGTAATGCTCGGTACACCGATAACGATATATCGCTACGATTTGACTGCGCAGTTTGTTTGTGTCATTTTATCGAAGGTCTGTGAAAATCGACGCAGATATTGTGGTCGTGTGGACACAAAATGGGCGTTCAATAAACTGGACACAGTTATTAATACAGATTGTAACGATAAATCGTTGTCGTGTGTACTGAGCCACTACCCTTATGGTGGCCAATATTACATTTCTTTGAGATATTCTCTGCAGATAAACTATTAAAAGCCCTAATGAACTGTGGTCGTTTAAAAGTAGTCACCATTATTTTAATCTACAACACCATCAGTGATGCTGTTTAGATACAATCTCTTAATATACCGTTTCGGTATTTGGAGGCAGCTTCAAAGTCTGTCTTCAAACAGAAAGATAGAACGTTTTACAACGTAAATAATTCTGTGTGACCGTAATATTTATTATTTCCCTTCGGTTATTATTGTTTCGTCAAATTCCTTCAGACAGAATTTGAAGCTCATTAGTTCCTATTATAAAAAAAGCAGCATTCCGACCAGAGATTTGCAAGGTTGGTTGTGGGAGATGTGGGTAAAAAAGGTACTATCGAATTCACTTCATTTTCGAAACTACAACTTTATAGTAAACTAGCTTTTGCCCGCGGCTTCTCTCGCGTTAGAAAGAGACAAAAAGTAGCCTATGTTACTCTCCATCCATTCAACTATCTCCACTTAAAAAATCACGTCAATCCGTCGCTCCGTTTTGCCGTGAAAGAAAGACAAACAGACAGACAGACACACTTTCCCATTTATAATATTAGTATGAATATGGATGTTTTGTTTTACACACATATTATGACAAAACTCACTACGTATTCATGACCATGTATGTTGCAAAAGTCTTAGTTAGTTTTCTTTGACTTTTTGTTTTTGTACCCTAACAAGAACGAGACCGTACGAAAAAGAAAAAAAATACTAACTGTACAAGAGTCTTAAACGCCTGAGATATTAGAGAAAATTCTGTAAGACATGTAGCTAGACTCTCAGAAAAAACGCCAGTGATAATGTAATCTATTATGTAATAATACGTATGCTCGCTACTAACGCGGCAGCCGACACTCCAGTAATATATACGTTATTTATTAACCCATCTAGACTGTAGGCTGCCCACAACTAATGACTGTTATTAAATAAAAGAAGAATAGAAACATCGTAGGTAGTAATAACAGCGTAATAGACTCATTGCATTAAGTAATCATTTTGTACTACGTAGTACGTGTGCACAATTATACACGTATGATAACGTGTATAATTGTGCATAAACAAAATACGAAATTCTTATAAATGAAACAATAAACACAATAACCGCTTTCAAAAACTAAAAACAGAAAAATAACGACATTTTTTGAAGTCGGTGGCAACACTAATTGACTGACCGGAGAAATTATTTTTTTGGACAAAGGTTTTTTTAATTTCAAATGCTGAGTCCCAATGTGTAACTGTAATAATACAGTAACTTTCAAAGTAGTTTTTAAAATAAAGCCACTTACAATTTTATAAAACACAAGAGAAAATAAAAACCCTCAATACGTGTAACTCGAACAAATTACAATTATTTATTTTTTATTTGATTTTGTTGAATTTTTCAAGAAGCGCTGAATTGGGCGCCGTCGGAGTCACCTCTGATACATTTACTACCTAACCTAACAAAAAAAACCATTAAAATCTATCCATAATTAGCGGAGAAAGCGCGTAACCAATGTATAAAAAAAAATAAAAAAAACCTCCTCCTTTTTCAAATCGGTTGAAAAAAAGCAACGAGAGATACAATAAAGTTAAACAAATATCTAAGTAATTCTTAAAGTTGTATTTCTGTATTGGTGTTTCTTTAGTTGAACTGTTAAACAAGGGTAATCTTTCGATTAAAACCATTCTGGCGAATTGTTCTGTTGAGAAGTTCCAAGTTCGTATCTAATTGTAGCTGAAACGAACTTGTCAGTAATCTTCAACTTTACAGACTTGCGCCCATTCTATAAAGATGTTCAAGCATGAAACGATACCTACTTTTCAGATATTGGTATTTTAGGAAGATCCAAACAAATTAATACAATATTGTTAAATTGAGTTTGCGGGTTAAACAAGCTTAGGAAAGGGATGCAATGTTTTCATTTTATTGACGTATATACTGAAATAGTAACAGAGATTACCTGATCCGTACTTTTTATCGATATTCTTACGAACACTAATGTCGGTTGTCCTAGACGTAAATAAATTCCAACCAATCAAAGTAATGACTACTAAACTAAATAAAGTACCTAATTTAACAATATTCCATTAATGAGTTTATTTCAAGAATATAATATTTCCATTTGATCTTGTTAATTTAAGTTTACAGATTTCAGTGAGTTCTGACAACCGACATCACTTCACGTCACTTCCACACTCAAGCCCTAATGTCAATGCTATTTTAAGATGCTTTAAACCCAGATAAGTAATTATATTTTGTTACGAAACTCGGGATTCATATAAATATTCTGTCAGTCAAATTCGCTGTTATCGTTAGCACGTAAAACCGTTGATCTCGGTGGAATGTTGTAGGTCTTTGACAGTTGTTACGGGTAGTCAGGAGTCCGAAAGTCCAGAAAATCCATACTTATAAATGCGAAACTAACTCTGTCTACATTCTGTCTGTATCGCTTTCACGCCAAAACTATTGAACCGATTTAATTGAAAGGTACACAGATATTCCACAGCCTGAGAAAGGACATTGGATAGTTTTATCCCAATAATCTCACGGCCCGGGAACCAGGAACGACGCGGGTAAAACCGCGGGAGACAACCCGTGAGTTATAAAGGTCCATTACATTGTAATGAAATTAAAGACATTTCCATGAATGTAACTTTCATGCGATTGCTCGGTAAAATGTTACACACAAAAAAAGCAAATGCTCAAGTTTGTCAGCATCGTAACATAATTGCAAAAAGGCAACACATGTGTCGAAAATTGAACATTATATAATACTTATTCTACGCAGAAAAGTTGAAAAACAACAGCGTGAAAATAGCGTTAAATTCAAAAATTTTCACGGAACATATATGAAACGCAAAATCAAACAAAATCTCATAGCAAAACTGAACTTTTACATCGACACGATTGCGTCGTTCCTAACTGCATCGGTTCGCTATAAAAACGATAGGTACAGTCAGCAATTTTAGTCGGCGATACCCATACGGCTACAGGTATACGTTGTCAACTGAGCGGGTACTGTTTGCATAACAACACTGATTCCATGTAATCCCTAGCAAATATTTACTTCCATTTTACAAAAATATTGAATATGGTTGCTTTCTTTATTGTTTGTTGTCTTGGTTTGTTAAGGTATCTTTATTGGTATATGTAATTTCAAATATTTTCGTGTAATTATTAAAAAAGTACTTTACCCCCATGGTTATAATCGCGTAATATGTTAGTATATGTTAGTTAAAGGTCTGTTAGTTTAATCATCCTTATGTGTAAGCTATACCTATAACAGAAAAACTCTACAAAATCTGTTATGTAGTTTGGTCACAAACATCCATCTATCCATTTTAAGAAACTTAAACAATTATAATTTTAGCAGGATTAGCAGGTCAATAGAGAAAATAAATTATTGTTTGCGTAATCTACTTGATTGTGTCTTGCTTGCGTAGGGATAATTCATATTAAACTTAAACCTTTAAGTTTAATTTTTAAATATGGAACCCAGTAGGCAGGTAAAATCAAACGACCGCCTTTTTAATTGGATTTCGCTTTAAACGTGTAAAAGTTTATTTTTATCACAAAATTATTTTTGACACAACATATAAAAGCTCAAGTTTTTCTTTGTTTTCTTTCGAAGTCGAGCGGAAAAGATAAATACTGTTTCAGCTGCCTTGGAAGTCGTTAAATCGACTGAAACATCAAAACATTTGGACAGTTGTCTACTGTTTCTTTAATGTATAGTTTACAGAAAAACTTTTCTTAATGAACTCTGGTTTCAGCTTGGTAATAAATATTTTGCGGTTTGTTAAAGATTGGTATATTCTCGGTCTTAACTTAGATGCTTAATATGTTTTAATAAATAATAGAAGTGAGTGTTATGACTAATTACTGTTACATATAGACATGTTAAGCTGTCACTGTGCGTAGACCTTACGTTTTTCTATATCACTCAGTCAGTTGCTTGTTAGATTTTAACATTAATTGTTTAATCATGCTTGTTGCTTATAAATATCAAAAGCGACATGAGTTTATGCGCATTACATCTGCTGAAACTATCTCCGAAAAGAATAATATAATCATGTTTGTCATGATCTATAATTAAATAAACAAGTTTCTATCACAAAATACACTATGTTATCTCATTTATTTTTGTAGGTACCTATAAATGGCTACAGTTTGCTATTTGCCATTTGGCTCCAGTAGCCAGGTAGCGAAGTTATATAGCCGCCAATAAAAAGAACCGAGATAGCTTACACTCAAAAGTTTTTTTACGCCTACTGTAAAAACATTGGTAGTCATGATGTGTCTCTATGTACGAACGATAACGTCAAATTAGGAGTTATAGCACTTTGGATCGTGCTGAAGTAAAATAAAACGTGTTTTTCTTTGTAACATAAGCAAAACAACGGAATTTAGACATTTGACTCTAAAACTGTACTAGAGGGTTTTAACATTTTTGGATGGTTTTGTAACACATATTAAGATTAGGTCTTCTAAACATTTAAAACATAGTTACAAGCTTTTATTTAAACATTTAATTTAAAATAAATATTTTTAAAGGGTTATAAATTTTAACTTATCCACCTAAATACCTACTAAAATAAAGCTAAAGAGTTTGTTTATTTTTTTGATCGCGCTAATGTCACTAAGTACTAGATCGAATTTAAACTTTCTTTTTGTGTTGGTTTTTTTTTTGGGGAGTGGGAAATCATCAAGTGCCTGCTCCCGTCCTTGGTGCGGCGGGAGGGCGTGTCAGACTTTTACTGACTAAAACCCACTCATGCTCCTTCGGTTGCCCTTCATGTTCCGAGGTCACGGTAACTATTAAAAACATTCTGTAACCCCGGCAGGCGTTGGCCCTGTTGGGCCCCTTCTCGTGCTGACTTCTGTAGTGTTGGATTACCCATTTATCGAGTAAGGCTGACTATAATATCACGCTACAACCTGCGAAAGCGGAGTAGTAACAAAAGATGCGGGGGACATATAATAACCAAACACTTACAATATATAACAACACAACCACAAATATAATTTGTTACAACAATCTAATAACATAAATCAGAGATCCACAAACTTATCTGTCACGTAGACCATTTGGCATGTATTTCGGTTTTGGGTAGGCCCCCGCCCCTTTGTGATTCATGATTATTTGCCTATGTTTACCCTGCATCCCCCAATCCATTTGCACAATACAGGTCATTCAAAACGCCACTGATACCGATAGCTATATAGCGTCACGATGGCCTTTTTAAAGAACTTGTGCAAAATAAAAATGTATAAATCCCACTGCCCACGAAGCGAAGTTATTATTGTAACTATCTAAGAGTTGATAACATCAAAACGGTTGAACCAATTTTTCTGAAACATATCTAAAAACCATAGTTAGATTACTTACTTTCACATAAAAAAATCGCACACAAATCGGTTCCCTTGTTCACGAACTACGTTGCCACAAACAGACACCCATACATTACCGTTAAACTTACACCTTTCTTTTTGCGTCTGGTGTTAATCAACACTTGTTTAAAAGAGAGAGGTTTGAGAGAGACCCGCTATCGTCTCTCTACCTCATCAACACCTCTGGGACCTCGAATACAGTTTTTAGCTAGCATGGACACCTTCCTCGCTTGGTGATCGTAGAAAATCTTTATCAAACTCGCCGCAAGTACAATTTCGTGTGTGGGCATAGTGTGTCAGCGGCTTTTAAAGCTCCTACGAGTTTATAACCAAGATCGAAGTAAGAAGGCAAACTGACTAGATAGTAAGAAATACCATAATTCAAACCATATAATTACTTTGCATATACAGTATATGATTATTTTGCGTTATAATGGTCGGGTGTACGGTATCCACTTATTGCACCTGATTAACATCGTAACAAATCATCGTTATATTCTGAACGATTGCCGTTTAGGACGATGATGCGTTTGAGTTTGAATCTAATTTTCTCTATTAATTAAACTTGATCCGCCTACTAGTGATGTAATGAAAATGTTTGGCGATTACGAATATCCGAAAAAGCAGACGCCTTTTTGTTTACATAATTCAAATAAAAGCTCTAACTAATTTAGAAAAGTTACATGATAAGGTTTAAAAAGTGAGGTAGTGTTTTTTAACGTTGGCCCACATCAGGATTTTCTTGTGGGTGTTTACAAACATAAACTCACAACGCAAACAATCAGATTCAGAACAAATACATGTTAATAGTGTTATCATAACCCGTAGTAAAAGTAGCTATGAGTAGGTGGATAGTAAACTGGTTTTCTATTAAAAGAAAACAATTTATATAGTATATTTTGTACTCAGCTCATACCTACACAATTTGCTCAGTAATTATTTTGTGTAATAGGTTTTAGGTTTTGTTACAATGTGTTGTCGTGTAAAAAGACTACTGAGTGTTTCTTTCAATAAAAATTGTTTTTATAAATATAACGAACATTTGTCATTCATATTGCTGACGGCGTTTAACGAGGTAATGCTTAGCATGTTTTAATAGGAGCACTTAAATCATTGGTTCCGAACTTATTGGTTTAATTTAATTACCCCTTTGGGAGTAAAACAAATTTCCATGGAATAATAAGTGATATAATAATATGAAAAATAGATACATCAGTTATTTAACTTATTTAGTGGGTTTCATGATCTTGTGTGGAAGGGGAAGGGGTTCTATCCAATTCATTGTTACCTTATGGGGAACAATATTAAGGTTAGGAGTCACTGAATAAGATGATCGAGATTTTTTATACTATGTCACGTTTGGCACTCTAGCATTGCGTTCATGATTTTGGTTCCCGCTCGGAAAAATATTGTATATACGTACACAACTGATAATATCCGAATCTAGTAGTTGTTTATATAAGCTTTATATGTTTGTGATACCCAAAGAATTCCTACTGTGTAGCAACACAAGAAAAACGGAAAGAAAATCTAAGAAACCTTGTAGAAATAAATAAATAAATAATAAAACTCATAATTCCAATTCAGAAATTAGGTTCTATCACAAACTTGCATAAAATATTTTCGCTTTGTGTGTACATTTTAGTAGATAATACATACATTACTTAGTTGTAATTTAGACTATAAGACCTGTATATTTACTTACAAAATATTTGCCTGTATGTACTTAAAACGCTACGTGACAAAATTACGGAAAGAGAATCAAAATAGGAAAGAACATTTCAACTAAAACTTTAGGATAAACCCAAAATAGGAAATAAACACAAATTTGAGCATCAAAATTGGAAAGAACAAGGCAACTAAAACGCCTTATCAACTAAAACTAAAAAAGGGAAATAACAAATACTGAATTGTGGTTTTATGTATTCAAATATAACGTATGTTTAGTTAATTAATTCATTATTTTCCTTATCTTTTATGGTTTACTACGTCAACAGTATTCATTGAATTCGAGATTGGTCTTCCCCAGTCTCCGATGTATACAGGAAGACTTAAGATAAACTAAATACAGCATAGCAGTAAGTGCCTTGTTCATTCATACGTCAATGTTTCTATTAGTAGCATCATAATGCTTCAGTGAAACCGTTAAATCTTTTCTTTAGCTTTTTAAAGTTTTAATAGTTTTTTTTTTTGTTATACCCATAACGTACTCTAGCGAAATAGGAAGTTACTGATCTCACCGACCGACCCTCAACGTGGATATGGTGTAGCTCACCAACTAATGACTCATTTTCAAGTGCCTGAAGGGTTCCAACACCTGCTTTTCTGAGGACCTTAATAACGACTCGTGGTCATCTACTATGTCCAATTTTATACTTAGGAGCAAACGTTGAAGTTATCTTTTTCCTTAACTTTATAGGTACAAGTTATCTCTATCTAATTTCAACTTACTACAATGATGACAATAAAAAACTTTTTTCAAAAAAATAATAACCGCCTTCAAAAACTAAAAACCCAATAATAACTAAAATTTCGGAAGTCGGTGGCTTCTCTTCTGCCAGTCAGTTTATCTGAATTTGTGTTGCCACCGACTTCCGAAATTTTAGTTATAATTGGGTTTTTAGTTTTTGAAGGCGGTTATTATTATTTTTTTTTTAAAGTTTTTTAATTTTTTACTTTTTAGTGTCGAGTCTAACTATGTCTGACTGTGTATGACATATTTCAAAGTAATTTATTTTCAAAATAAACTACTTATAATCTTATAAAACGAAAAATAAAAATTGAAGTTACGCACATTATAATATCGTCAATGTAAATTTCGTCGATTTTTTTTGTTCTTGAGGAATTTTTCGAGAAGCACTAAACCGATTGCCACAAAATTTATATGGGACCACCTCTGAACCATGACTTAGCAAACATAAAAAGAACCATCAAAATCCGTTTACAATTGACGGAGATATCGCGTAACAAACATACAAAAAAAAAATACAGACGAATTGAGAACCTCCTCCTTTTTGAAGTCGGTTAAAAATCGTTCTAAAATAAAAACGAAACGGAAAGACCCAAGCGTCCAAAATAAAAATGTAGGTAAACACCAAACAACGAACAAAAATAAAGTAACAATCATTGTTTGTGAAGAATAATCTCTTTTACGCAAGGCTGTGCTCAATAAAACAAACCTTTAGGTCTCTTAAAAGATGTTTAGGGGCCGTAAAATACTTTAATCTGCTTCTTTAATTGGCTCCCGGCAAAACACAAGTTGAAAAATCTTTGCTTGTTATGTATAAGTGTTTCGCCCGCTGAGTTTCGCCAGCTTCGGTCGCAACAGGAATTTTATCATTATTATTAACATTTTTACTAATTTTTTAAGCTGATTTTAAAACCTTTTAATTATGACCGTGTCAAATTGAATACTAAATTAATTAGTTTTAATGTTTTCCGGTGATAACGAAAAAGTATCGTAGTAGTATATACACTTCTCAAGATAATTAATAATAGTAAAAAAAAATTTCGACCGGAGCGGGCAAAACCCGGCGGCCAAAACGCCTACTAAGTCAGCTTTGCAGCCTAAACGCCTACTCAGCCAGTTGTAAAATCTTTGCTTGTTATGATAGTGCTTTTTCCTGTAGTGACGTTTCACTCGTAAAACAATTATTATTACCTCTTTGCGTGTCGCATCGCTATTATAAAATAACGCTGATTATCTTGACCGACGTTTTATCTTACCTTTAGTACCTATGTCTGTTCAAGTACTTGAAAATTAATTGTCGTGTCATAGTTTTTTCTACGCAATAAAATTATTGTTTTGTTTTGTAATTTTATTGTAATTATTCTTCTTTATTTTAGAACTGTGTATTTGTATAAAAACAGCAGTTAGTGATAACCAGTATTATACGAGTATATACATTTGAGAAATATCGGGTTCATTTTAATTTTAATTCTAAACAAACTAGGTATCCCGGTTGCATAGATTGACTTAAATGCAACAGGTTAAAATATAAAAGGCATAAAAAACAACGGAAAATATTGTAAAAGAAAAACAATGATATCTCTTTCTATTTCGTGGCTATCCCCAAATCTATGAACATCCTATATTTATAATCAAATTGATCACAACATAGCCCCGTCAAATAGCTATAAAAGGCCGACAAAGGATGGCTTTCATCCAATGTTGAGCACATTTGGCTAATCGACCTGTGGTTCGTGGCCCGACAATCGGGTCCCAGGCCCAACATTAAAATGTAAATTTTAGTTGTGGGATCAGGATGATATTCTTGATCGTTTTTAAAATACCTTTTGGAAACATATGGCTATGTTGGACATTAAAGCCTATTCAAAAAAAAAGAAATTAAAAAATATATAATTTATTAAATAGACCCTCGCAGTTTTTTGGTATAATCTTACTAGAATATCCAAAAATAAATACAATACGACTGGCGGATCTAGAGAATGCTATAGCGCATTTGAGGCTGAGTTGCCAATATATTTATAATTAAAAATATGTTAATTACATGCTTAATGTGTTGCTAAACCTGAATCTCTAGAGCACCTGGGAAATATATTTTATCAAATATTTGTAAAACATTATCTTTTTTTCTTCGAATTCATCTTTTTAAATCGTGACCATACTGTAAAATACAACTATAAAAAATACAAATATAAATTAACCATAGTATTATTGAACAGATAAACTGACAAGACGCAGAAGACAGAAACAGACTTGGGGTCAATTAGTAAATTAATAATTAATAGTTGTGAATACGCTAGTTTAAAAAAAAAACGTATCTGTGTTGTGTACTAAAAACTAAACAGACAAAATATATAATTAACAACAGAAAACCAAAATAAAAGCACTTATTACAAGTAGTTAGAAATAATTAACTTTAAAATAACAAGAATTTCAGTGATTCTAATGTATGCACTTACAAGACGAGTCTTACAGTAATTACAGAGATTTAGAATAGATAATAACAGATTTAAAAATAGAACATTTAGTGATGTGCCATTAGTCTTTGTTCACAGTTCAACACATTCTTTTTCTTCACAAATTGCTCAGGAAAAAGTAACGGTTCTACGATGCGAACTTTTTCTCAGACCAGACCAGTTGAGAGTGAGGGAAATTAATGCCACATTAGAGTTCAAGTAGATAAATCTTTTTTTTTTTTCGTGCAAATACCTAAATGTAATTTATTTTTCGAGAGGCAGGTTATTGACAGTAACTCTAATTACTGATAGCACTGACACAAAGAGTTAAATAAAAAACTTTCTAACAAAACGTAAATCGCCTCCAAAGTTTCTTGAGAAAAATTACTTTAATTTCAGAGCTAACGGCCAACGATTTCAATACTCAATACTTTATTGCTTTCCATTTGTACATATAGGTCTTATAAAATATTATAAGATCATAATGGACCCTGTCGGGCACAGCTAAGTTAGGAGAGAGGACGACCAATCAAATAGCAATTCATATTATGGAATTAATTATTTATGTGATGAATTAAGAATTATTTTGATGTGTATTTTAATTAAATTAAAAAAGCATGTAAATATGTCTATGTATTAGTAAATTATGTCACATATTTTCTTTTTTTCCGTCATTATTTAAGTATTTCTGAATTATTATTGAATTCTGATTTCTGAACGTGATAGGTTATTAGGTGTTATACTATCTACCTCCAATGAAGTTAGCACTCACTTCAGAAAACATTCTTTTTCCAATTAAAAAAATCGTTTTAATCTGTGGCAAGTGGACAAGTAATCCCAAAACAAACGAACAAAATACATGATCTTATTGATCAAGTTCTCTTTTTGAAATATTAAAAAAAATCTTTAAAGTGAATGTTTAAACGGCGAAATAAAAACTTTTTTGTACCGTTCCTGCACTGGACCCGTGAGCAGGAGTTGAATTATAGTGATAAAAATCCAGAACCTTCTAGATTGTCTACTTCTTCTTGCACTAGAAACTAGAAAGAAAGAGACTCATTTGGCTTGAATCTAAAATAAAATGTAACCTATTTGATTAAGTATTTCATCGAAACGAATTATTTTTTTTCTTACTTTGATTCTACTTAATTGAAAAGACATTTTTATCAAATTCAACAATTATCATTGAAATATATAATCACAAAATATTATAAAACAAATATTCATTTGACAGGCAAGCTGTCGCGTGAATGGGTGCTCATTAGGTCGTTGTAATTATATTTTAGGCTCGTTAAGCTATCTTTTTCAGGCCCACAATTTCAACTGTCCCAAATTTTCACGACTAAATTATGTATTTGTTAAATATATTTCGTACAACCACAAAGTTGTTAAAAACAATGAAACTGATTAGTCATAAATACAAGCAGTTTTTGATGTTAAATGACAATTAAAATATAGATTTCCTGTCACTTCACACTTGAAAAAAAAGCTGTGAATTAGGTACCTACTGGCAGAAAAAGTACATTTTATTTTAACATAAGGGAAAACAAACAGCAGTATATTAAGTGTATACAGTAAAATTCTTGAACAATTTAATATACTACCCACTACATTTTCCACAGATTACCTTAAAATTTTACTCTGATAAGCAGACATTAGCTATCATCCAAGGTGCATTTATATTTATATAATCATAAAAAAAAAGCAGCTGAATGCGAAGCAGCTACATGAAAATTCAGTAGTCGTGCAAACACACATTGGACCATCTTTTATTTTCGCTTAACAACGCGTAAACAACGCAAGTCATAACAATAATGGATCGTCGTAAAAGCGTTAATATGTACGTCTGTAGGCATATTGTAGGTGCACATAGTTCAGGGATGTTCCCCAGCCAGCAATAAAATAAAATGAGGGTCCTCAACGCGGCATGGCGTATGATATGTGACGTCATCAGGCTATGGGCGCGTCATTTTATATGGATCTTCTCATAGATAGGTACGAATTCAGAGATTTTTCTAGAAGTGTCATAAATTATATGGGAATTATCGTTGTCGTATATCTGTTTTAGGTTTTATAGATAGTTTTGTTATAAAAAGTATTGTTCTTCTATTCCATTAAAAAAAAAATTGTCTCTGAGTACTCGCATTTTATTATCAAAATTCATTCGGAAATCTTATATAGGTAAATGACCTGACCTGCAAATGTATTTCATTTTCCTCTCGATATTTCTTTTATTCATCGCGTTTTATGTATGTTAATACATAAAACAAAAAACATGAAATAATGAGGATCAGTTCCAGGTATGAGAGCGGAAATGTGCGAATTTTAATATTCTCGTAATACATATACATCTAAATGATTCTTTATCATACTATAATTGAGACCATCTTTTGTTTGATACGAAACATTATGTTAAACCACAATCTTTGTTGGTGTTTGCCTCGATTCTTCCTCAAAAAAAAACATTGTATATCGTTTTCTCAATAGCCTTTTAACGATTCGTATTTTGGTGACAACATTACAAATAAGTCGTGACGTGGCATAACAAGCGTTCATAACAGTCAATAAATAAATAGACTAAATTTTTTATTGTCTCGCGTTTACTACCCCTAAAACTCAAGTTTTATTCACCACAACATTATTTTATTGTCTTTACCAATCTATGTCTATGTGTACCTAGTACATTTTAGTATTTATTCAAAGTAATATTGTGAAAATGGACAAGTAATTACTAACTGGTTGAATTTGAAATGTATTAATTTTCCAACTAATACTCTAATTTTAGATGACCAATATTACTTGTATTGCTATCAGGTATATGTTACATTTTGTATCAAGTATTATTTTAGTGTTTGTACCAATCTATGCGTACCTGATACATTTTAGTAATAATACAAAGTATTATTGTGACATGAACGAATGTAATAATTTTCCAACTAATATTCAAACATTAGGTGACCAATATTTAACCGCTATACATTATATTGTTACAGGGTGTACAAAGTAAGCTAGATACCCTTTCTAAATGTATCGACTGGCCGACTGCTGCTATCGTTGTACCCTCGGGTGTAATTAGGGCACTTGCACACGGCGCTAGTGACTTGAACAAAGTAACACTGCATTAACTCGTGCCAGAAACAAATGCATTGGATGTTTTAATGGGACTTAGCTGTAGGGACCAGAGAGTCATATAACTTTTACAAAATGCATAACTATGGACCAGAAAGTCTTGTTGTACAAAATGCATAACTTTGTAATTTAAAAACACTGTGTAAACACTAAACACATTAACTTGATAGGCAAATTATATTAAGGCAACTACCAACAAGCTAAAATATTACAAGTTTATAGCAACGATGAACCTTGAAACTCCGTCGAAGCGGGTTCATGGCTCGCTATTCACTTTACGAAGCGCCCCTCAGGGAATTGATATTCATTCTGCAACCTTCACCGGCAAATTTTCTCGTTGATTTCGAATATACCTATATTCTTTGATAACCTAAAAAAGAAGCATGAAACGGACTTCAGAGACAGGCAAATCATTGAATGAGCAATTTCCTGTTGGCCAATTGATTTCATTTTCAAAGTCTTGAAAATTCTGAGATTAATTCTTTGAGTTTTTATCCCTTTGTGCAATGAAGAGCTCAGATTTATAACCCAATAAGTGAATGAATTCTTCAGAACCGCAGTCACGGATTACGACGAATTCCACCCAATTTAGCATATCCAGTGGATTGCAATATGGCTTCTGAATTCTCAATTTCAGCCGACCACGATGGCATTTAATTAAATTAAATCGTGCTACATGTCCAGACACAAAAATGTCTGCAGCTTAGACAGTAATATCAGATGGGAATGGAAGATCAGATAATTGTCACGTGTTAGTATATATGTATAATTCCGTTTTAAGTGTCCAAATATCGTTTAAAAAAAATAGCTTTTAATTTTTAGTACCTACATAAAGTTGCATTGACGTACAAAATAAAAAAAAAAACACTATTATAATTTTCTGACTTTTGTTTGATGTAAAGAAATTCTCCACAACTCTATATATGCTCGTCCAGTGGTCACGAAATGTGACAACTGAGCGACCGATCACGTCAATTACACAGATTTACGACCGTGACATCTCGTGTATGACTGACAGAAAAATCGCCAGTGCACATATCCTCAATTTATGTCAACCATTGCAGTATTTTATTTATTTATATTATATTATATGTTCATAACTAAGTTTAATACAATATTTCTGAGATTAGCACCACGAAGTATGTTTTTCTATGAGGATGAGAAATCATCAAATGACTTCTCCCGCCCCGAGTCTCAGACTTTTACTGTCTAAAACCCAACCATGTTTCCTCGGTTGCCCTTTATGTTCCGGGGCCGCGGTAACTATTAGAACTATTTCGAACGAAACCCCGGACGAAGTATGTATTACTCGTACAGGTGAGGATTGCCTCCAATCTTTCTTTTGCTCTTTAAACTTTTATCATATAGCATAGGAGCTGAAACATAGAGCGGATTCAGTTCCGTTCTTGGTGTCGTATTTTAACGATCGCAGGCGATACATATTCCAAGGCAGTGCCTCTAAGGCATTCTTTTAAAATCAGACAAAAGCAGGTAGTGACTGTACAATTTTCAAAGGATCAAAGGGTACTCGATGCAAACGATTATTGTTGTCCACAACACCTTCAATTCGACAAAAATATAGCCCAGCTGTTCTTTTCCGATTTAAGGTTTGATCCCATCGTAAAACTTTTTCTGAACAATAAATATTGATCTGCCGTTAAGAAGATAGATACAGCCCTTACCCAAATATATTGTGCAAAGGTTTGTAATGTCTAAGTGTCTAAGTATGTTTAGTAGTTTAGTTTTGTAGGTAAAACCTTCTAGGACAAAAAGAAAACTGTGTTAGGGATAGCGGATATTTAAATCTTTTCATTAACTAAACTGTTGAGATCGATATTTGTCTAACTTTTTGATCGAAACAGATTAATACAGCTTTTTTATTTATATTGTCGAGCATTTATCGAGTTGACAATGTGTTAATAATAAAACAAAACAAAATGTGTGAATCGTTACGTCTTTTTTAATGACCAGTGGTAATTGACATGACCATTTACAGCGACAACCCACGTCATTTATAATTGAAAAGATTTAAAAAGACAAAATAAACGCCAGTGTACAATAGGCCTAACTAATCAGTTGAACAGTAGTGCGGTGGTAATCTTATCGTGTTTACCTGCCGTTTAATTAATAAATACTCAAGTGTGCGCTTTTACGGACAATACATTACGAATTAGTAGATAAGGTACTCGGGGATTTCGTAAAAGTACCTAATTGTGATTGCTTTTAGGCTTGGACTGCGGACAATAACGTATTTACTGAACTAACTTGTTGTTTTTACACAGTATCATTGTATTAGAGCTGAAAGAAATAACATTTTGTAGACTTGTTTTATGTCAATCACCTGTTTTCCAGACCAACTTTTGACCGTTTTTGACTTTTTGATTCAGATGAAATTGAGTGTTTAAAAAGAAACTTAGACCTTCTCGAATATCTTATCGAATTCTACACCAAAATTCTACAAAATTGGTCCAACAGTTATGTTTGTGTACGTAATATACACACAAATTTATTAAACTACATATGGTGCGTTGAACTTATTGATACGCCACACGACTCACAAAATTTACGGAAAATGGTTCGTATTTTATATAGCAATCGAGCGTTATTCGCGTGCCACTTTGTTTTCGTTTCAGCTTCCGCATTGAGCGTAAATCCATTAGTGAGAGTCAAACTACTACATTAGCTATTACAGTTAACGTAATAATTTGGCTCCTAACTTCCTTCATAACAACTATCCTAATACAATCACTGATGAGGAATATGTTGAACAAAGTTGTTGCACGGTGTTGTGCCCTAGATGTTAATCGACTGTAACTACTTGAATTAACAATGTTAACAGGTTATTTATACTGGGGCAAAACTGTTCACCTTTTATGTGAACCTGGGAACTGTTGTTGGTTGAATTATCTAGTGAAGTTATCACGGGTCATGATCAATTTTGTTGTGTTTAGCTTGGGGGTGATTCACCATTTTTGACTGTGACTGTTCATCACTATAAATGTGTATATAATAATCTGGCAAATAATTTAATCAAAGTATTGACACTGAAAAATTTTTTTAGATATCACATATTATTAGAGCTGAATCAACAGTAGACGCAGTATCCAAACTTTGCGCATTGAGACTTGGGAAAATCTAGTGAATAATCAATTCGATGACTCAAGCCTTATCAAAATTACCATGATAATAAAGCGCTCCAAGATTCAAGGGTGGTATGAGATTAATGGTTTTCCTTTTCCTTATACCGATGGATATGGAATATAGCGGATTTTTCCAGCCAACTGCGTCACGAATTTTCCTATTTTCTTAATTCCTTATCTCAGCCCTTCCAACCTAAACTCTCGGCTCGGTTTTCTTATACACCTAAGCTTTCTAATTAAACAAGCCCACATCTATTCCATTATCTACAATAGTTTTGTAGATACCTGCACAATTATAAAGATATGTTTTTCTAAAACCTTGACCTTTTATAGAGGATTTATTTAAAAGGCCAATGTTCCTAAAACCCCATAATCCCCCATTTCTTTTCGTTATCTTTTATTCGCGCAATTTATCCACATTTTATTTCATCCTGCAAGAAAGATTGTACGACTATTGTAAAAATTTCTACCTTAAAAATGTATTGTAGAACAAAAACCTGTCATATATCGCGTTTCTTTAATTAAGTTAGCAAAGGTGACGTTAAAACCTTGAACTTTATCATACCATGTTAGATTGTAAGGGTCACGACACACTTGTAACCCCGACGCTTCCCCTTACAAGCTCATTGGCCAATTCGCGAAATGTAGTCTATAAACACGCTATCTTTGTGTCGTATGGCATGACACGTCTGTAACTGGCCTAAAAGGGCGTGTTTATTGTGGCGCTCAAATTAAACAGTTATTTGACAAAAATGGAGTTATAACTATGTCAAATCCTGGCTAAGCGACGTAAAGTCAGTAGACTAACATTGGCCATTAGACGTTAGGTGTGACCGGTGACCAACAACTTTTATTAATACATAGGTATTTGTACCGTTTCCATGGTGTGACCTTACCTTATGAGATATGATGTTGACATAAATATGATCTCATTTGTCATGTTACTTTTGAAACAATAGATAATGGTGCCGATTCTCTTGACCACAAACTAATGTAAATTTAAGTTAAATGCATCTTTCTCTTTCCATTTCTTAAAGAAAAGGACAGAAGATACAGTTTAGTTTAATCCTGTCAAATTAGACAGTGCCGGAAGAAAATTGACGTATATTTAGACGCCATGTTTTGAAATCGCGTCTAAATTATCTATGGAGTGTCTAAATTTGACAGGACTTAACTAATATTTTATCTTCTGTCCTTTTCTTAATTAAATGGAAAGAGAAAGATGCACTTAACTAAGAATATACGTACTGTCCATCCAAAACCATGTTCCCGCGTATTCACAATAGAAATCGTGTAAACCAGGTAGCACCTCGGCGCATCATGCAACACGCATCAAATATTTACCTCGCCACAATCGTTGCGCCGCAATTGTTTGCTACAAATGCATTGTATACGCCCGCAGCAAACGTGTCTTTAGTTTGCAGGTCTGTGAACAGATATAGGTACTGGGGCGATAAATGTGTGGCGTAGCAAATGTGGCGCCACATTTACCGTGATGCAAACGGATGCCCGATGTACGGCCACGATGTACGGATTCTCGTATGCTCAGCATGTTCCGCTAATTTTAACCAAGTTTGGAAAAGGTGTTGCCAAATTGAAGTGGCTTCCTGCTTCTTGACAATAATCCTACATTAAAAAGCTACTCAGCTCTTCCTTCAAAAGCTAACTGTTATTCACAATTATTCTACCTTTTGGCTGTAGAATAATAATGAATGACCATAATGATTACAATCATAATTTGTGAACTTTTGAAGAGACAATGAACTTTGAGTTTATTTTGAGCGTATAGTTTTAGAATATTACGATCGACTAATACAGAACGGCAAAATATACAGACTAAGTGGTTTTGTATTTGTTAGAAATAAGTAAGTAGTTAAAGCCATTACTATTACTTAGTTCTTCAAGAATACAAGGTTATTTGAAAGATTAGACAGACATTATCCAAACAATCATACAATTGCTGCATGGATACCCGATACAGCCATAGCCTAAAACTAATTCTTAGACTGTTTCAATAGTCAACGCACGCGTTTCAATAATAATTTTATCATCTCTCCAACGAGAGGTATATTTGCTGAAACACATCACGTGAGAACGCCAGTAGCGTTAATCATGAAGGAGTCTTCCACGCTATATCTTTCTGTACCTTATCTTGTACGTCTTATGAACGTATCAAGATCAGAAAGAAACATAACCCAAACTGTTATGCCCTCTGTAAAATACTAGCTACCCATATTTTACCCATATAGAGTTGGAATTCACAAAAGTCTTTTCCTAATGGATACTTACTCTTCACAAAGCAAACACCCTCCAATTTTGGTGGTTTCGGTTGTGTCTTGATTCTTGATATATCAACAGCCAGTCAGATTACCATTTTTTGATATAAAAGATAATGACTTTGGTGACCATACCTAGTATCCAAATCTCAGCCGCGTACCGTGTCGTAGGCTTCTGTAAAGATTTATGACTACGGAGCGAACCGGCACCGGCAAAATATTGACATGGCTGACGCTCCGTACATGACACGCGACGGCGTTGAACGGTGACGGAACAGTCTAGTGGGCATAGTCTCATATTATCATCTCTTTTCAATACAATGAACGTTCCTAACACGGTCTTGTTATGATACGGTATTGTCGACAGACTCATTTAAGAGTAGTAATTTAAATATGATGAGACCAGTAATTAACTAAAATTGTCTAAACTGTTGGCAAACTTTCAGCCCTAGTGACCTTATCTTTTAGAAACTACGACATTGATTAATGAGCTTTATCGCAGTTGTTTAAACAACTAAAGACCGGTATTACCTGACTTATCTCAAATCTGTGGTTGATTATTAAAATTTGATGAGCTTTTTCAGTAGTCAGATAACTTTTGAAGAGTAAAATATGACAGTTTGACATCTTTCAACACGAAAGCTGTTGAAACGATATTAGCTCTTCCAATAAGTGCTGTTGGAATTTAATAGTTTTCTGACGGACTGCTGCAGTGCTGGTAGGGTTCGACCGTAGATTGATGTATGACCGTCGCCAAAACCCATTAAAAGACCACCACCAAAACTGTATTTATGTGAATGGACAAAACTTGCAAACTGTTTCGTTGTTTAGTTTCTGGCACTGTTACATTAAAAAATGAGTCCTTAACCTTTCAACGACCAACCGACAGCCGGCTGTCGGGCTGCTATTGTCTTTCCATTGTGTCTTAAATCACGTGTGTTCGAATGATTAAACATCTTCAATGTATCTGATGGACTCCGACAATAATATAAAACTTATTAATATAGGTATATTTGTTGATATGTTAACTGTCTAACTAATGCATATTTAAGAACTGACGAATGAATCATTATCTAGGTAGCTTACCATTTATGAGGTATTTAAGCAAAACAGTTTCTCGTAGTGTGAGGTCGCCATTCAAAACAATAATATTATACTTTATTGCTTATTGTTCCCAACTCATTCTGAATGCTAACGGCAACCTCCTAATTTATCCGCGGGATCCGTGACAGTCTATTGTATACATTTTCATTAGTCCCGCATTTAAAATAGGTAGATAATGAAATAAGCTGTGGATTGGTGATAGAGAATACGTAATAACATTAATATTGCTGTGACCATTCTTTTTTATGTTACGACTAGCTGTTCCTCGCGGTTTCACCCGCGTTACATTAGGTTTTTGGTTACTGCCTCGCTCCCGTGGGATATAGCGTGATTTTATATATCCTATGTTACTCAGGGATAATAGCCTTCGAATGGTGAAAGAACTTTTAAAATCGGTCCATTAGTTTTTGAGCCTATTCATTACAATCAAACAAACAAAGTTTTCCTCTTTATAATATTAGTATAGATTAATTAAGTGCCAGATAGTAAAAGAGGTGTAGGTGTAATTACAACCATTTGTTAATTGAGATTGAGGAGGTAATTAACGCCTGGAAACTGTAAATGAGGTGCCAAATAACTAAGTGAAATATTAATGTCGGAATGCTCGTAATCGAAAATTTTTGATCATATATCAGGTTATAATATCAACAGAATTGGATTTTTATTTGTTACTTGAGAAGGCAACAAATTCAGATATTATCGTCTGCATTCGGGAATTTTGCATACACTCTCCTATCCTAGCTAAACATGTTCGTGCCTTGTAAATTTATATAAATAAACACCATTGTATACCATGTTTTACGCATAATCAAAGTTTTACGCAAATAAATATTTGATTGTTTACTGATTTATTGTGTTGATTTAAGATTAAAATCAACATTTTTTGTTAAGTTCATGACAGTGAAGTTATTACAGAAAAATACACACTCATAATCTTGCAACAGAATCCTAAACCAACCAACGATAGGGTAATCTCGCGTTAGCCGAAAAAATATTAGTGTGTTCAAGCGCCTACCCAATATAGAACTGCAAACAGTCTCGTTTGAGTTCGTGCCGCGTGACTGTCAGGCGCTTTGCGCACGCGAAGGTCTCGATCTCCGATTAATAGCACATCGAGGTTGCCCCACCCGCCGTTTATTACCTCTCCGCCCTTCTTGAGTGCCTGCAAAATGAGCAATGTTAAGGTCAAACGACGTAACTCCTTATAAGTCCGGTTCCTCCATAATCCCCAGCTAAGGAAACTTTGATCAAATCCGAACTTAGAATTCTGCAAAAGTTTCGGCGTCTGGATTCGGGACCTTAATAAGATTTTGTGCCAACTTTGGTTATTTAGACGTGCCGTGACAAGATTGTATTAACTTGTTAATTATGTCCAATCAATAATTCGTTGTGTGTAAACAGGCGCTAATTACTCCACTTAGCGAATTACGGGCATTCTCTCATTATTCAGCTAAATGGAATGATCTATTAATTTAATTCAAGCTAACACGTGTTGTCTGTACTTATATTGTAGTAATATCATAATTCTAACCATAAGTTGTCAATTACAATATAAAACGTCGGTGGTTCAAAAATACTCGACATTAAAAAAAACCTGAATAACACATACGTCATTGCTAGGACAGAAATAAATACAAGAAATATGGGGTTGACATCAGACGGCGGCCGATCATTAAATTCAGAAAAAAAATTCCAACGATACAATGTAGACTGAGATTATGTCACTTATACAAAAAAATACTGAATGTGCGTTTGAGGCATTTTCTTTTCAGGCACGTGTCATTGGCGTCTACTTGATTGATGATACACGCAATCATAATAGAAAAATGGCAAATAAATCATGCGTGGGTTTACTTTCATCTTAAATTGTCTAGGTCTCAATATAAAATGCCTTGTATTATAATTTTGTCGTGCCAATATATGTATAAGAATCTATGCACAAAAGACGTTCGAAATACAAAATTGAACATGAAATTTTCTTCTACCCAGTCACATGTATTTACCGGACATCTAACCTCGAAGTACAGTGAGACTGGACAAAAAATGGGTTTAACGAGAAAACAAAAATGGTATTATATTCCTCAGTATTACGTCGTGTCCTACTTACGTCAGACGCTGACGAGTTTTGTGTTCGTATTCATGACCACCTCGTCATGAATAGCTTTTTGTTCTCGGCTACCCCAAATTATTTTCTATTGAATTTCAGTACCGGACTGTACTCTTGTGATATCGTTCATCAAACTGTCACGTTACGATGTGATATTTTTCTTGTATCTACATTAGTTTACTAAAACTAATGCTTTGGTATTAATTTATAAGGTACAAGTTTGAATGGCAAATGTTAATGGAAATGCTCTCCAGGGACCAACTACCATATTCATAACAACCTGAGCAGTTAATATAATAGCTCTTTAGTTAATAGAGAACAATTTAGAGTAATAATTGGACTTAGTTTTGCCAAAACCATCCAACCCACAGCCCTCGATAATTAAATTAATTACATGAAACTTATCCTATATGCCTTGTGTAATACATAACTCCTAGAAATAGCTGTTTTATTTACGGTCCAAACTTATGTATACATTAGGAGTCTGCACACAACAACATACCATACCATGTCCGTGCTATGAACGTACCGGCAGCGGAAAGACACATGACACAGAATATTATGCCCATTAGAACGGGTCAACAGCGGATCATATTCTGGCCGACTACTTGTTGTGAATGACGGTGTAGCTGGAACGAAACGTTTTACGGGCATAAACTTTTATTTAACCTGGGTATGGCATGGCGTGGTACTGTGTAGTGGACAAATTAATATAATAAAATTTGATCCCGACTGTGATTCATAGATCTTTGAAAGGCGTTACGGATGGTCAGACGTCCGAAAACCAATCTTCCCCAAGGGATATAAAGTTACCTAGTTACTTGGTTGTGAGGTAGTCGATAATACTGATTTCTGCTACTTCCGTAGGTTAGATGACATCGAAAGATGAAAGCTATTCTTTCTTGGGTTGGTTTATACTTGGTGTATTTTTGGTCCTGCACAACCCGCTAGAAGTTGATTCTACCCATCAAAACAAACAACATTTATTATGGAACCAACTCAGAAATCGCGAAAAAAATATCAGCTGTTTCTAACAATAATTCAATGACAAACAGCTGATATGATTTTCGAGATAAAAAATGCCTTGTACCTAGTATAGGTAGAACTGCACCCAACTAATTAGTGGGTATCAGGGTGTTATGCATGCATTTCGTAATCTAAATTGTTCCAGCGGATGTGTCGCGATGCACAATAAACGAACACAATTAACCATTAAAATATAAAATCATAATGTCACAAATGAACTTAATAATACAATCACTAATACCCAATAAAAATCCATTGCGTATTTTTAAAGATCTAAGTATACATAGGGATGGATAGACAAAGAGTAGAAAGCGTCTTTATTTTATACTATGAAGACACCAATCTAAAAATAAATAGAGAAAAAAGTGTGCATGTTTTTTTAGATAGGCAGTGTAGGTACCGAAATACTTAAAATGATCTATGCTTCGATAAATTTCAATGTGAAGAAAATGATGATATCCATTAAGTTTAATATGTAATGCCCGATAAGGTTAGAAGCTAAAAATACGTCAGTATTTCGGTGTAACCTTTTCCCCTTTTACAGACTGCTCCACTTTACAAACGAATTTTATGTAGAGATTTTAACTTTTGATCTAATTTAGAGTATTTTAGAGCTACCTGTGTGATGTTGTAGTTTAGATAATATTCATAATTTCATTATACCCAATTCAATTCGATTTATGGAAAATGGCGGGCATACCATAATAAAATTAGGAGAAAGGACGAGTCCATCTTGAGGCTCAGATAAATATTTCTAGCTAAGCAAGTTCTTTGGTTTAGCTATTCTCCATCTTTATCTAACCAAATTACTTTAGATTGTAAATTGTTTGACGGATACCGTAATACATGTAAACCAAAGCATTTGCTAAGTAACGTTTATTGATCTTGGGCTAAGATTTAGAAACTCTTAGTTTCTAGTAGTCTTGATAAGTTGTAAGAAAATCGTTTACTTAGCATAGGAAACGAGCCTTAGAAGTTGTAGGTATTAGTATTGTGTGGGCTTAATACAAGTACTTTCATATGACATGCTCTTTTCATACGTGTCGGTCTGAAAGTGTTGTTGACGCTTTGTTCAGTGATTGACGTGACATGAAAGCAGGGAACAGAAATGTGTAGTATTTATGTCGTCGTCATATTTATCATGTTCTGCAAAGTTTTGACCTAAAAGTATGTCGTAATGGACTCATTGTCAAGCGAGTGCCTTTTGAGTTAAAAGCAGATCGTGTGTTTCAGTTGTGCATATGTTATGAGTTCTTTGAAATTATACATTGTATTTTGATTATCTTATTACAAATAAAAAGAAAAATTCAAACTATTTTTACAGTAATCCTACTTTTTGGTTATACAGAAATATTATTTTGAGAATCCGCCGTTATTCGTGAGATCCGATATAAATCGCCTCGAAAATACCTGTACCTTTTCAAATACTCGACGTATTGACACCTCTGCAATAGTGCGGATTACTGTCAAAGCTCGGATAAAAGCTGAATTTGTTTACAGAGATTACCACGGCGTCGCTTCAGATGCTGTCGGGTGGGTGTGATCGTCTCTAAGAGCGACAAAATATTCCGTTCACATTCGCCACCCGCCCTATTACGTGCACAGATTTTTCACAAAAAATCTCATCCCCAATCGACCCTCCTTAAAGTGGGTCGTAAGCCTTTGATAGAATCTCTCATAAAATAAAGCCTGGAGAAAGTGCGACTCAGATTATCCAAGGTTATCTATAAGATGAATAAATTTTGGTGTTTCCCTACTCAACAGAAAATATTTATGGCCCAAAGTGGAAAGGTGAAATAGTTTTGCTCCCATAAATTTAATTCGACGTCCGAACTTTTAATACCAATAACCCTCGTCGTTAAGTTAAATGTATCCTATAATTACTTCGGTTTTAAGGCGGTTTTAAATTTCCCAAAGGACATTACGCGTCAGAAACTTTTACTGCTATAATATCCGGGATAGAATTTGTAAATGTAAAAAGGTAATGAGGAAAAAGACATCGGTTGAGACTCGACTCGAGTGAAAAATTTATTGCCTTGAAAAGAAAAATGTGTGACAGTAAAACTCAAAAGTTTGTATAGATTCTGACCAAAGTCATATTTTTTAATAATTGAGTATGCTTTTATACATTTTTATCTTTCTAACAGAGTACTAAATAAGTGTCTGATATAAGAATCCAATTGCAGACTTACACGATAAAAATAACTTGAATTATATATTGGCATGGCCATAGCCATAAATAAGCTTAGTGTCAAACTAGAAAATAAATACCTACAAAATGGGGAACTGATACCTTTTTATTACTACTATATTTGATAACTATAATATTCTTATATAAACCTTAGTTCTCTCTTTAAGCTTTGCTAAAGTGCAGTGAAAGGAATCCTTTTTTTTTCTCTTTTTTTTTTCAAGCCTTTTAATCTACAGATCATGCCAGGCTCAAAAAGGAATCCTATCTCATCTCCCTAACTCTTTCTTTATGTCACTGTCCCTATCATATATTTTAAATATCGAAGAATATTTGGGGTGCATAATAGCAGTTGTTTAATAAATAATGTTAGTAAAGAGGTCGGGGTCGCGTCGCGGCCAGGTGTTCGGCACTCCGCCAACAGATGGCACAATAGTTCCGCTCGATCGTACTGCGAGATTATCTGCACCTATATATTTCTTTACGCGCCCATTGTTTATTGCAGCGTGTGGTTTATTTTCTAATGTATTGTGAAACAAAATAAAAATACTGACTAGACTTCTTTCAGTATTCAGTCATTATAGTAATTCAGTGCATACAGTCATGATGTTATTGAGTTCTCTACTTCTGTATTACAATCAATTCTAATACTAGCGACCTGACACGTTTTCACTCGGGTTCAAAGTTTGTATTATAAATACATACGTACTTATAAGGCTGCCACTTCAATCACTCTATCTATTAAACAAATCAAAAACCGTAGCGTAATTTTAAAGATCTAAGCATACACAGAGAGGGACATATAAAGAATAAACTTTGTTTTATATTATGTAGTGACAATAATGAAGGTGAAAATATTTTGTTTGTTTAGAGCTCTTCTAAAAAAAACTTCTTACTTATATCGTCGTTAACTCAAACAATAAATAGACTTTTACCAAAACTAATCTACGTTTTATAATAAGAAAGCCTAACTTCCTATCCTATGCAAGTCATGAACAAGAAATTAGTATTAGTAAATCATCAAGGTGGGTTGCAACTGTGTATATAAATAGCATTTTAATACTACGATCACCAATTTTCTTGCCAACTTGTCAAGCAATCAGCTGCATACAGAATTTACAATGTCAGTTGTGTCTTGTTGTATTACCTAATACAATTATTAATCCAGATTTTTAACTTCTTAATAAAGATTAATGTAAGTTCTAAACCAATTTTAATTACATTATTTTTCACTGTCAAAAAATGGTGTTCATTTCACTAAAAGGCTTTTCCTGTCGTGTAATTAGTTCTTAGAAACATGGCTTTTAAATATCCTTGGTATTAATAATATACCGTAATTATTATACGCCATTTTGGCTTAAACTTTTTTATCTGTTCGGAAACGTACATTTGTTCTAAGTGAATATAATATATTTAAAACAACTCACAAAGAACATCGTCCTATAAAAAAGTCACATTTTAAAAAGCAGAGAGCGACAAAAAACATTTTATTCTCCCAAGCCTGTTTTATTTTTAACACTCCACAGAAATACGTTTTAATGACGTTATATTTTTATATCGCATACGTCGTGCTTACGTAAAGTATAGCGATTAGAGAATACCGTCAAGGGTGAGAGCTATTAAAACAAATCTCTTTAACACCAGCGGTCCTAAGCGGATGTAGCGATGTGGCTTCTGCGTCAGTGTGACCGCCAATGTACCCATCGCACCTCGCACAGATAAATTCAAGATCTCATTTTATGATCTTTTTATGAACCTTATAAAATGAATCATAATTAATTTAATAGATACAAATTACCTTATAATTATGTGTTACGTTTATTTTCCCGTAGATTAGGTGGTAACATTATCTTCCGAACATTTCATAAGTTAATGATAATGGCTAATGGATATGGAGACATGACAAATTATCTCTTCATTTATGTCCGCCCTAGTAGACATAAAGGCGTATGAATTAATGACGTTTTAGCGAGACATATTACCAGTCGGCACAAAAGTAAACAAACTAATACTTTTTTTACTAGTCTGAATTTAGCAGCACATTCCAAAATATGTAATTTTTATTAACTTGTCCGCAAGTTGATAAAAAATTACAAATTGCCTTTCCTTTTCAGGTGACGTACATCAATCAAACCGAATTTATTACGAAGCGTATTGTTGAATTTTGATACACGATTTTTGGATCTACAAACGTTTTAGACAGGGCGAAAATGTTCGATTTTGTTTATGATAAGGGCGCGTAGAGATAAGTGTTTTGTGATGAGTCGACATCAGCTGCGCGTTCCTGAGGTGCGCGTGAGTGGTGCGCCGGCGCAGGAAGAGGATGACCCCCCCACCGCACTGCACCCCTTCGCCCTTACCCTTGCTTCTATACCGAGGAGAAGGCACTCTTGGATATGCGGGTGAGTCAATCAATATTTGAGGAATTGGTTTTGCAGGTGATTCTAAAACACTTAGAGCGGATATTGACTCGTCAAAATCTTTCATCGTGCATGCTTTTATCGTAGTTAATAAAGTCTTATACAGATGTTACACTAATAAAGTCTTAACTAATGAACTCTATAAAAACAATGTAACAGTCACGGTAACTTTACCAAGTAATAGACTCACCTTTTCATCAACTTACTAACTTGGCTTTATTCAGATGCCAAAATATAACTTTGTGCTAACTTTTTATCCCTTCCAAGTTATTTCCAACAGGTAATTAAGTTTATTTAATTTAATTAGGTTACATACACCTTGTATTTAGCCTTCAGACAGCTGCAATTGATTTATGGTAATCTTGTTAAGAAAAGCAATAGATCAGATTAACTGCTAATCACAAGGAAGTATTAAAAGTCGACCGAAGGTGAGGCGTTTCAGGCATAAAAGTGAGAGGATTATCTGTTTGTCAGTGTTTTGAAAACACAACAGTTTCGTAAAAATATTTTGTTGAATAAAATATATACTACCCACACAGCTGTTAGACATTAAAGATAAAAAGCCAGTAACGAATAAATAACAAGAGTAGCCATTCTTTATATTTTAATAACATAACCCATTAAAACTGCTGGTATATAAATTCATATCACTCGCATACAAAAACACTTAGATTAGCTTCGCTTTATACCTACAGCTAAACAATATAGCTGAAGTGTCGTGTCTATATTGAATAGATATTTTCAGCAGTGAGTGGCTATCTGTAAGACAAATATCAGTTAATATTCATGAGGGGCTCTGCGATGGTCTGTCCCAGGCATTAGCACAACAATGACCGGCCACGTAAACGCTCATCCTTGCTAACCTCGACCATTGTACTAAGATCACTGTCTTCAACTGTTTTTGTATTCCATTATACCCGCCGACGCTTTCACTAGATCTGTCCCATGAATTATTATAATACAACTACCATCTCCACCCCAAATTGCCTCCACCGCTACATAACTTTATTATTCATCGTATACTGGTCTTTATTGAAAATCAGACGATAAATTTCAAACTGCGTTCAAGATATCAATAGGATTTGCGCATTGGCGAAGGAAAACCACAAAAAAAATGTGGTTTTTTTCCTTTCTTCTGTCAGTGATATTTCATCACGACATTAACCGGCACATTGAAGGAAGCCATTAATCTGACATTGGCAGGGCTTATACGTCGTTCTTTACACGCAACGCTTTATCCGATATCAAAATATTTGTTTGCCGGATATAGCACGTTATTAATATAACATTTTGCAGAAAACGGTCGAGGTTACCTATCAATATACCTGAGGTTTCTGTTATAAATATAACTGAATTCCAAATAATTTCTGGCACAGATTTGTATTGTTTTGTCCATTCTGGAGACAGGTGACGTCACTCAGAAGTTACGGAGACACCAGCTTTACGTGTGTGCAGCTAATGGACACACTCACTGGGAAATAGCTCAATCGGGAAAGCAGGAAATAGATCCAATTATACACGGCTTTGATGTTCTGATTGCTCTATGTGCTACCTAGCGCGAGGAAAAACTGACAAAATACTAACTAACCCCACTTTGACGTAATTATTCTCTTCTATATGTATTTATACATAAATATATTTACTCTTTCGAATATATTCGGAACATTGAATGAAAGAAAAACACTTATAGAAGCAATTGAACATTCAGGGGTTGTGTTTTTAATTTCCTTTCACAAAGTTTCATAATTCGACAAGAGCGTTCTTTTATTGTGCAAGTTTAGTCGGCGCTAACTTGAACATTTCGCGTAATTACATCGAGAACATTAAAATGTCTGCTGTATTTAAACTTTTTACACAGTTTGTTTTACGGATATTATGATCAATGCCTGTATTTGTTAAAGTTAGAATATTGTAGTATAATATTTATTTTTTTCACGTGAATATCAGCGAGAGTGTCAAAATTGCTATCTGTATAAACAGTTTAAAGTGTAACTACTTTTTTGCTTTGTTTGCTGTTGATTTCGTACGTTGTTGATATAGTTTTACTAATAATCTTACAATAATTGTCATCTACAAACCTTGTTAGATGATCATCAGTTAAATCAAAGTTAAATAAGGATTCTTAATACCTACATTTAAATGCAGAGATTTGTACACTGACTTATTATAAAAATATAAATTAAAAGTTTGTCAGGTTGAATTAATATGTAGTATTAAACTTTATTTATTATTATTCATTTTTGTCAAAATTCTATTACACTCTCGCCTAGATAACCAAGTCCATCAATACCTTTCTACTTAGCCATAATTTCGACAGACGATTTGCATACACAGGGACGTGAATTAGTTCCAAAATACTGGGTCAGGAGTTTACGTAGCTCTTGTGTGCAAATGTGAGCTAAACTGTCACACACAGGGAAATTTATTACGGTACATAACTTAGTAAATATGCAAGTCCGGTTTCAATTATGTCCTTCTGAATACCATCTAACTTTGCTTTGATGGAACCAACACTACGCGAGTTGAGAAACTTCGAAGCATTGTTAAGTTATAGCTTTACTTTGGCTCTAGTCCTGTACTTTCTTAATGAAATCTTTGAGTGAGAACACACATATGTCTGTAAATGATTTTCTTCAAAGTGAAATGAAACAGCGGCTTTTGAGAAGCTTAGCTTGCGGTCGGTCCGACCTTACAGTAGCGCCCTTTCATCGCTTTTGTCTTATTCTCTTTAGTCTTAAGTCAAAGGCTTGTGTTTGAAGTAGTCTGTAGACTAAAGTCAAATTGCGTGACACACTTGCATTTGTAAAACATTTTATTTTTACCTTTTGCCCGTGGCTTTGCTCTTGTGGTATAGTTTAATAGATGGTTTATTAAAATAATTCGGTAATACTTTCTATTTACGTAACTCTCAATTAACGCTAAAAATGGCAGTAGAGCTCCCAATCGAGATGGTTTTTTTGTTAAACATCTTCATTTTTCTGCCTATTTATGCAATACCTTATTTAATTTTCCTCATGAATTTCTCTGTTTTGTAATTGAAAATCGTATGAGCATCTATTTCATAGTTTTCAGTTTATCAGGTTCATATAGACAGACGCAAAGATATAATATGTAGTGGTTATATTTTTTTATTTGATTACACTGCTATACTGCCCTACTAATAAATATTGATCAATTTATTGTCAAAAAACAAATGTTGGTTTTTCAGGTCAGTTATAGATAAAAATAAAGGATTAAAAAGCCGTAAATTTTCTCTACATAATCTGGCAAATGTACAATTTTATGCGATGATTATATTATAAACACAATATGTTTCCAGTTTTGCATAAATAGCATTGTGTTTCGGCCTTCGTCCAAAACAGTAAATACTTGTTGCCTTATGTTTACGGATAAATTACCCTAACCATTGTATAACTCTACAGTATATAACTCCTATGATTTCTGTGTACCTCCTCTTACACTTTCGTTACTAAAAATATTGCAGATATCTAAACTGTTTAGTAAAATCACTTAATAATTCCATAGAATAACAGTTAATAATATTAATTTAGATATATGTTCTTGTTCTGTTTAAAATCTTACTTCAACAAAGCGAGGCTATTCTCCATCTTACCTTTGAGGTGCGAGTTAATAGCGTTTCTTTTTCAAAAATTAACATCAAAATTAGGTAAAACAAGCATAATGTTCTGAACTTTTACAAGCTCATAGTATAATTTTACCCGCGTTTCAGCTTTAAAGATTTAGTTAATGCATTTAGAGAATTTAAGGATCCGCTTAAAGAGGTACTCCCGGAGGTAAACCCTAATAGCTGCTAAGAGTCAAGGCGACCCTCTCGTCTACTGTGTTCGATCGATTAGTTTCTCTAGTTAATTGAACTAGTAACTTGTTGGCTTCATTCTACTCTGAAAACGATCCCATCTGAGGTTCTAAGTGAATTAACCGCATTCACATAGTAACTGACCCTTGTGTTGATCAAAGCTGACCGCGCTGATTGCATTAAGTTGTGTAAGCTGTGCACTCCGCGTGTGCAAGAATAAAGCAAAGAAACATTGGTGCTGATTCTCTTGTTCATAAACTTCACTAAATTTAAGTTAAATGCATCTTTCTCTTTCCATTTCTTAAAGAAAAGGACAGGAGATACATTTTAGTTTAATCCTGTCAAATTAGACAGCGCTTGAAGAAAATTGACGTATATTTAGACGCCATGTTTTTAAATCGCGTCTAAATTATCTATGAAGTGTCTAATTTGACAGGACTTAACTAATGTTTTATCTTCTGTCCTTTTCTTAATTAAATGGAAAGAAAAAGATGCACTAAACTTAAATTTACTTTAGTTTGTGAATAAGAGAATCGGCACCATTGTCCTTTCCACCACTCCACTTATATGGAATTACCTTCCTTCCTGGTCTTTGTGGCTCCATTTTTTGTTGGATAATGCACTAAAATGTGGCGTGTTAAAGGAACTAAGAGGGTAGTAAAATCTCTTTACTTGCGCTGCACGTTCCTAAAATATTTTACTTTTGTATGAATTATGTAAAGCCTTTCGTTACTTATGTACTACGCCTTTAAGATAAAGTTTTACTTAGGAAGATATACGTGACCACTGAAATTTATATCTCACGCCGTTTATGATGAATAAAACATGGTCTCTGCGTAATCAGTCTAATTAGTTTTTGTAGCTGGAATTTGTGTCTAATAAAACTTGTATTAAATCGGAAAAACAAATTGATATTACGTTAGTTATTGTTAAAAATAATAACGATGGTGGCAGTGTAGGGTTCCGTGTGGGTTTGATTTAAACCGTCGAACACACGTGATTTGAGACACAATAAAAAAGGAAAGGTAGTACTCATTTAATGAATACATTAAATGAGTTTGGGATGTAAACTGTGTAAGCTTAGCTGGCTACTCACAAAGTACCTACAGTACATTTTAATTCACTTACCTGAACCGCCCACTCCAGGCATTTACGACTTCACGCCTGCGTTGTTAGTGCTACAATATATTCAATTGTCTTGCCGTATTCCGGCCTCCCGAGTTTCCACTTCCACTTAGTTTAATGTGTTTACTTATTTTCATTAATTTTACTTCACCAAAAAGTTACCACAAGCAATAAAATGTAGGTAATTTAACGTCGAGTGAATTAACTTTGGAGATCGTAAATTGTTGGTTTTGTCTTAACATCAATAGGTCGTACATTTCACAAACAAAGCAAATTTTAGGCGTTAACTTTCCTCTTTAAACTTTACCTTAGAGTTAAAGTTATTGACTGATTGTTCTTTTGAAAATAAAACTTTTGGTAAAAAAATAGTAGCATCTTGTAGGACACGTTTATTTATAAAAAGTTGCAGAAAAAACACTTCTTCATAATAGTAATTCAATTAAAAATACGTTACGATTCGAGCAATAAGGTCCTATATACAGAGACTTGGTGTCTGTGTCGTCTCACTAAAAAAAGCAGCGCTAATAAACCAGCATTATTTCACCTCCAATCATGAAATGGGCTGACTCCACCACCTGTCCCTCTGAGTAGCAGAGGGCAGTGTGCGTTGGAGTCGGGGAACGGGCTCTGCGTGCACTCACCCTGCCGCAGAGCAGGCAGCTGGGGGTCGTCACCCCTAGCTGCCCCCGTTGATCTCGTAGCCCCGAAGACTGTTACGGTCATGTCTCTGACTTTCGACGGGGGTCGAGGGCCTTGGCTTAACCGCCCGGGCCGCGAGGAAGACAACCTCTATAAAAAATTACCTCTAATACCAAGTTCTGGTGTGCGGCGATGGTACGAATGGCTGAGGAGTAGTGTCATCTATTGTGGATGGCGCATCAGTCACTAGCGCACCCCCAGCCAGGGAACCGGTGGACTCTCTGGTTGGGTTACAAATGTACACTTGCCCAGGGACAGGGGGGTTACCCTGGGTGTACTTTTTAAATCCCCCACACTCGTGGGACTTATTATGTCAGAAATCCAAAAATTTTTAAAAACGAAAAACGGTAGAAAGGGTGAACCGCGGTCGGAGACCGACGCGGCGATGGGCTTGAGCTCAAGAAGCTCAAGCTCGGAGGGATCGAGCTCTGGTAGCTCGATCCGTGGTAGGAGGGACCGCAGCCGGAAGCGGGCGGTGTCGGAGCGCGCCTCGTCGTCCTCCGACAGCGAAGCGGCGGCACCGGCCCCCAAAATCCCCACCAGCAGGCGGGGTGCGGGCCGTGTTGGAGGAGGGGGGCGCAAGCTCCCCGCGCAGGAGGCAGCTCGGCGAGCCGAAAGGCTCGCCGCGGAGGGGCGTCACCCTGGAGCGGCTTCCGCGCAGGCTCAGGGCGCATCCACCGCCGCGGGGAGCTCCAAATTGGAGCTGGCGGAGGTAATCAAATCGGCGTTGGTGTCTGTGGCCCTTAAAAAAAAGAAGGGCTCTAAGGACAGGGCCATCGCCGATGCCACTGCCTCATTATTGGCAGCGGTGGAGAAGGCCAGCGGGACGGGGCCTCCGTCTCCTACGGCGGAAACGGAGATGGCCGCTATGCGCGCAGACGTTGAGTCCTTAAAAAAGGAAAACGAGAAGCTGCGCGCAGATCTGGCCAAGCTCCGGGGGGACGCGCCGAGGGGAGGAGCCAACGGAGCGGGACTCCGCGCTCCAGGCACTTGTGCAGGGGATGGCGGACCTCCAGCGCCGATTTTCGGTGCTGGAAGGAAGGGCCCTCCGGCCCCCGCTCGCGGCCGATCGAGCGGTCCCGGTGGCGTCGACGGCACGGCCAGCGGCATCTTTTGCCGCTGTGGCCGCGACTCCTGCGGCGAGCACGTCAAGGCGTGCCGCCGCGCCGGAGCAGGCAAAAGGCAAGGCCGCATCGCCCAGTAAGGGCAAGGCGGCGAAGCCCAAAGCGGTGGGGGCACCCGCAGCGAGTGCAGCTGCACAGCGTGCCCCACCGCCGCCCCCTCCCCCGTCGGCTGCCGCACCTCCAGCCGACGCCGGCCGCTGGCAAGTGGCCGGGGAACAAAAGAAGGCGGCCAAGGCGGCCAGGGCCACAAGGAAGCGGCAGCGGCAAAGGGAGCGCCGTAAGGCTAACAGCCTTGCGGCCAGGCTCCGCGCCCCTAAGTCTGCGGCGGTGGTTATCACCCTGCAGCCGGACGCGGAGAAAAAGGGGGTAACGTACGGGGCAGTACTGGCCAAGGCGAAGGCGGCGGTCAACTTGGCCGACATCGGAGTGACGGAGGGAGTGCGGCTGCGGGTCACGGCTACCGGAGCCCGCATGTTGGAAGTCCCCGGGGCTTCCAGCGGCCCCGTCGCCGATGCTCTGGCTGAGAAGCTGCGGGCGTCGCTCCTAGCCGAGGAGGTACGAGTGTCCAGGCCTAGCATGCGCATTGACATGCGCGTCACAGGCCTGGACGACTCCGCCACGGGGGAGGAGTTGGTGGCCGCCGTCGCCAAAGCGGGGGGCTGTCCCGCTGGCGACGTGCGCGTAGGCACCATCCGCCCTGACCGCTCCGGGACTGGAGCGGTCACCGTGAGCTGCCCCATTCCGGCGGCCAAAGCAATTGCGGGGGAGGGCCGCAGTAGGTTACTGGTGGGAGGCTGGGCTTCGGCGCAGGTGAAGCTCGAGGGCGTCAAGAGGGCACAGGGGTGCGTTGCGGCACGGTTCGGGGAGATCGCCGTTGTAGGCGTCTATCTCTCCCCGAGCCGATCCCTCGTCGAACTCCACAACTCCCTTATGGAGCTGAGCGTCGTCGTCGCCGGGTTCCGAACCCTCCCCGTGCTCGTTCTCGGGGACTTCAATGCCAAGAACTTGGCTTGGGGCTCCCGATACACTGATGCACGGGGCAGAATGGTGGAAAACTGGGCCCTAGAGGCGGGCCTAGTCGTGCTGAACCAGGGTTCCGTCCCCACGTGTGTGCGGATGCGGGGTGAGTCGGTGGTGGACATCTCGTTCGCCAGCCCCACTCTGTCACCGCGTGTCGTTGACTGGCGCGTAATGGAGGAGGTGGAGACGTTCTCCGACCACCGGTACATCCGGTTTGACGTCTCCGCCCAGACCTCCGCTGCGCCGGTCCGACGGACCCCAAGCGGTCCGCGTTGGGCGCTGAAGCAGCTGGACCGGGAGCTTCTCCTGGAAGCCTCGATAGTGCAGGCCTGGGTGTCATCACCGGACAGGCCTGCCGACATCAATGCCGAGGCTGGGTGGTTCCAGGAGGCCATGTCCGAGATTTGTGACATGGCAATGCCCCGGGTTCAGCCTGGAAGGGGTCAGCGCCAGGTGTACTGGTGGTCGCCGCAAATCGCGTCCCTACGTGAGGCGTGCGTGGCTGCGCGACACCCGTACACCAGACACCGCAGGCTCCTTATCCGCCCTGTGGATGCGGATGCCATTGAGGCGGAGCTGTACGAGGGGTACAGAGCGGCGAAGGAAGCCCTCCGACTGGAGATAGTGCGGGCCAAGGCTTCGGCCCGCCAAGAGACGCTGGGGACTCTGGACAGAGATCCGTGGGGGCGCCCCTACTTGGCGGTGCGGGGCAAGCTCCGCACCGCGGGCCCCCCGCTGACGCAGAGTCTCCGGCCCCAGGTCGTAGAGGGCGTTGTGAGCGCTCTGTTCCCTTCGCAGGGGGAGTTTTCTCCCCCGCTCATGGCTCCGCCACCGGCGGTGTCCGATGCGGACCGCGACGGCGACGACGACGACGTTCCAGAGGTGACCGAGGTAGAACTGGGAGTGGCGGTGCTAAGACTTAGGGCCAAGAACACCGCCCCAGGACCCGACGGCCTACCAGGGAAGGCCTGGGTCCTGGCCTTAGGGGCTCTCGGGCCTCGACTAAGGGGGCTCTTTAGCGCATGCTTGGAGGAGGGCCAGTTCCCACTTCGTTGGAAGACCGGGAAGCTGGTCCTCATACCGAAGCCGGGGCGTCCAGCGGACTCTCCGTCCGCATACCGGCCCATCGTTTTGCTCGACGAGGCGGCCAAGCTCTTGGAGAGAGTGATTGCAAGCCGCGTCGTCGAGCGGCTGATGCGGGTGGGGCTGGATCTGGCGGACGGTCAGTTCGGCTTCCGCAGGGGACGCTCCACGGTGGACGCCATCATGCGCGTACGAGCCCTCACGACAGGGGATGCGGTGGCACAGGGCAGGGTCGTCTTGGCGGTGTCTCTCGACATCGCCAACGCCTTTAATACCCTGCCTTGGGGGTGCATAGGGGCGGCACTCCGGTATCACCGGATGCCTGCCTACCTCTGTCGTGTGGTCGAGGCCTATCTGACGGACAGGGCCGTCATTTACCCCGGTCACGAGGGAGTGTGGAGTCGACGAGGGATGTCGTGCGGTGTTCCACAGGGATCGGTCCTGGGGCCGCTCCTGTGGGACATCGGGTACGACTGGGTGCTGCGCGCCGACCTTCCCGATGGTGTCAGCGTAGTGTGCTACGCTGACGACACGCTAGTCCTAGCGCAGGGAGGGTCGTTCCAGGCGGCGGCCGACTTGATGTCAAATGGAGTTGCGACAGTCGTGGACAGGATCCGGCAGCTGGGACTCGAGGTGGCCCTGCACAAGTCCGAGGCCATGTGTTTTCATGGCCCTCGGCACCGGCCACCTCCGGGGTCTCAGATAACGGTGGGAGGGGTTCACATCGGTGTCGAGTCGACGATAAAGTACCTGGGACTTGTCCTCGACAACCGATGGAACTTTACGGAGCACTTCCGACGTTTGGGCCCCAAACTGGCGAAGGCCGGAGCTGCCCTCAAGCGGCTCCTGCCCAATCTCGGTGGCCCAAACGCCTCCTGCCGGAGGCTCTACACGGGGATCGTGCGGTCCATGGCCCTCTACGGGGCTCCGGTGTGGGCGCCCAACCTAGCCGCGGCTCCGGCCCGACTTCTGAGGGCGTCCCAGAGGGTCATGGCCATTCGCATGGTGCGGGGATACCGCACGGTCTCCTGTGAGGCGGCATGCCTCCTTGCCGGCGTCCCGCCGTGGGATCTGGAGGCAACAGTCCTTGCACACACGTACGAGTGGCGCGTGGAAGTGCAACTCCATATCGCGGCACGGCTCACGGAGCTCCGGCGAGATCTTATGGCGGAATGGAGACAGCGACTGTCGCAACCTAGTGCTGGGCACGCCGTTATAGCGGCGGTAAGACCCCTCTTTGAGGAGTGGCTGGAGAGGCGTCATGGCACTCTCACGTTTCGCTTGACACAGGTCCTCACCGGACATGGTCAGTTCGGGAGGTTCCTGTGTCGGATTCGGGCGGAAGCGACGCCTGGGTGTCACCACTGCAGTAACGGTCGCCTGGAGGACACGGTCGAGCACACAGTTGAGGTGTGCCGCGCATGGGCGGAGCATCGACGTGTCCTCGCAGAGGCGATCGGCGGCGGTGACCTCTCGCGCCCGGCGCTGGTTCAGGCCATGCTTCGGGGCGAGACGGAATGGGATGCCGTCGCCTCCTTCTGCGAAGCAGTTATGCTAGTGAAGGAAGCGGCGGCGCGCGAGAGGCAACGACGAGCCTCTCGCCCCGGACTAAGACCCAGGCGAAGACGTCGAGAGTCGCAATACGACTACCGGCCACCGTAGGCGCGGTTCTGCGGATGGCGAGCTATGGGTAGCTCGCCGCCCGGCTAGGACCAGGACCGCGTAGACGGCGCGTTTTGTTCCACGCGCGCCTCAAAGAGAAGGAGTCAGCACAGGAAGGGGCCCAACAGGGCCAACGCCTGCCGGGGTTGCGGAATGTTTATAATAGTTACCGTGACCCTGGAACATAAAGGGCAATCGAAGGAACATGAGTGGGTTTTAGTCAGTAAGAGTCTGACACGCCCTCCCGTCGCACCCAGGACGGGAGCAGTCATTGGATGATTTCCCACTCACCAAAAAAAAAAAAAAAAAACATGAAATGGGCTTTTGTTTTACCAAACGTATAACAGTATTTAGTGGTAATTGTAATCCCAGTTTATTACTACTACAGAGTAAATAATTAAAATTAGAAGATTGAATTCACTGTATCTCGTTTAATTCTTAGACCTAATCAGATAAAGTCGTGATTTATAGCGCAAGAAAATATTCTTTGAGAATTAGAAAGAATTTTCTATTTCTATCAATATATTATTAAAATGTGAATTAGGTCAACATATTTTTTAGAATTTGTTAGTCATTTGTCAAAGCGCCCGCCGCTGTCTGCGCTTGTTAAACCTGACGAAGTTCGTGAAAAGCTCTTTGAGAAAAAACTGCAAGATTCTTGGCACGTAAAATGTACACAGAGTAAAGTGCTTCCCTTACCATTGAGTACCTAAAAGCGTGATATACCAATTACGATTATCTTTAAATTATTAAAAGATATCAGAATAGTGGCAGGTTTCCGAAATGCTAAATTTATTAAATAATACAAGATGTTGCATGATGTTTAACGTAAACGAACCATTCCTTTATTTTTAAAATAAACAAATCTGCACTCAAACTTTTTGGAAAATTAGCTTGTCACACTCGGAAATCGAACCAAACCAAAAAACCAATCTAAAATCCAAAGAGTAACACTTTGTGTTTTTCTGGTACTGCTATTATGAGTAATCGTGCAAAAAGCGATACATAAACTACAGGTACGCATATTAAGTGTGACAGTGCGTGAATCTTCAAAGATGCGGTTTAGGACACAGCGACATATTTGAAACTCTGCCACGAGTTATTCTCGTCCTCGGTCGCGCGTAAACACCGACACCAAGACGTTATTAGATATTATTATATCTTGAATTAATAATACTAACGGACAATTATAAACTCTCCTCAAATTCAAAGAAATGCTTGGCGATTTTATAGATAAGACAGAACAGTTGAGCTATTAACGAGCCACGCCAATGTCGATGTAAAATGGCTCGCATCTTCGTTCATCGAATTTCTACAGCTTCTTTCAGAGTTGTTACTACCAGCGTTACTCTTCCAAACTTTCTTAAGGGCTTTATACTAGTTCGCCAATTTCAAAGGAGCTCGCTAACCACCACAATAAAAACACTCAAGACTGAATTCATAATAGGGTAAGATACCAACAAAAGTTTGAATCTCATTTTCTCATTTCATTATGCGGATTGGAAATATTAGGGACTATTTGTAACTGGAGATGCCAATTAAACTAAAACTATCAAACAATCTATGTCAGCACTTTGATGAAACTCCTGTAGTTATAACAAGTACAAACAGTTGCTTACATTGCAAAGTTGAACAAGTTTGTTTTGGTCGAATCTAAAACAAGCCTTCATGCGTAAATCACAGTTCCTTACTAACTAGGTATAAAGGAAAATTAGGAAATTATGACTTAGGTGTACTTTTTTTATCATTAGATGCCTAGATGGCAAAAAAGAGCTTGGTGAGCGTTTCGTTTGGTTGAAACAGGATTATTAATAATATTTTGAGGGATGTTTTGGACGATACTTAGCTTATTTTGTGCGGGAAAATGTTTTTCCTTCTGGACAAACATTTTCACTCGAGCAAAATAAAGTTAAATAAAACTTTATAATTAATTTTCTAAACCCTAACAGGCAGCTGGCCCACCTGATGTTAATTGGTCGCTGCCGTCTATAGGCATCTGCAATACCAGGGGCCTCAGAAATGCATTGCCATTCCAAAAAAAAAAGACGATATGTCTAATGTATCTGTAATTACAAGGGCATCCATACTCTTCAAGTTGGATTACAGCAACGATAGTGGGTGTGATGGAAGTACTTCCACGGACCAATTTCTTCAGAAATAGCTCTACTACTACATTATTGAATATATATTATGTATGAATACAACACAGATCACACAATGAAGAACAGAGATTAATTTGAGGACATAGAATAATATTTTCAGCGGAATTTTTGCTACTTACAAGAGTCATACGTTCAACGACAGTGAGTAATATGGTCTATATTTTTAACAAAAATCCTGTAAGACAGATACATGTCATCGGTATCGCGATAGAATGGTGGTCGTGGTGTAAAGTGGCGCTTCGATGTAAGCTGTGACGGTTTACGCGCCAAGACGCGTGCGCAGTCCACGCCTCGCCTCGACCAATATAAACGTCGATTGAAATTAAAACATAACGAGAAAGTATGTGCGGGACTTTATCTTATTACAGATGTGTTCCAAACATCTGAATTTGCGCATTTCGCTGTAGTGACCTCGTGGAGTGAGTGCATTTGTGTACATGTGACGTGAACCAACCGTGATATTGTTCTCTGTGATAACACTGTGATAGAAAAGTATTTTGTGATATGCTTATGGTAACGTAGCAAGAGATTTCGGTACCCACGCGTGGGAAAATCAATCTATTTATTTTTGTATCTTTGAGTGCGATTCAATGAAAAGTAATTGCGACTCTTCCTGTCTCAAAAATACTTCAGAGTATTTAAAATTAGATTGAGTAATGAAGTCTTTAAATACCTAGCTATCGCGATAGTACGGCAATTAATTAAGAACCTAATGAGTTTGTTAATTTGAACATATGAATGAAGTGGTGACAATAACTGACATGATCAAAACAAGTACCTCAGTGAATAATTTTTTTTTTGCCATTTGGGTGTTCTTCTTCTGTGTTGAAAGTCTATTTTATTCCGGAATATGGGAAGTTGGGAAGGGCCATAAAGACCACTCTTTACGTAACTCCACAAGGCCTTGGGCCCCATAACAAAGAAAGGTGATGGTGAATGTCAACGCCTAACATAATAAAATTATGTCTTTGAGAACTTTTGACAAATATTTTTCTGACCGTCCTTTGGCAGTAAATAATTTATTACCCAATTTATAGATTCGTTTCATTTTAGTTTGAACTTTCATTTAAATATTTTATCTATTCTCTGTGTAAAAAGTTACGTTAATAGCTATGAATTATTCACAAATGTTTAATGCTTTTATTGATGATCACATACCGGTAAAAGATATTTAAAAACGATGTCAACTTGGATGACTAACCCTGTCTTTGAAAAGGCTATAAAGAAGATATTAAGTGTACCCATTCAGGTATTTTACTCCGAATACAAAGGCGTATGAAAATTGCCTCGATTTTTCACCGTGAAAAACAATGGTCGGAAAATGCTTACCAATTTATTAACCGAAAAGTCCTGATTGAAAAAGTTTTACGAGAACAAGTGACTGTAAATTAAGTTATGAGGCAAATTTGGAAATTTAACCCTTATTGAATACGGGTCCCCATTTCCCAATTGGTATTGGGGGACATTGGCGCTAATTCTCTTGTACACAAACTTCTCTAAATTTAAGTTAAGTGCATCTCTCTCTTTCCATTTCTAAAAGAAAAGGTCAGAAGATACATTTTAGTTTAATCCTGTCAAATTAGACAGCGCCTGACGAAAATTGACGTATATTTAGACGCCATGTTTTTAAATCGCGTCTAAATTATCTATGGAGTGTCTAAATTTGACAGGACTTAACTAATATTTTATCTTCTGTCCTTTTCTTAATGTAATGGAAAGAGAGAGATGCACTTAACTTAAATTTCGTGAAGTTTGTGTACAAGAGAATCGGCACCATTGTCAAGCTTACGGCTCCTAACAGACTGATTGTTGACGGCAGTTCGTCATTATTATCAGACAAAGAGATCTTGTCTTGACCTTGTCGTGTCCTTGTGATAAAATCCCTTACGTAGGTAGGCCTGAATGACACCCACTAGTAGAGAGGGGGTCATCTGTTTCACCCTAAAAACCACAAGAACGCAAATACTCATTTGAGTGGAGTAGTTAGAAAAGCATTAATATGATTACAAAAATGCTAGCTGTCCCCGCGATATTTTTTCTTCTGCGTAATGACGGGCCTGTTGGTCTAGTGGTTAGTGGCCCTGACTGCTAAGCCGTAGGTCGTGGGTTCGATTCCCACCCAGGACAAACTTTGTGTTTTTGTTCTGTGTCTGGGTGTAAAATTTATCTATAATGTAGTATGTATTTATAAATTATTTAAGTATGTTTATCAGTTGTCTGGTTACTATAGTACAAGCTCTGCTTAGTTTGGGATCAGATGATCGTGTGTGAGTTGTCTCCTGGGACAAATTTATTATTTAATGGTCACTGCTCCATTTTCGTGGATTAAAGCGTGATGTTTAGTAGCGTCTGTGTTATTTTTGATTATTTTATGTGAAATATAACAATCACCCTCAATTATAATAACAGTAAGATACCATGGTATCTTTCTGTTATATTACTTATGTAGTTTTGTAAATAAATGAATTTAATTTTTGGACCAAGTTTCTAGTGTAACCGCGGGTTAATCTCACATTTGATTTGTGTTTGTGTGTTTGGAAAACCACGTGTTATTTATGTTAAACAAACCAAAAACAAAATGTACACATGTTATACCTGGATAGATTTCATTTGATAAATTAGGTTCGTTACTTTATAATTAAATAGCATAGCTTCTATCTAACTATTTTTATTTATTGTTAGCGCTGTGTAATGTTTGAGGTCAGGAGGTTGCTTGAAATTATAAAGACTTGATGCTGATTAAACTTCTGATATAATGTAATACGTATTACAATATGGCTGATTGAAGGCTGTTGGCGATGTCTGTTGTGAGTTCGCTGCTGGCGCGTGCGACGAGCGTGGACTCGCTCCGGTGCACGGGCAGCGACTGGTTGGCTGGCGTGGCGCGGCGCCCTGGCGGGCGGCGCGGCGCGGGCGACTGCGGCGTGTATGGTCACGCGCAAGTGTCGCGCGCTCCAAGCGCACGGCAAAATAAAGTGCCGCGGCCTGTGGTAATGCCCGGGCCTTGACAGGCTCCCGGGGTTGAAGCTTGCTTCAAGATGATGCTGTGATGGGGAGAGGGCATATGTTGTTGTATGCCCTCTGGATGACACCTTTAGAGGTGCGGATGTCTGCCACTCTGCTTGTGCTGTCTGGTCCGGGATGCAGCTTGACGACTCGTCCCAGCAGCCATAGGAGTGGAGGCTGGTGCCGATCTCTGATGAGGACCAAGGACCCCAGCTTGAGGTCTTCACCTGTTGATTGCCATTTAGTCTTGTGCTGTAGCAGAGTAATATAGTCATGAGAAAACCTCATCCAAAAATGTTGTTTTAGTTTTTCAATTCGCTCATAGCGTTGCAGTCTGTTTATGTTAACTTCTGTGACTGATGGATGGGGTACTGAAGTGAGGGTTCGTCCAATGAGGAAGTGGGATGGCGTAAGGCAGGTGAGGTCTGAAGGGTCTGTAGACAAAGGAGTAAGGGGCCGGGAGTTTAGGATGGCCTCTATCTGTGCCAGGCAAGTCGACATTTCCTCATATGTGAGATGAGTCAGAGAGAGTATTCTCCTAAGATGATGCTTGACCGACTTGACTGCTGATTCCCACAACCCACCAAAGTGTGGAGTGTAGGGTGGAATAAATTTAAAATCTATACCTTGATTGGACATGTCTGACTGAATATTATCTGAATAAGTTTTAAAAAATGAATTAATTTCGTTACTAGCTCCGACAAAGGTTGTTCCATTGTCAGATGAAATGGTCTGTGGCTTGCCACGTCGACTCATGAACCGATGAAGAGCAGCAATGAATGCCTCTTTGGTGAGGTCGCTGACGAACTCGAGGTGCAAAGCTTTGACTGCGAAACATACAAAAACACAAATGTAAGATTTCGTGAGTCTACTACCTCTGCCTTTTCGATCTGATATCAGAACTGGCCCAGCATAATCAATACCTGTGTGTAGGAAAGGAAACTCTAGATGCGTCCTGTCATGCGGCAAGTTACCCATTACAGGTTGAACAGGCTTAGGTTTAAATCTAGAGCAACGTACACAGCTGTGTACGGTACGCCTCGCGAGGTTCCTCCCCCCCACTGGCCAGTAAGATTGTCTGATGTGTGACAGTAGCAATTGTGGGCCTGCATGTAATAAATCTCTGTGCTGTTTGTAAAAAATGATCTGTGTAAGATGATGCTTGCTACATAATAGTATAGGATGTCTGACATTGTATTCATAATTTGAATTAGTTAAGCGTCCACCGACGCGTAATATGTTGTCATTATCAATAAAAGGAGATAATGAATTTAATTTGTGTTTTTTGTGTAGAGACTGGTCTGTTTTAATAATATGATATTCCTCAGGGAACATGTCACGTTGTGAAATATTTAACACTATGTTTCTTGCACAGTGAAGTTCTGTCGACGTTAAAATACCTGAGCTTCTGCTGTCAGGTATTCTACAATTCTGAATGAACCTTCTGATGTAGGCTACTATTCTGATTAACTTATTATAGTTACTTTTATTATAAATAAGTTTTAAGATTCTGTTATCATTTAAATTGTCTGTAACTACTGTGTGTAGTGTTGTTTCTGGAAGAGGTGCCTGTGTTTGTGTAACTGGTATTTTAGGAAAATTGATAGGTGTCTGATGAAGTAAGTTTGGTCCGTGCCACCACAGCATTGACTCAGTGATGACAACAGTCTTTACTCCGCGAGAAACTAGGTCTGCGGGATTGTCTTTAGAAGGTACATAGTTCCACTTGCAACCACAGGTGGTATCTTGAATTTCACCTACCCTGTTACGTACAAAGGTTTTTAAGCGGCTAGTTGAGGTGTTTAACCAGCCCAGGACAACCATGGAATCAGTCCAATAGTAGCATTGGTGAAATGTTATTGTAAGTGATTTTAAGATTTTAGTGCATAGTCTTGTACCTAATAATGCTCCGCACAGCTCTAGCTTAGGTATAGTTATTGGTTTCAAAGGTGCTACCTTATTTTTGGAGGCTAGCAGTCTGACACAGGCTTTACCTTGTGTGTCAACTGTTCTGACATACACACATGCACCATACGCACGTTCTGAGGCGTCTGTAAATATATGTAATTCAAATTTAACAGCACTTTCACAACAAACCCAGCGTGGTATGCGTATTGAATTTAGGTGTGAAAGTGACTGAACAAAGGCCTGAAATCTGGTCTTGATAACAAGAGACACTTCGTCATCCCAGCTGCATTTGTCGAGCCATAATGTTTGCATGAGCATTTTTGCCTCAACTGTACATGGCCCTAGCAGCCCTAAGGGATCAAAGACTTGACTGATTAATGATAATATCACTCTTTTTGTGACTATTTTTCTGTTTAACTCAATCTTTATGCAAAACAGTAGGTTATCTACTCTGGAGTCCCAATGTAAGCCTAACGTTTTATTAGGTAATGAATTGTTTAAATCTAATGTTTTTTGTTTTACTTCTGTTTCTGAATTAAGGCAAATAGCTTGCAAGATTTCTGAACTGTTCGACTGCCATTTTCTCAGATTGAAATTAGCAGCACTCAGTGCTGTTTTAATGTTCTGAACTAAGTCTATTACTGCTGGGATTGTCTCTCCTCCACTGAGAAGATCGTCGACATAGAAGTCCCGAGTAATAGCTTGTTTGGCATCTGAATTTGAGGTCTGTTCTGCTAAGGAAACTAAACATTTAGTGGCTAAGTATGGCGCTGATGCCGTACCATAAGTAACAGTATTGAGTGTGTATGATTTTATTGGTTCTGAAGGACTGAATCTAAACAAAATTTGTTGTAATGAACGTTGTGATGGTGTTACTAATATGGCTCTGTACATTTTTTCTATGTCGCCTGTGATTACGTATTTGTGTTGTCTGAATCTGAGTAGTATGGACAGCAGGTCATTTTGAACCACTGGTCCAACCATCTGTATGTCATTAAATGACTTACCTGTTGTTGTTATGGCTGAAGCGTCGAAGACTACTCTTAACTTAGTAGTGGTACTCGCCTCTCTTACCACTCCATGATGAGGTAAGTAATAACTAACCTTTTGTTCTGTTTGCTGTTTATTTTCTGTCATGTGACCTAGAGATTGATACTCAGACATGAAATCTAAGTACATCTTTTTAAATTTAGAGTCACGGGATAATCTGCGTTCCAAGGAGAGAAAACGTTGCTTTGCTATTGAGTAAGAGTCTCCAAGAACTTCAGGTGGCTCTTTTAATGGTATAGATACTATGAACCTACCTTCATCATCTCGACGAGTACTCTCTGCAAAGCTCTGCTCACAAGCTCGTTCCTCCTGAGATAAATTGTGCCGTGAAGACACTGATTCCAACTCCCAGAATCGGGTAAGCTGTGCATCTTCATTCTGTGTAAAATAGCATTTGTGTTGTTCTGTGTGTTTCTTTTCCTGATTATTATTCTGAATGTATGTGTTTCTGTTTGTCTGAATGTCTGAGTTTCTGTTTGTCTGAATATCTATATTTCTGTTTGTCTGAATTTCTGTTTTTCCGTTTATCTGAAAATCTGTGTGTCTGTTTGTCTGAATGTATGTGTTTCTGTTTGTCTGAATTTCTGTATTTCTGTTTGTCTGAATTTCTGTTTTTCCGTTTATCTGAAAATCTGTGTTTCTGTTTGTCTGAATGTCTGTGTTTCTGTTTGTCTGAATATCTGTGTTCCTGTTTGTCTGAATGTCTGTGTTTCTGTTTGTCTGAATGTCTGTGTTTCTGTTTGTCTGAATGTCTGTGTTTCTGTTTGTCTGAATATCTGTGTTTCTGTTTGTCTGAATGTCTGTGTTTCTGTTCGTATGTTTGTTTATGCTGATTCTACCTGACACTAACCAACCTAATTTAGTTTGCTGCAACTTAGGACGTTGGCTTCCTAAATCAATGAAGTTGGAAGTTAGAATATCCCAAAAGATTTCTGCCCCAACCAATATGTCTATGGTGGAGGGAATATTAAAAGAGGGATCTGCTAAAACAATGCCTGAAGGAATAGGCAAGTCTTTGATGTCTATGAATGACGAAGGCAAAGACTTTGTTATTGTAGGTAATATATAACAACTAAGTTTTGTTACATAGTCGCCTGAGAATGATTGTATGGTTATTTCACAAGACTCTGCACTATAGGAACATTGATTATTGATACCTGATACCATAGAGCCTGCGCTGTTTGCTTTAAGACCTAGTTTCTCACTGAAGTGCTGCGTAATGAAGTGGGAAGTGCTGCCGTTGTCTAGCAGGACGCGAGCTGTGCGAAGTCTTCCCGTGGAGTCTGCCACCTTCACTAGCGCTGTGGAAAGCAGGATGCAAGTTTTGTGAGTCTGAATTTCTGCTGACAGAGCGACAGGAACTGGTATTTCTGTCTCTTTGTCCATATGTAAAAGTGTATTGTGTCTGTTTGTACAGTATTTGCAATGTGATAATTTGCAATACTTTTCTGTGTGACCTGACCGCAAACAATTTTTGCAAACTTTAAATTGTGACATTTTCTGATTGCGGGTGACAACATCTAGATTTCTGAAGTCCTGACAGCTAAAAAGCTCATGGTTCTTTTTACACATAGGACATGTAACAGTAGATGAATCATTTGCATTATAGGATGATGAAGGTTTATTTTTATTATTATCTGACTTCTGAATGTTCTGTTTAATGTTTTTGTGTGATGTTTCTTGTTGTAAGGTGTCTAACAAGTCTGCTCTGTTTGTTAAAAAGGTAAGAAATTGCTGAAGTGTTGGACGGCCTGCAATGGAACTGCGATGTTCCTCCCATTCTCTGAATGTTTTATAATCTAATCTCTTAGTCATAAAATGAATAACTACATCATCCCAGTTGTTAGTGGGTAAGCCAAGAGAGGAAAGAGCAGACAGGTTTTTATTAGATGTATCAATTATGTTTCTTAAGAATGCACTGGATTCCTTTTGTGCTTGTTCGGAATCAAAGAGAGCGTTCATATGGTTGCTAATTAACAAGCGCTCATTGTCAAACCTGCTGGTGAGCAAATTCCATGCTATGTTGTAATTATCTGATGTGCAATCTAAACTTTGTATAACTAAGGCAGCGGTGCCTTTAAGAGCTGCCCGAAGATAATGAAATTTATTAATTTGGTTTACTGATTTGTTGTTGTGTATGAGTGAGATATACGTATCTTTAAATGCGAGCCAGTCCTGATAGTTGCCGTCGAATTGAGGCAGGTTGATTTTGGGTAGCCTCACGAAACCTTGATGCACGCCGTCCCTGGCGTCGCTCTTGCCCTCCTCGAGCCCGTCACGCGCCGCCGCCCGAGTCCGCGCTGACTTGACCAACGCAGTGGCTTCAGCGTGCAGCGAGTAAAAGCGGTTGTCAAACTGCTCGCGCTGCTCGTACTCATCGTGCTCTTCACCGGCTAACGACTCGATCTCTGTTTGGACAACATCAAATTGAGTGGAGGTAGCATCAAGTTTAGACAAGCGGCATTCAAGCTCTGCTATCTCAATTTCTGTTAAAGATGATTTGAATTCAGAAGTTACGGCTTTTAAATGGGTCGCAAAATGGGTAAGCTTAGCTTTAAGACTGCCACGTGCTGCTATTAGTTGCTTATAGCGTGCTTCAGACATTTTTATGCCCACGTGCGTTTAGCGTAATGTGCCTGGGTATCTGCAGTAAAGTCGGTGAAACACGCAAAATACGAATAAGCACGACCCACCAAGCACAAATAGAGGCTGGAAATTGAAATAAGAAAGGAAAATAGCAAGGATTGGAACGAACTCACTCGATACAGTCCCTTTCTTTGTTCGTCGCGCCGCGTGGTGTTCCACAAGACGGCACGCTGCTAAATTTTCTGTTTTCCTGGTTTTCTGGTTCTTGAAGACGGACGAAGGACCAATGTTAGCGCTGTGTAATGTTTGAGGTCAGGAGGTTGCTTGAAATTATAAAGACTTGATGCTGATTAAACTTCTGATATAATGTAATACGTATTACAATATGGCTGATTGAAGGCTGTTGGCGATGTCTGTTGTGAGTTCGCTGCTGGCGCGTGCGACGAGCGTGGACTCGCTCCGGTGCACGGGCAGCGACTGGTTGGCTGGCGTGGCGCGGCGCCCTGGCGGGCGGCGCGGCGCGGGCGGCTGCGGCGTGTATGGTCACGCGCAAGTGTCGCGCGCTCCAAGCGCACGGCAAAATAAAGTGCCGCGGCCTGTGGTAATGCCCGGGCCTTAACACAATCACCCTCAATTATAATAACAGTAAGATACCATGGTATCTTTCTGTTATATTACTTATGTAGTTTTGTAAATAAATGAATTTAATTTTTGGACCAAGTTTCTAGTGTAACCGCGGGTTAATCTCACATTTGATTTGTGTTTGTGTGTTTGGAAAACCACGTGTTATTTATGTTAAACAAACCAAAAACAAAATGTACACATGTTATACCTGGATAGATTTCATTTGATAAATTAGGTTCGTTACTTTATAATTAAATAGCATAGCTTCTATCTAACTAGATTCACTTTATTTTTTTAAATGACGTTTCAAAGTGCCGTTTTTGGTCTAATAAAAATAAATGATTTGACTATTGACTATTTATTTAAGTCCGAGAGCTGCGGGCATCACAGATTAGGTCCCCACATTATTAGGTCCCTATTACCATTAATAATTTAAATTACTGCCGAAATAATTTGTTCAGTTTGACAGGCAATTTACTGTACAGCGAATAATGGCATTGCGTTCATTAATGTAATCAGGGTTTATAGCCCAGTTTCCCATGTATCAGCGGAACAGTGTGCAGAACGTAATTTATTAAGTAGTGGCTTAGTCCAGCCACACAATTTTATAGGAAACAATAGACTTAAAATTATTTATAGTTAGGAAAACCACCAAATATGTTACGTCCAAAATTAAATTTTAATACCTAGAGTTTTATTGGCATTACTTATAACCTCTTTCACAACACAACTACCCTCCCTCCACACTCAATTAATGATTATTTATTATTCTTATATAAATATACGTATTTACTGGTAGGGTTTAGGTATATGCGTGTTTACTGTAGGATTAGAATGACGTACAGTTCCAATGTCCAATCCAATATTAGTCTCAATTAGGTTAATGATTCGGTAGTTAAATTAATTATTATTTAAGCACCGAACTGGTTTAAACTACTGATAGTTGGCTTATAGTCTGTTTTAAATCAAAATTAGAGCATACAATCTTCTTTATTGTATAAAGAGACAGGCATTTTTATGATATTTAATCCACGTAGAGCCGCAACTAATGAAGTAAAAATACATGTGTGCTCAATAGTTTTCTTTTAGGACTTTTTTGAGACAAGAAAACATCTAATGACTCCTCTCGCTCTGGGCAGAGCGGAAGGGAGTGTCAGACTTTTACTGACTAAATCCCACCCATGTTCCTTCTAAGCCCTTTGTGTCTGGGGCCGCGGTATCTCTTTTGAACAACCTGAACCCGGCTCCTTTTAGGATTTAATGGCACATTAAGAAGCGTTTTTGTGGAAATTTAAACCCTATAGATATTGGTGCCGATTCTCTTGTGCACAACTTAACGTAAATTTAAGTTAGGTGCATCTTTCTCTTTCCATTTCTTAAAGAAAAGGACAGAAGATACATTTTAGTTTAATCCTGTCAAATTAGACAGCGCCTCATGACAATTGACGTATATTTAGACGCCATGTTTTTAAATTGCGTCTAAATTATCTATGGAGTGTCTAAATTTGACAGGACTTAACTAATATTTGATCTTCTGTCCTTTTCTTAATTAAACGGAAAGAGAAAGATGCATTTAACTTAAATTTACGATAGTTTGTGCACAAGAGAATCGGCACCAATATTAAATAAACTTCGGGGTAAAATAGCTGATGAAAGTTTGTATGAAAATAAACGGAAGAGAACGTACTGTAAAATATACAGATTTGAATGAAGGCTACTCTCCGCTAGCTCTTAGCTTCAACTTTTAATACATACTAACGACTTTTGTTCGTCGACTTTTAGAAATATGAAAATGAAAATCCACTTATCTCCACATTTTAAATTAAAGATAAACGGAAACTTACAGCTTACCTGACAAGTTTAAATTGAACTGAAACATAGGTATTAGGTACTAAGTTACATTCATTATAAACTGGGACATGTGTGCCTCTAAACCTAACAATTTATTCTTGTTTCACTAATCATAATTTATACAGTTCGAAATATTTATATCCCCAACAATTTAAATAAGCTCTCTAGGTCATTATATGAGAATAACGCTGCCAAAATTCCACTTGTTTTTACAAAAAAATGTATGAATCGGAATTCGTAATAATAACTCAAAAAAGAACCAGTAAGTGTTGAACCCGTTTATTCATAAAGAATTTCCACTTTCTTGAGATAATATTTGTATAAAGTCTAGCAAGACGTTGATGAAAACAACACACTTGGGAGATACTAAACACCATTCAATCATTACCTTCCAAACGAAAAACATATCTGCCCACTACCGAATACAACATACTATGTAATATGTAACGTACTATTATATACTATTACTCTTTAAAAGTTAACTGACTTGCAGCGAATCGTAACAGACATAATAATATTAGATAGCAATAAAACGATTGAACTTTTTTTAAACATAATTAAATTAAATTAAACGCGTGCGACATGAAACCGTCATCAGCTGTTTAATTAAAATATTACAATTATCGATTATAAGAATCAAAACCAAAAGTTGTATTATTATGTGATGCTACTGTTGCTAGCTTCGCTTGTATGGTTATAATTTTAAAAGTGAGAACTACCCTTATATATAGGATGGTACATTTACAAAAATCCAGTGCAATCTTAGTGCTCATCGACGGGGTTAATGACATTCTAATTTTTACGGACTTCAGTGGTTTGGGCTGTGTGTGGAAAACTTCAGTCAGTCAGTCATCTTTTATTAAATACATTATGTATATTGTACATATATGGCAAGCTAAGATGGTTGTTGTTCTCGCTTTTATCAACCCAATAGCTGTCGCCCGCATCGCCCGCTTCACATGCAATGGATGTCGAATTTACATCCTCTATTTTATCCCTATAGGGGTGAAATTTGATTGTTTTTTTAGTTACTTGTAGTAGCGTTGTAGTAAAGTGGTGTTCTTTGTGAAGAGTAGAAATCCATATTTACTTTTCACAAAGAACAGAACTTCTTCTAGTTTCATGTCTCTAGGACTAGCGGTTTGGGCTGTGCGTTGATATATCAACAGTCAGTCAGTCAGTTAGTTCACTATTTTATACATTACTAGCTTTTGCCCGCGGCTTCGCTCGCGTTAGAAAGAGACAAAAAGTAGCCTATGTTACTCTCCATCCCTTCAACTATCGCCACTTAAAAAATCACGTCAATTCGTCGCTCCGTTTTGCCGTGAAAGAAAGACAAACACACAGACAGACAGACACACTTTCCCATTTATAATATTAGTATGGATATAGACAACGCGTTGTCAATAATGTGTTATAATGATGTTGTTTGTCACAAACATCATCACAACATGAACAGACGACAGTTGTAACCTTTACTTTCTAGGTACTCCATTATTCTACGAGAGCCAGTGTAGCCACACAATAGATTCTCCTCACCCACGTTTATTGAACAACGCGACGTATAGACATTTCCATCTCTTTGTAATCTTAACCTTGGCGACAACAAAAATATAGACTGCTCTTTATGTTCAAGGCTGAAAATAGTTTATGAACTACATAATGTTTTTGTTTTCCTTTCGGTCGGCGGTTACCTACAATTTCATAAATACAAAATTATTTTCCTTTGAATATTTTATTTCATTCTATTCTACTACAGTTATTGAAGTTTTCCATTCGAACTTGTATTTAGTTATCTGGTCAGGCTGTTAGTGGGAATATAAATCGTACTTTGTCCTGAAACTGTAACCCTTATCTACTGTAAATTACGACAAAGATCTGACCTTTGATTTTTAACCGGCTTACCTGAATATACACCCGACCCGGACTCGTAAATAGCACTACCCTGCTTTTTTACAGATAAAGACTTTTTAAAAGGTCTTCAATTCAAATTTGGAACATTAATGACCCAAGCAGTATTTCCGGATTCAGATTACTTAAAAACGTTTTCTTTGAATTATCAATATTGTAATGTTTTCGGCTTTTATGCCTAATATGGATATAATAGCCGTGAATTATCCAGAAATGTATTTAGTTTACAAGATACTTAGATTAATACCTAAGTTAGACTTAAATAGCCTCTCAGACTGAGACACCATCATTCCATTAAATAATTATTCGTAACAGTTTTACAACTTGATTTGTCGACTCATGATTAAAAAATAACATAAAATTTTCATGTGTGGCATTAAAGTTCTATTTTAACTCTCAGGTTTTATAACATTAGTTACTTCCTTATTATTTACAATTTTTTAATCCGAATAGACCTCACAATTACAACTTTATACTGTAATAGTCTTAGAATGATTGAATATCAAAATATTTTGATAGTGAACATAGTTTTTTAACGCCCATGTAAATTATATGCAGTTTTTAAAGCAATAAAGTATCAAAATAACATTTCACTCTCGTACAGCTGTCATTAACTAAATGTAATTTGGTTATGCTGCCAAATTACACTTTTTTTTATCTAATTTGAACTACGGTCAACGACTTTTTAGAGGTTAAATGGTACTATGACACTTTGTTTAAATTATGGTGCTAAACTTAGTTTTTTTACAAAAAAAAAACTGTTCTACATATTTTTCTGAGTTATACGAACGCAAGTTTATAGTCAGCTGATTTATTTTACGTTTTCTGAATTTGACCCGCAGTAAAGTTGTTTACAGTGATGAGTTCAATGACCCTTTTTCAGGTTTCTTGTAAACAAGAAATAACTTTATATGACTTGATAAAATATTATACATAGAGAAAGATCAAGGTATTTTATCTTCAACTTCAATGACTGGTATTAGCCGTCTCCATTATTTATACGATTGGATACTAAGTACATTAGAAAAATGTCTGGGTCAATATATTACCTTTGAATGTTGAAAAATAATCTTTAGGAGACTGGTAGCGAGGGAAGGTCTCGTCTTGCCTTGTGGTAAAAAAATAAATTAAAATTAGACAAACTGAAGAGATAAGCAATAAAATGTACCTACAATATTTGTTTATATCCTATAAATTAGGATGAACGTTTTATGCTTTAAGTTAACCAAGCACAAATTCGGGCTTAAGACAATATGCACTATCTGGAAGTCAAGCCTAAGTTAGTATTTGAAAAGAGTGTCCACGGAGTTTCTTGCTTCTCTTCTCCATTGAGACCAACAATTTGAAATAAGCAACTAGCTTCAACTTTTTTTCTGACTAACCGACTAACTCTTTGACAATTCACTGTAACGGTTTGAGTGAAATAAATACTTTGATTTTTATCTGAAAGTCAAACTAATACCTCATTACCGTTTCTACTAGATAACATAAACTCGTCTGCCAAACTCGTCAAGGAAAGAGGCGGGATGTTATTGTTTACGATAGTCACTTATGTAAAACCAATAGCTAAGTACTTACATACTGTGTGAAGAATGCACAGGTGTGCCAATAATAACTTCATGCATATAGACGTTTGCCAAACGGAGTGATTATGGCAAATTTTCCTCAGCGCTACTCAAGTAAAACCCCAGATTTCGCATTGAATATTCAGGGGCTAGAATGACGTTTTTAGCAATTGCTAGCTTTTGCCCGCGGCTTCGCTCGCGTTAGAAAGAGACAAAAAGTAGCCTATGTTACTCTCCATCCCTTCAACTATCTCCACTTAAAAAATCACGTCAATTCGTCGCTTCGTTTTACCGTGAAAGAAAGACAAACATACAGACAGACAGACAGACACACTTTCCCATTTATAATATTAAGTATGGATTTAATTACTAGCTGTTCTCCCGCGGTTTTACCCGCGTAGTTTCCGTACCCGTAAGTCATTTCAGATAAATCTTTTCTCAGGCTATAGACTATCTCTGTACTAAATTTCATTTCAATCGGTTCAATAGTTTTGGCGTGAAAGTGAGACAAACAGACAGAGTTACTTTTCCATTTATAATATTAGTATGGATGTATATTCATAACTAACTTTCATTCGCCATTTAAATCAAATTCCAAAAATCCTTTCTTAATAGCAACCTACTCTTCACTATGAACACACACATCAAGTTTCATATCTCTAGGACCAGCGATTTGGGATGTCAAGATGTGCATAGATATATCAACAACTATACTGTCAGTCAGTCAATCAGTTTTCCATTGTCTACATAGAATATTAATAACTTTCACGGCATCTTTGGAATTTAATATAGACGAAAAAATTTCTAAAATTTTCCATATTTCTGCACAACTTTCTTCCACTATTCAAACCAGGTTGCGCAGTGAAAGACTTACTGATTTAAGAAGAATAAAATATGCTGCTTCCAACACAAATAATTTTGAATTTGCTCTGCCAAAACTGAGCCAAACTACTTCAATATTTCATCTAATTTCAATAATCACACTACCTCAAGTCACACTACACACTCTTATAAATCACTCACCATACCACACCACACCACAAACACGCTTACACATCTTAGTGGCAACGACTTTATGTTTTCATTAAAATTTAATCATGCTTCTTTTTATTTGTTTATATTTTTTGTATAAATTTCTTCATCATTACAGTTATCCTATTTAAAACAATGAATTGCGTTTGTCAAGAAATTACTTAGTGCGGAAGACGCTGACGACTGTGACACAGTTTATACTAGTATATAGTCGTCAACGTAATCTCTTAGCGATAATAATTCATTGTCTTGCTTTTGTATTTTACTCTAAGAGAAATTTGTAATATTGAAGACTGAAAATAAACAATTTTATTTATTTATTTATTATTATAATATAATTAGGAACATTTTGGCCATATCACGCATGATTATTATTATTTACATGATTATATATTTTATTTTATTTTAAGCGTAAGTTTCAGTCGTATATTGAGCTGTTATTTCTGGGTAAAAATATTGATAATCGTAGTGTAGTGAAACCTGGACGTTCTTTTACTAGAACCACTTAGAGTTTGTCAATATATTGAGGAACGTATATTTAAGTAAATCTTCATCCCCAAGCTAAAGACACGTTCTCAAAAACGATACACTAAACCTTTATTGAGTGGTTTACGGTCATATTCAGATATCTTTTTTATCTACCTATAGGCACATAAATTAATAGTTATGTTTAACAACAAACAGAAAGTAAGTATTATAAAATCAAAAAAACATTTGGCATCTAAATTTAGTTTTTACTTTACACAATTTCTGAAAATTTAAACACTAACCGGGCAAATAGGGAATGTCAGTTTATAATAAATAAGACGAGCAAAGCCGCAACAAATACGTAGTTTCAAATATACCACTAATTTTATCTAATAAGGAGTCTGCTACAAAAAGAAACTTAAGTACAGTTATTCCTTTCTACAAAGGTAATTTACCCATTTCTTCTAAGAGAGTTAACTAAAAAAAAATACTTTTGGAAGTACCTTAACTTACTGACTTTTTCTGCTGTCTCTAGTTACTATTTGCCGAAAATACCATCATATCGTAAAAAGAACCAATTCATTCAGTGTAAACTAATGTTCAATATATTGTCTATAAAGTCGGGCTTTTGACTCGTTTCAAAATGAAATGACTTCTCTAGGGAACAAAGTAATATGCTAAGGGTTAACCTATTTCTCGTTTAATGTTTCTAATTTCCTGTAATCCAAGACTATATTATCAAAATAAACACAATTCTATGAATATTAATATTGTTTCTGTATCTTACTTATCTAATAATATGGGCGCCCGCCGGCGGCTGGATAAGGCGCCCGCCTCTCGTGTAAGAGTTGTGGGTTCGAATCCGGGCAAGTACCAATGTGACTTTTTCAATTCATATGTACTTTCTAAAGTTTATCTTAGACATCACTGACATCCCGTGCCTCGGAAAGCACGTAAAGCCGTTGGTCCCGGTTGTCATTCGTAGAACTTTGACAGTCGTTACTGGTTAGCCAGAAACTATGACAAGTCTAACCAAGAGGTATCGTGTCGCCCAGTTACTGGGTTGTGGAGGTCAGATAGGCAGACGCTCCACGTAAAACACCGGTATCCAGCTGAATCCGGTTAGCCTGGCAGCCGACCCCAACACGATTGGGAAAAGGCTAGAGAGATGATGAACTAGCTCTAAGAAATAAGTACTAACAGTAATTTTCTGTTTTCCACGAAAATCAAAGTACTATGTTGATAGATTGTACAAAGGATAGGTTAGTAAAAGTTGCTAAATTAATTTAAACATAATATTATATTTTTTAGCCTGATGTAACATTTTCGAAGTGATGAAAAATATTTTGTTTAGAGATTTTACTTACCAAATTTTTTCCGATAATTAAATATCAACAACATTTTCATGTTTATAATTTATTGCTAGATTTTTACTTTTTAAATACGATATTATGCTACTGAATAAGTACTTACCACAAAATACTTTTCTCCAACAAAAGTTTCATACCAGCGAGTGACAAAATGTAATGTGATTTAAAACAGCGACATCTAGACTTCAGTGCCAACACCTCTTGCCCTCGATACGAACCAACACAAGGGACTATGTTGCCAATCGCAGAGACAGACGAGAGCGCCACCGCACGAATATCGATGAACGCGCGCCACCGAAGAACCCGCGACCGCGTCGTCACGGCTGAAATGCGTGCCGTGCGACGCCGCCGGGGTTGGACCGTAGTAGGTTCGGAAACTAGGTAAGTGCAAACTCCGCTACTAGATGACGCTTTTCACAATTCGCAATTCAAATAAAATTATGCTGTAAATATATAATTCTGTCGTAAAAAAGAATGAAATCAACAACGTATTATAAATTAAACTTTAGAATAATTGTATTGTTTAATCATTGTATTTCTATTAAGATAATATCTAAGCTAGAGGATATGTTAGAAAATAAGCCCGCAAGCAAAATATTCAATTAACTTTTAGTTGTTTTTACCGAGATAAGGCAAAGGCTAGCTTATTATAAAACAGGCGTGAGATAAATGCATCGTTTTTCTTTATCAACGTCTGACTTTATCTTGCAGCAACTTTTGGTAGCGCCGTAATTGGCAATTAGTCAGACCCCAGAGCGGTGTTGAGCACACTACAGTTTCATCCGCTAAATGTTTATTTGAAAAAGTTTTATATTGCGTCAATAAGTAGTAATAAGTAGCTTGTACCAAAAATAGCAAGGCTCTGCATATAAATTTGTACTTTATTGCTTTGTTTTCCTTTTGGAGTTCTCGAATACTTTGTTTAGAATTATGTAACCTTTTAGAACCTCCCTTTTTTAACTTTATAAATATATTATTGGTTTTTCATAAACATGGGGTGCTAGAAAAATTACGGTTGCTATTCTACGCTTCTTTTCATTCTGTTTTCATTATCTTTAGTGTTTACCATAACAGTCTCGCACGGTTCAACGTAGTTTGCGCTTAGGGCAATACACATGCTTGTGCAAAGATTATTAAGGGTAAAGGACCTCTGAATGTTTGCTCTAAGATCATCTCCATAATTTCACCTCTACGATAATAGAACAATGAAATGAAAATACAGTTTAATTTTAATCTAGTTTATGAATTTCAATTTATCCATATTTTCCAAACGTTGTTTTAAAATAAGATCTTCTTATTATTTATTTACTGAATACTATCAAAAATCTAACAATGTTTGAAGTTATTACACGTATAGCTTCACATAATCTCAGAGGATTTGAAAAATATTTCTTAGCCACTAAGTCTTGAGTTCACTGGAGCCTGTCTAATACAAATATAAATGTATTGAACTTGAAACACTTAGATGAGCATCTTAATTTTATTACTTATGTGAAGTGTAGTACCTATCTAAAAGGTGCTTCAAAACGAAGGTAAAGGTAGAGAAGCCAGGGTAGCTACAAGCACGACAGACATATTGTCTTTTTTCCCTGGGATGGTAATGTATCTTTGGTAATGAATCTTTGGCAATGCATCTTTGGTAATGCATCTATGGTAACGCATCTTTGGTAACGCACCTCACGCGAGTCCTTTGGTATTACTGATATCTTTAGACAGCGTTGAGCACTTAGCACTAGGTGTGGGATGCTTGTTTTTCTTCTAAGGTACCAATTACAAACAAAAAAATTCAAAGTTGAATTCCTGAATATGATTGAGACGTGTATCGCCTTTATTCTTAGTTGTAGGTGTGTGTATCGTATTCATGATAGCGACTGCTTATTAACCATACGGGCTTTCAAGCCTTTTCATAGTTCAAAATATTTCATCTTATTGGACTATTTAAACATAATCTATCCAAAAAGTTTTAACTACGGTAATATCTACAAATCCTACAAGTACTTTATGGTTTACGGTGAAACCATAAAATACAGTATCAATAAAACAAACCCGGAAAAATTCAAAGAAACGATTTATTTCCACTGAAATAAAGAGAATTGAAAACCAACTCGAGAGAGTTGAATTGAAAACCAACTCGAGAGAGTTGAATTGAATAGATTTCGAAAGTTTATCTGAACTGGATACTTTGTGGAAGAAAGTAAGTAAATCCAGCGGGAATTTCAATGTCTAAATTTTGTAGTTAGAAAGAAGTCTTTGTTAGAAAAGTTGTATTTTACCTGCTGACAAACCAGCCAGTTTCTTTAGTGCTCATTGTGACTAACTGGTTTAACTATTCCCAACCTCATTTCTTTCGTTCAATAAATTTATGCTTTAGGTTAGCGATTGTTTAATTATGATAATATAAATAAGGTTCTGCTGATCTTTACCACTCTGCGACTGTGAGCTATTTAGTATGCAAACTCCCGCAAAGATAATTGACTCGTTGCACCTTACAAAACTCAATTATTTCAAATAAACCAATCTTTGTTACGTAGGTATAGCTATGTTAATTTATAGTGTATCTACTTATAAGAATAAGGATATTTTTTATTCACAAAATTTTTACAAAATTCCTATGAAGTCCCTAACTTTGAGCTAGGCAAAAACCTGTGTTAGAAGTCAGTTATACTATTTATATATGTAACTAGGTACAAGCCGTGCGTAGCAAGTCTAAGTCGAATAACAAGGCTACCAGTTGTAGCAGCCTACGCCTCGTAGCAAGCATGCAGTCGTGTAGACTATTGTCATTTTTTTTTATAATAATTTATTAATACTAGACCAATATTTTCATGACGCTATCATGATTTCAAGTTAGCTTAACAACTCCGTTATTTAACCAACAATATAGTTACAAAATAACTTCAAAATAAAATACAATAATACCAATATCAAGAACAGAGTAACTGACGAAAAACAGTTAATTTTTGAATGCTTTTTTAAATGAATGTCTACAGAATTAATCTTGACAAATACACAGGTAGGTACTGTACCCGCATCTATTTATATATTGCAATTTTATAAGCATTGGTATTATTATAAGCTTAACTAACTATTTAAATTATGTAATAACTCGAGCACATCATTATTAAACACGTATGACTGTAACAGATTTCCGATAAATGTTAATTTGTGTACTTTTCAATGGAACTAAATAAATATGTAAATCAAAATGCACTGCTGAAAATATGAACTACCAAATAATGTTGCGCCACGCCCAGCGCCGAAATGAAACCGCATATTTCCATTACAAAATTGTATAAAATTTATAGTAAGAGCGAATTATTCGCATACAATTTTTTACCAGGACCAGCTTGCCAAATTTGCAAAAGATTTCTCTTTTAAAGTGAAGTTCTTTAACTTTTAAAGTGAAAAAAATCTAGGTATTTAGAAGCTTTTATTTCAAATTGAAAGCTCCTCCTGCTTTACATTTTTAGTGTAGTTAATAAAAAGGTTACATTCTTGCATCTTCTTCGACCTCAGCATAAATAATTTCGTAATTAGGAAATATGAATATAGCGCTCTCAATTTCTCAGTAAAATAAAAATGGTTACAATTTTATTGCTCCTATAGTACCTACATACCATTATACCAAATGGTGCTTTCTTATTACTGTTGTTCTTTATTTATGTTGTCTTATTACTTTCTTCATAAAATTGTATGCAATATAAATTAATGCATGAAAACTCGACAAGCAAAGGTAAATTCAGTTCGTGCCGGTCAAAGCTCTGGTCGACACTTTAAAAAAGGTCGAAGCATACGTATTTCTAAACGGTAGCCGATTGTTCGAGAACGTTTCATTATCTTTATATTCAGAAACATTTGGGGAAATTGAAGCCTATAAATATAAAGCATTCGGGTCAAAGTAAAACCCCACTCGATCAACAGCTGCAAACTTTCCCTGCAATGTTTTTATCTTGTAAAGGTTACCGGCGGTTCATTGACTTCGTATTCTTTGTGCAACCAACTCTTTTGTTTTAGTTTTCTTTTACGAAATACCCCTTTTCTTAAAGAATAGGCAAACAATAAATGAAGTTATGTCGATTTCTCGTGACTGTTCCAGAAAACCCTTTTATTTAGTTTTATTTAATTTAGTGCTTCGATAAAAAATTCCATTGGCTCACCTGATCTTTAAAACTTAGTCTTCCGAACCACACCCATTGGGTAAAATTATATATATAATATACTTTATTGCACATAACTGTTTAACAGAGAACTTAACTGTAATTTGTTTACAAAGGTGGACTTATCTCTAGAATCAACAAAATCTCTTCCAGTCAACCTAGGGCATTGCGATAGACTGTACTTGAAACGGGCCAACATAGTGCAAGAGAGTGTTTAAATAATAACAACGACTAAAAATATATATTTATGAATGCAAATACATAAATTAATATAAATACTGAAAACATAAACTAATAAACTAAAATATAAAATAAATACATAAATATAATATATACCTAACCTTATAGTAATGTAATTACTATTTTATGTAAAACTTGGTCTATATAAAAATATAACGATGTTATTGTTATTTTGTTCCCACATTGTGCAGACATTTGTCGAATAGGATTAAAAGATTTATTTGTTCCGTCGATGGGATTTTGGGATTATACAGGATGTTTGTTTTATGGACTTTAACCGTTCTGTTTGTATCTCTATATTTGGGTCAAAACTTTTTGTTTGTACCATCCATTAGGTTAAAAAAAAATGATGATGATTAAAATGATTTTTATTTCTGTAAATAGGTAATAAATTACACTTTTACACGTCATTTTTTTTTCTTATTTTAATCGAACGATGGGGCCGGTGTTTCCTAGCTGGACTACTCTGAGAAGAAACACCGAAACAAACTCAGAGGTCAAAGTCTCTTTTAAAGTCCATACAATATTGTATTGGTCAAATTATGCGAGGACCATGAAGGTAATAACTGAAGTGATCTCTTGATGAGAGAATCACACAGATTTGAGTGGAAAGTAAGGACATTCGGGTAGGCCGCATTAAATACTCAAACCGTCAGTAATAGTCAAATATACTCGTAACCTAACAGCCCACATAGTCCTCACACTCACAATAAATAAAGTAAAAAAAAAAAAGGTATACTTATAAAAGTACACAAATGTCAAGTATAATAATTACAATGTCAAGCAGAAAAAAAATAATTAAATATAGTATACAAGATAATATACTTAATAAAGTACAAATCAATGGTAAGGTATAAAAATAAAACTGATACTAACACTTCCTAAATTTATTGCGTTTCCTCATTTAAATATTACCGTGCTAAGATTTTAACTCGAGTACTTACAATGTATATTTTAAACTATCAAAGACAGCTATAAACTAGCTGACGTTCACCTATACTTATTAAAAGTTATGTCTAGCATATTTCCATGACAACTCGACAAAAGGCCAGTGTCTACAAGATTTCATTACATATTACTCAACCACCGAACATACTAACTTTAAACCAATCTGACTCAAACTGAGAGACATTCATTGTCATACCTGACATGCCATGATGCGTCACCACATATGCTTCAGTTCAGGTGACGGACGATAAGCAACTGCCCCGGGCTTTGGCACCGTGCCTTTACGGATATAGACGGAGACATAACTACGTCGCATCGCATGTACTTGCTTTGAGCTGACGGTATAGTCATGAAGACACGATTAAAGAGATATGTGTAAAATGTGACTTCAGAAGATATATGTAAATCAAACGAAAAATCAAAGCGTTTTACAAACGTTTATGAATTGTCAAAGAGTCGGTCAGTTGATCAGAGAGTTAAAGTGAGTTGTTTGTCCCTCGTACATTTATTTACAGAAAAGAACAAAGAACATTCCTTCGGCACTTTTTTTGATTGAGTATTAAATCCTTGTTATTCCTTCTATTACTTGTTATTTAATGACGAATAAGACTAATTTGGTCATCAACAGCATAAAGCAAAAGTGACAAGAAAAATGTATATGTTATAGGCAATGTGTACAATGCAGGCATTCTATACAATACCTAGGAAATGTATAGAATGCCGGGGTCGTTCAGGCAATGTATGAAATGATGTTCAATGTTTAAACTATTTTACACTTTACCTAGGAAATGTATAAAATACCTAGGCATTGTATAGAATGCCAGTTGAAGCACAGGCAATGTATGTAATCGATTTTTCTTCTCTACGATTTAGTTAGATAGGTAGTGATCTTTTGAGAGCTAATCCTAATTTCGACTTCCATTATCAGACAGCGATAAGACATGTGTTCTATTGGTTTGTATGCCTAAGTACATACGAGTTTTTGCGTAGAGAGCGTTTCTCCAGTTGCCTTGGGATAAACATTTACATTTACAACGCACCAAAAAATTGCTGCAGAAAGTCGCCCTGTTCATTTCTTACCACTTGATTATAGAAATTTGATTTGAAAACAATTATTTTCTTAAATATCTTCACAATCATGTTCAGTTCAGTAATCGACACAAAATCTATGCGCTACGTTATCAAATTAAACATATTATTATTAAAAAAATACTTAGGTAAAGTTTGGTTTAAACCATTCAAAATCAACATTATTAAACTTTAATTTAACACAAACTAAAATAACACAATCTAAATAATATAAATTAAAAATCTTCTAAAAAGGTTTCATATTATGTAGGTATTAAAAATGTGAAGTCAAGTGTGAGAAATATTATTTACCATTTAATTATTAAAAGTAATAATAGAAATGACATAATGAAATAATAGAAACACGTGTCTCCTTCTCGTGGCCGTTCATTATACACATTGCCTGATGCGCTTTAGGCATTTTATACAATACCTAGGCAATGTATGAAATGAATCGTATTATATACATTGCCTGAAAGTTTTAGGCAATATATATAATGCCTAGGCGTTCTATACAATGCCGGATTATACACATTGCCTATAACATATACACACTCAAACACCAGCGTTATGTCCTAGGTATTAGTATGTACTGATGAATATAAATAATATAATTTTACATATTTCAGTTTTTTAAAGTAACCCTAAATAAATAATAAGTTCGATGATCAGAAGACGGAAATAGCTAACAGTTACAGTTTATTTTTGAAAAAAGGTAATATATTTTCAAATTTCTTGAGGCTGTTCTGGTTTTATGTCGTAAATGACTCATTAATATTCAATTTGTGCTTATTTCGTCTGGCAACAAATCCCCAAGGGACCCTCGAAGCAAACAGTTCAAAGAGACAGGCGACATTAATATTGCATTGATTTAATTGAATGCTTTCAGTATAATTTGTATAACTCAAAACCAATTAAAGTTATTGCAAACGCGAAGTGTGACAAAAAATATAATATAACGACTCTTCTTATCTTTGATATCGAAATCACGGTATCGAATAGCTTTTGACCAAATTGCCCCTGTGGACTAGCCAAATTGGCAGTGAGTCACTTCTTGCACTCTGAAACAGCACACGAAAGTACAATCAATATCGGAAGGCAGTCATCCGTAAAATTGGCATTCTGTCTGACACTATAAGGACGCTTCCAATATTGGGCTGTGATGTGCTGCCGCCGTGATTTTAAACGGTCGCCGCGCTGCACGTCCCAATTCAATTGCACCTAAAGCTCAAAAAGTGCTTTTGTTATTTATATACGGAACAGCATAGAGAAGGAGCGTAAAATAAATATATACTTGACTTAATTACACCGTGCCTCTCTAAATAAAGTGTTAGTTAATATTAATGAAGCGGTGACGAGCTCAATTATTAACAAGCTAAGGCTAATTCAACGATTAGTATTGTTGCGAGATAATAATGATAAGGAGTACAATTTGGCAACAAAACAATTATCTAATTGCGCATATGCGCCTAGTTGGATGCATGAGGCGAACATATGGAATTGCCTCAGACTTGTCTGAATGTTCTGCATGCAAATAATATGTGTTGATGTATTTTCGAGACACGATTTTCTGGCACCAGTCAATGTTCAAGAAAACAAGGAGCATTTTCCGAGCGTTAACTAGATTTAGTTAGACCGAAGTGACAACGAGCTGATGTCGTAATTGTCTCAATACTTTATATATCTCAAAATCAATCTGTTGTTAGTTTTATTTATAAAAATCTTTGTTCTTTTTTTCACTTGGTCCCAGTAGCAGCACACTACTGCTCAGGCACTCGGAAAGAGTGGAGGTTATTATTACTGACATATTTTTGTTATGAAATTGAGTTGTTCCAGAAATTACCTGTTACTATACTTTATATAAAACATGAAATAGATGAGTAGGTACGTAGATATCTACAGGCATAGTGTTCACACTCCTATTCACTGTCAACTTTTCAAACTTTTACCTAATCTATCTAAAATATCTCGTATGTCACGACCACCCAGAACATTAGAAACTGCGCGTTATTGCATTTCTTCTTCTTGCGAGAAACTTAACAAAAGAGCAAGGCGTTGCAAGGTACCAAAGTTCTCAAACTGATTCAAAACTGAAATCTAGAATTACGGTCCTTGCACAAGGAGCTAAGCAACTATAAGCTAATATTATATTAGTAGACTTGTTACGACATGAAATAGATGAGTAGGTACGTAGATATCTACAGGCATAGTGTTCACACTCCTATTCACTGTCAACTTTTCAAACTTTTACCTAATCTATCTAAAATATCTCGTATGTCACGACCACCCAGAACATTAGAAACTGCGCGTTATTGCATTTCTTCTTCTTGCGAGAAACTTAACAAAAGAGCAAGGCGTTGCAAGGTACCAAAGTTCTCAAACTGATTCAAAACTGAAATCTAGAATTACGGTCCTTGCACAAGGAGCTAAGCAACTATAAGCTAATATTATATTAGTAGACTTGTTACGACCTCAAAACCTGAATCATTAAATCTGTCTAAACTGAAGCAAACTTAGTGAGGTTTATATTTGCTATTAAGAGGCATACGAATGTGTAAGGCTGAAAATAGAAAACCAATTTTATTTACGAAATACGTTCAAACTCAAGCCTCAATATCATGTCAGAGACTACGTCAAAAGTTATGAATGTATTGGTAAATTTGGGAAAATTTTACCTAACTTTTGTATGTAGATAGGCTAAATTTGTCAAATTATGTTATAATACTTTTCGGCTGTTTTACCCATACAAAAATGTCAAAAATGTCAATCGCCAATTTCATTCAACGGATAATGTAGGTATAACGTTTCTAATTTTCCCCTTTACGGAAAATTTGTCAGATTAGTACAAAGATTAACGTTCCTAAAAATTAATAGCTTTTCGCAAAATTGCAGTGGTGACTGCTATCGTCAACTCCACTACTACTGCACACCAACTGCACCTCGATTGCAAATAACTGCACGATCAAACGGCTGATCGAGTCCAGAAATGTCGATGCATTTATCCCAACTGCAATTTTACAGCTGGCGTGAGTGCTTCACTTGACATCGCTTCAAACGTATAAATCAATCGGTTAACGGAGTCCATAGGCCTCTGCCATGATACGTAACAACACTAAAGCTGGGCACTGACGGTCATTTTTCGCGTCAGTCTAGTCGTAAAACTGTGGCGTCACTCCAAATGATTTAGGCGATCAACCATGGAGTGACGATTCGACACTCGCGAACAAATTTTGGATGGACGTCAGTTCAACTGACGCGCCAACATGACCGTAAATGCCCAGCTTAAGAACGAGATATATCATTAATTCATCATTGACGTTGATATAACGATTGTAGAACATATCTAATAAACAATTGCACGCGTCCGCGCATGTACGTCATCAGATGGACACACTGTGAATACACATGCGTGAATTAAGATCATACTGAAGTCTGCGTTCCGCATTCCATTCTAACAATAATTGTGTATTTCAGTATGCATGTGTCGCGTCGTACTCACAAATTATGGGATGCAATAAAGTTATTGAGTATTGAGTATTAAATCACAATGGTACTCACAATCCCAAATTTTAACATCATGAGACTGACTTAATTAAAAATCTACCAATAACATCCCATAAAATAATCAAAATTGTTATTTTTACGCATTGTTCGTATCGTAAACACAGTGCCAAAATGATGTGTTTGCTTTGTATATTATTATGTTAGTTTGAAAAGTATAATTATGTATATGGAATTATTTTATTGATAGAGCTCTCGAATCCTAAGATATTATTTATTTAGGCTGCAAGAGTCCTCAAGAAACAAATATAAGTACATAAATATAAACACAGTTATTTGTCAGCAAATACATAATACATATAAAATAACAAAACTATCCCTAACACAAATCGTCCCCTATAATCGAAATCGACTTTCAGAATTATACCTAGAAACATCACGAAAACTCTTACCTAATTATTATTAACTAGTAACGTTAATCCACATTTTCGCGCTACACAACTAGTAAAAATTCAACCACTAGTGTTGCCAACACACAATTGACAGGTGTCTACCACACTGCTGTTAGTGTCAATTAAAACACTGTTTGAAAATCCAGTAAACTCACCCCTCGCTTAAAATAGTTTAAAAAATACAGTTCATTTCGTAAAAGCTATGCTTATTCATTATGCAGTAAATTAATGCGGTTGCTGTTTAGCAAATTTTAAAAGCGGCTTTAATTTTCATTATAATTTAAAAGACTACCTAGTCAGTGCAGCCAATAAAAATTTAAGTGGAAAATAGACCAAAATTACACTAAGTACTGAATTAATTCGCATTATATTATGGCAACAATTAAAATAAATGCTTCATCAATTATTTTTCGATTATACAAAACACGAGCTACCGTTTTATGAACGAGATCGTAAAATGAAAAATGTTTTTTTAATTTGCAGGCAATAAAAAAGCATTTCACTCGCAAATTAGTTAAAGCGATGGTTGTAAGAGGGTAGAATTTAACGATAGGGCTGTCCGAGGCAGTCACTTCCATTCCACCTTGGGGATCACCCAAATCCTTCTCCCATTTACATACCAAAGTCTAAAACATAAATTATTTTGCTCATCAACGCTGAATTTTTATTTGCAAGACAAGACAATGAAATGTTTAATTGGTCGTAACGCTTAATAGCTTTGAATAAATTATGTAATTTTAGACCTCAAGGTAAAGCACTACTGAGAAGATTCGACTGTGACAAATAATGAAACTAATTGTATTCTAAACACGGTCTTCTAATAGGCTGTTACTGCTGTTGTACAATAAGAGGCTGTGGCAGGAATTGGCACTAAATCAAATGAATTGATTTATTGTATTACATCTTTATTTTTTGACAAAGGTACGATACAAGCCATATTTTACGTGTCGTTTAAAAAAAACCTACATAGTGGTAATATGAATAATGTAACGCTATCTTGCCAGAAGATACGAATGAACTTTATTTGCCCTTATAAATTGCTTAAGTTTCGAGCAAAATTCCGATCATATTTCCAATAAGTTTAGTGACCTACATCTGTGACGGCCGGGCAGCCAGCACACACCCGGGCATTTGTTACATTAATACCCAGGTGTCGGTAAAATTCCATACAAAAGCGAAATTCGAGAGGTCTGCCGCTAGCCGAGTTTTTCTAACACAATATATTACAGGCGATATAACAATTTTACGAAGTGAAATATGTATAAAAGTCTGACGATATTATCGTTGTTGTACCGTAATGTTTGTTTTGTTGTTAATGAAAATAATGTGATATTTTCAAGCCGTTATAGGTTTAATAAAACCAGGCCTGCTGTTCATTACCGATATCAAAATAATATTGTTTCATGATGGTGTTGGTATTAATCACTCTATGGCACAAAGGTATAATAATTAAATACCCACCGCTTGGTATTGTAACTAGTTGTAATATTAAGCCAGTTATTTTAACTTTATAGAAAACTAATAAAAAAGTCAAAAGCTCTTATTGAATGTTTAATTTTCTGGCTATAGAAAAGAGTTTTCAAAGTGCCTCTGTTGGGAATTCTATGAAAATTTAAATACATACGAACCGCTAGAGATCAACCCATTTATGTAGATCTGTATTTACTTAACTTAAATTTGTAGTACCTAAAGTGTCAAGTTGTTTTTCTTGAGATAAGGCCGGCCTTTTGTTCTTTAGAAATACGGCTATATTGGATCACAACAGGATTAAGGGAATTTAGTATTAATTAGGTTATTATAAAGTAACGAAGTTTAATACAATTTTAAAACAATAATAAGAAACTTCGACACTATTATGTAAACTGTACGACTAGGAGTAATTCGGGAAGTGCTCAATTTATTCTTAAAAGGTGCATTTAAAGTTAAGTGCATTTTAAGCTGTTACAATTAATTGTTACACTAAGAGCTTTAGAATTAAACGTTTTTCTCCAAGTACTAAACGCTAAAACTAATTGTAGAAAGGAGCTTGGGCGAACATCACTCTTCACATTTTACGACTGTTAAAGGGTAATGTTAATAATAGGAAAAGTTTAAAGTTAGCTCTTTATTCCGGACACAATAACCAAAATTGCTTCGTATTCACAATGAGCCTTTTTTAAACACATGCGACATATTGGGATTTCAACGAATTGGTACCTATTTTATAATTAGCCTTTTAAACAGAATATTACGGTTCAGTTATTTTACAAATCCTGAAATTTTCTGACGGTTATAATAGTATGATATAATAATAGCCGGTCCAATAAAACAAACATTTCAAAAGCTATGCCTTTATTTGCAATAACCTTATGAATAGCGCACGGCAATCGATATTTCCGTAATCGCCTTTTCACTGTTCAAGCCTTTTATATAGGAAGCTACCAAGCCTGCTTCAATATTGCAATATAAGCAAAATAGGTAGATTATTATCCAAGATTTTAACGTCAGTTCCAATATTATATAAAGGACATTATCTAAATCTGTCTTTTTTAAATTAAAATATGTTTTTCGTTAGTAATAAGTTCATAGTTTTTCCATTCATACATAAATGATGACTGCCTTTTACTTTAACCTATCACAACATCAGAAATATAGAAAAACATTGATGGCTTTCGATGGAAATTGATGGCTGTTGAAAGTTTTTATCGTTTTATAAGTACGAGTAAATCTGGATAACGGTAAAAATATGATATTCAGGTAACCCGGTTAGTGTAATTTGTTTTTAATAATTTACTTACATCAATTTGTAAGTACTGGTCAGCTAGTAGTGTATGAAACAACAAACAACATTATTTAGTCAAAGGTCTGTGGCGGGAAGTTTCGCTCTAATGCTAACAAATAGGACATCTAAGTTTCAGATAGACACTTGTCTTACATGACAGTAACTAACTCTCACACTAGCACAAGCGTACGGAGTATACTAGGTGAATTTTTAGTCCTGCGCCACCCGCTAGGAGATGATTCTACCCATGAAAACAAACAACTTTTATTATGGAACCAACTCTGAAATCTCGAAAAAAATATTTGTTTTCATGGGTAGAATCATCTCCTAGCGGGTGGTGCAGGACTAAAAATTCACCTAGTATACACAGGAAAAGTCGTAAGGTTTTTTATGTAAGTAAACACCAGATTCGTACAAAATCTATATTTTGAAGATGTCGAACTTCCATCTATTTGGCCACTTCGAATTTCCAAAAATCCTTTGTTAGTGGCTACTTATAAGAATACACTCTCCAAGTTTCTTGTCTTTAAGATCGCCGCGAGCGGTTTAAACTGTGCGGTGCAGTCCCACTTCTAGGTTAACGCCTTTTAAAAACCAAAGGCGATTCCATACTTAACAATATAAATTACTAGCGACCCGCCCCAGCTTCGCACGGGTGTTACAAATCTTTAAAAATCCCGGCTTTTCTCTACTATAATAAGCATGTATTATACATATAAACCTTCCTTAAGAATCACTCTATCTATTAAAAAAAACCGCATCAAAATCCGTTGCGTAGTTTTAAAGATCTAAGCATACATAGGGACAGAGGGCGGATAGCGTCTTTGTTTAATACTATGTAGTGATAAGTCTAGTCCTCAAACAGTATTCTATTACCTATGACAACTGTGATAGTCATAACCAAATCAAAAATCGACTCAATTCAAATACGGGTACGTTAGTGCACTCACACTGAGCCTACATAACAGTTTTGCTCCTTTCTACATCTCTGCTCTAACGACTTTAGAGTTTAAGCTGCAAACTTCCTTAGCTATTGCAACTGGGGATTTGTTTACAGTAGGTAATGTTTGTTTGTCGGTACACTTATTTTGACAATACAAAAGTGCAATACCGGTAGGTATATCAAATCCATTAAGTTTAAACCAGATACTTAATTTTATCATCATCGTGAGCGTTGGTTGGCAATACTTTTCATTTCATGTATTCCTGTTGTCCCCGTACACTATTTGCGTCTATATGGTCAAGTTATATAGGTACTATTATATTATAACGTAGTGTGAAATGCGCTCAAGGTGGTATTTCCTCGGACTAGCTCTTTCGCAAACAACTCTTCTACTATTTACTAACCTAATACTGCTCGCAGCTTGGGAATTATGGAGTTTTATTATTTTCTTTAAAGTATTTAGTTCTTTTCTTTCACGCTAGTTCAATCTTTTGAAACCGCCATGACACTTAATACGTATACCTTTACCTAAAGCACAGTGGTAAAGATTTACCATTAAGATAAGTAGAATCTTTTAAAAGTAGTCCACGAAAAATGAAATCTTTTACGGAACAGAATAAAGAAATATTAACAGGCGCCTTTAGTTAAATATTTTGGTTACATTTTGTTGTTTTCTTTTAAGGTTGTAAAGAAACTGAGCCCATCTGCCAATTTTCTCACGAAAAACGTAAATCGAAGAGAGCTTCTCGAGTTGAAAGGTACCATTAATTGAAAAGGTACAAACAGCTGCGTTAATTGTACAACATTCGCCTTCATCAATATCAGAAAGAGAAATCAAATAAATGTTTAAATTATTATTTAAATAGAGCCATCAAGTAATCGACCAGACGATCACTTTTAAAACGCAACTGTTTATTTCAAGAGTTAGTTAAACTTGGCAGATGTAAATTTCATGTGACTTGCCATCATTTTGATCCATGCCCCGATAGAAACCCAAAACCATAGATATGATAACCCCTTCTTAACCACTGGGCCATAATCAATTGTCTATATAACTTTACATAAGTGCGTATACATAAGTGCTGTTTAGGTACCTACATAAATAAGTCTATGTTTTATAATAACCCATGTGTGAACAACACACGGACCATTTGTTAGTTGGGCCTATAAAAACAAAAGATAAGCAGTACTAATAGTAATATACATACGAAAAATTAATATTTATGAGCAAACTTTAAGTAAGCAAGCACATAATGACCATTTATATAAGCTGAGGTGAAAAACTGTTACCATTATAATCTTATCAGTGTTATTTATTACTGTTTTATATTATCGTGATAACAAATAGGTTCAAACACAATACTAGTTGTTTATCGATGTTCAGCCTTATCTGTTTCGGCTGCTACTTATTTCAATGTGTACGTCTGTGTGTGAGTACTTGATAAAATCTATGCTACCGATTTGAGTATTTGTTTTATTTCATTTGTTAGTAAATATGGCTCATTTTGTGATTGTGTTTGGGACAAAGATATGCGTTGCTGTTGTTATCCATACTAATATAATAAACGCGAAAGTTTGTATGTATGGATGCATGAATGTGTTTATAATATGTGTATGATAAAATTTTACAATAATATGCTACACATCATAATAAAACATAACATAACGCTATGAGCTACGGGAGCGGAGCATTAATCAATGACAAAGCATAGCGCGGGTGATACCGCAGGGGACAGTTATTGTATTATAAATAAATAAATATCTTGGGACAACTCACACACGGTCATCTGATCCCAAACTGAGCTTGTACTATGGTAACCAGATTAATTAAAACAGTAACTAATTGCATAATAATATGTTAATACACTATCGTTTACTCACAATGGAATTTCAATGAAATATCAATGAGTGGGATTTTCAGCTTTAAGTACTAAGCGCAAAAGTTCAAAAAGAGTTATTTGCCGTAATATAGTTTCAAAATAACCGCATAATTTAATCAGTCTATGTAATTAGTATCAACTAACCGCGGTTTAATTAGTAATTGCCAAAACGTCAAGCGTAAACAGGTCAACTGTAAAAGGGTAATAGGAGGTCAAACGGCTCATTTATTTTTAAAAGGATCCCGACAATATGGCATTGTAATACTCTTTGTTGATTTTTACAGAGATGAATAAATAATAGACCCTTTAATTTGGGAGAACTTTTCACTGAATTTAATTTACGTTCGTTTCGGATATTTGGTGGCCTTGTCAGCTATTTAGGTTTTCTAACATTTTCTAATAAAAAAATAACGGCAAAAGTTGTATTGTATTTTATGTAGACAATAAGTAATCAGAAAACAAAAATTCTAATTCATAAGGCACATTAGCGATGTCTCGACTTTAAAATAGGCAATTCTGCATATTGTTTTGACGATAGTAGTTATGTAGATAATTTCAACATCAGTTAAAGAACAAAAGAAAAATAATCGAAATCATACCCGATTTGTTAAACGTACACCATTTTTATAAAATTAATTCATGGCTGACTGACTATGGCGCAAATAATATTTATGTTTGCCTTACATTTATTGATCAATCGAGTGTAAGAAAACAGATACTTCACAGATAAGATTTTAAACACATTTTCTTTGCAAATCATTCACAAAAGAAACTTTCTCTTGTGCGTAAACATCAAAAGATTACGAATTTTTAATGTTTTGTTTTAATAATTTAAAGCTCAGTTTATTAAACAGAAGCGTATATAATTAACAACAGAAAAAAGAAAGTGGATCAACTTTAAAAACGGCTTCTTATTTTTTATTTATTTATATTTACACTTTATGCACAACGGGCGGACTTAATCCCGCAGGCATTCTCGCCAGTCAACTTAGGGTGGTGAAGAGATAGTACCATGCTATATCTTCACCACCCTAAGTTGACTGCAGGTGCATTTATGATGATAAAACTAAAAACATAGAAATATAATAGATAAAAGAAAATAAAAATACATAATTATAATTAATACATAATTAAAAATACATAATAACTACATACATGACTAAACAAATACATATATCCTATACATATATTTATTTATAAGTCAAAGTAGAAGTATAGTAGTTTTTAGTTGCCAAGCATTAGTTGCCTACACAAATATTTATTCAGAGTTTAACATGACCAATGTAGTACAATTTTAGTAGTTCTAGGTTGATCAATAAACCAGTACCCATACCTAGATTGGAAATCCACGTCAAAGCTTCGTACATTGAACAGGTTTCGAGTTTCCAAACAGTGGTCCGTGGAATAAATAATACTATCGCCAATGAAAAATAGCTCTTAAAAAATAAATTATTCACATCCTTATTATAACCATATTATTTTACAACTTACAGTTTGTTTTAGCAAATTAATGTAAGTATAACATTGCCTTTGATACAAGGAGAAAGTTCATATGAAAGTTTCAATTTCTTGATCTAGTTATAATACGAGAACAAAGTTCAAAGAACTTTAGAAGAAAACGTACTCTGGTTCATATAAAAAGGAAAATTGTGAAATATTTACTTCAGAAGCATGAAAGTGAAAGAAAGTTTGAATAATGTACATAGCTTAATACGATCTAATTTTATTAAAAGCTGGTGTACAACAACGTATTTCTGTTTTGTATATAAATAGTTAATACATATGTATTAACTATGAAGATGTTATACCGATGAACAAGTTACGTAAGAGCAACAAGTGCAGGTATCCCATAATCGTGTTTAGAAAAGCTCGCTTCCACCACGTATAGGGATATTATTTCCAATAAACTGTTTCCTTGTCTCTCGCAAGCTAAAACGGTTTTAAAACTTAGCTATTCTTCTTTGAGAATTGTTGTAGAACAGTTGTTTATATGCGTTCATATCCAGTGCATACATGTTTCTTTTTTTTAAACCTAGTGTTTTCAAGTAAACATTTAAAAAGTGATCAACCCAGATTGAAAAAACAACAAAAATAACTAAATTAGATGAAAAAAACATTATTTCACACCCACTTGTAATTTGCCACATTATAAATGATTTCAACGTCAGCAAAGTGTCTTTCTATAAAATGCCATCTAAATTTAGCGGCACTCTAACAAACAAGAAAATAAGTACCTTAGGGCCTACCCACACGATCAACACCTTCACACAACTAAGAAAAAACGATCTGAAAGGAAAATAAATGCGGATTGCCTTTACTGTAACGTGCCAAGTTGTAACAGTAACGTTTGCTTTAAGAATTATCCACGTGAGAGGACCTCATTATACTCACAGCTGTAAATCTTAGTTTATCTCGAGATTACTAAGAGAATCTTCCACGTACAGGAGCTGAGTTATTGTGTTTATAAATAACTTAATCCACTTTTGTACTATAGTTTTGAACTCATTGTTACAGAATATAAGAAAGCTTTTCAGGATTACCTGTGCCAAAACGGATCATAAATCCTAGATACACAACTACGTTGACAAAACTTGGATTCCGATTATGCGTATAAATATGCCTATCAGGAAAATCCATAACACGTGTAGATGTCAGGTTATCTTATACACGTTCCAATGCTACGAAAATCTCAGAGATTTAACGTTTATTTTCTTTTTACATTCATACTTAACATATCAGTACGATTATCTATAAATATGTAATTTTCTTTTTCAGGTAAGTAACAGAAAGCGGTAATTAATCATGAGGGCTTCACAATCAATTACTGCACTTGACGCGAGAGGGCGCTTCATTGAGGTAAGTTCACGATTTTCGGCGTGTCTCATAAATCAAAATATGTCTTACGCCTATATTCAGAAGTAATAGAATCGACACTCAAACGTCAATCAACGTCGCGGAGAAGACGGCGAACTTTATCTGTTACAGTAGGTAGGTTTATTGTGCTAATAAAACGTACTGCAAATCGAATTCCAATAACAGCTCAATTTCTTCCCGTTTTTTAAGGCACACTTTACATGTTTCCAAATGCCTTTTCGTCAAATTGAGCCTTGGTTTTATTCATCAATTTTCCTGTGTTTCGAACTCGTAATAGCTAGGTGCGTTCAATTTGTCGCCTAATTAAATAAGCTTTAAAGCGAAACGGTTTTTACACTGAAAACCAAGCTCAATGAAGCGACACGCTAAAAAATGGTAATGGTTATAGGGATTTATCGCGTCACTAAAAATGGCTTTGGTTTTATTCATTCTCACATTTAAAGTCTTTTTAACCATTGCCTTGTTGTCAAGAAAAATCATTTTATTAAGTACTTGTGGAAATGCCAATGGGCTTTTTCTTTTGTTGCGGTAGACGATAAAAGTTGGTCTCATTTATGAGATTACTTCATTTCATATGCGGCGCGCCTGTGTTCAACGCAAATTGCTCGTAAATTCGAAACGTTAACGACAACCCTAAGATTGTGCAAATTAGTTAGCTCCTTGACTTTAACCATTTAAGTATTGAAAAGTCTTGATAATGAACTGGTCATGTTTTCGGCCATAGTATTATAATGTTCTAAATGATGTACGAAAATGTATGGCCTATATAAAGCCGGTACGAAAACGTTAGGCCTGTATAATTTTTCTTCTTGCTGCCAATATCGTGTATCCAGTGAATATTGCGAAGGTGACCTTTCCGTGTTTCTGTTTGGGATAATCTTATTTGGTTGGATTATCTCTTTGATAATGAACGACACGTACGATCGAATGTTGCAAAAACTATGACAGGTGAACCTTTATTATTACTTTCGAACACTAAACAATGTAGGTTGGCTGTAGAAAAAACCGTAGTCACAAAATGTATATTTTATTATTAAACAAAGAACTCTTTTTAAATGCAGTAAAAGAACGAAAACCTTTTGAGTAACAGAGAAGCAAATGGAAAATACTTATATTATTCATGTAATGAATAACTACTACGTGGCAGACTAAATCTACTACAATAAATATTTTCATATTTCTGTGTAATACGGTTATTGTTCTATAACATGTTTCATATGCAGCTTTTGTGTTACCTACTTCACGCTGTGAAAACATATCTTCTAATGAAATATATTTTACAACACAATGGTAGTACTAAAATACATATTGCAATATCGCTGATCAAATTTTGTTACTATTAAAATGGATGTTTGAAAAACGTTGAATCATACGCAATACTTACTACGATTGTCAAACGTATTATTTGGGAAGTCCATGTTGATACCTATGTTTGCATATAGCAAATGAAATCACAAAGAACCTCAATGGGCAGAACCATATGCTTAATTACCTTCTTGACAATTTATGATTCTACGTGTTCATTGTCTTACCGTTAGCGTTTTAAAGAGGAAAACATGACTAAAATCTACTTGGGAAACACCCAAAATCATATGATACCAAGTTCCAAGAAGAGAATTTCAGCTACGTTATAAAAATCCTTCTGTTTCCTTTAAATCAGTGTACTCTATCATAACGGAATCACTATGTACAATCAGCCTTTTGTGTGGATATCTATGTACCGCAAAATTCAACCTTCATCGATGCCCCGCTCGCAAATACAGGGTCAGACATGGGGTATATTTATGTACCCTTACAGCTGTGTGTGTCAAGGACCTCCACGTTTTACATAGAGTCAACGAAGTTTCACATTTACAGTTTGTGTTTGTAGCTTCGTTTGATACATAATACTTAGTAGTTGAAAGACAATATCTTATCCTATCTGGACAAACATTTTCGAATGTTATGCTGATAGGTTTCGGTTTAGAACATTTAGAAACTAGTGTAAACAATACAATAGGATTATGACATTGTTTTAACACTGCTGCGCTGCGTGTTGTGGGCTAAATTTCAGCACGGGACAACTATTTGTGTGACCTTTTTTTAAAGGAAAAATTATTAAATGTATACTTCTGCTCTACGCAGCGCGGAAGGGAGTCTCAGTCTTTTACTGACTAAAACCCATCCGTGTGCCTTCGAATGCCCTTTGCGTTCCAGGGCCGCGGTAACTCTTTTGGACGAATTCTGCAACCCAGGCAAGATTTGTTTAACCTACACGTTTGTGTTTCGAATCTAGTTGTTATATTATGTTTGTAAAAACACCTACGAAAAAGAGAATTTTCTAGTGCGGAAGCCTAAAAAAAGTTTTGTTACCAACTCAAAATTGTAATAAGTTGTTAAGTTATCAAGTAGGAACTTTTTTCATAACCAGATGGTAGTAAGGAACATTAATCACGACGGTTGCTAACCGCGTGTTGACAATTACGAGCCATTAACTTCAGGTTCCCTTACAGTTAATGCTGTAAGACATTTTTTCTTGGTGTAAAAATGTATTGTCTCATTAATTGAAGACTACAAGGGACGACGAAGACTTTTGTGACAGCGTTTTTCTAAATATGGATAACTTCCATGGGTATCGATTACTTTTAAAACTTTTTTGTAAACATGATAATAAAATATTTCCAAAATAAATATTATATTTATTTCACTCCTAACTATGTTGTTTTAAACCCACAACCACATGCATCACAGGCAAACGCCTAACCACTGAGCTATCACGACACCTCCTACACTAAATCCATACTAATATTATAAATGGGAAAGTGTGTCTGTCTGTCTGTCTGTCTGTCTGTTTGTCTTTCTTTCACGGCAAAACGGAGCGACGGATTGACGTGATTTTTTAAGAGGAGATAGTTGAAGGGATGGAGAGTAACATAGGCTACTTTTTGTCTCTTTCTAAAGCGAGCGAAGCCGCGGGCAGAAGCTAGTATTATAATAAATATAGTAAATGATTTTCTAAATGAAGAGAGCTATTGTAATCTCAGAGCAATTAATAAACTTAATTACGTAATTAGTCTGAGGTTCTAATTAAATACTTGTCGGTCGACTGATGATTAAGGGAATATGTACTCTCCGCTGAATACTCTCTTAACTTTCAAGTACGTACTACCATTTGGCTTAAAACGCGCTGTAAAGCGCTTAATGCTTGTCGGTAACTTGCGACAACTTTAGGATATGACAGTTGTTGAGTCATTTACATTTATATAGGGATCATGGTCGCTGTGGTTCATTAAGGCCCGAATTCCTCTGTCGCTGATGTCGGTCGCTGATGTCGGTCGCGCGTACGAATATACGTTGTGTTCTATGAAGCACCACACTGTAAAGCTGACATCAGCGGCGCGCGGTTTGCTACGCGCCGCTGATGACGCGCGTCGGTCTCGCTCGTCAGCGCCGCGTTCGTCGGTCGACTGACGCGCTATAGAACGCTATGAGCGTCCTCACTCTGTTCCCGACCGTCGGCACGCGCGCGTACAGTCGCCCACCACCATGAACATTGATAGTTTCAAGTTTTTACTTTCATTCTAAAATAATTAAAAAACTTTTCATCGTCCTGACATAGCTTTTCAAATAAAGTAGAAAATTCACCATTCGTCACCCTATCAGCAACAATTGGGTGAATGTGATATCTTTTTTTTCTATATTGACGCCGTCTCCGCTTGCGTAAGTATGCTACAGCAACTAAACAATTTATAAACGGGTTCATAATAATATCCCAAATTCAAACTCCGCTTCACAAATCCACAACAAATCCACTTGGAGACGCCTGTACCGTGGAGCGGTCAGTATCGCACTACGGATGTTTTCATTGGCGCTGATGGTCAGCGCGCTACGCGACTGACGGTACGCGACCGACGTCAGCGACAGAGGAATCCGGGCTTAAACCTACATTAGGTAAACCAAGCTTGCTCTAATAAATTCTAGGTAGTCTGGTAGAATTAAAATCTCCAGTAAGTGAGGAAAAATATATGAAAAAATTAAGTTTAAACCGAACAACGCCCGATGGGCTATAATTTGAAATTGATTTCGCTACCGATACGTTTTCATTCTGCGAACTGCTCGCCGGGATTATTAAAATACTGCATAATTATAAACGATTTTTCTTTACAATACCTGGTTAAAAAATAGGAGTATTTATAGTATTCATTTATGATGACCTAGCGACCCAAACAGACGTCAACATGGCATACTGACAGCAGCGATTACCGCGCCAATTGCGTTGTTTTGCACTACTTAGAAACCCATTAAAATATACACAGAACAATTCATCGAAATCTGTCTTGACGTTGAGAAGGTTTTAGGTGATAAACACAAGTACAGTGTAACATAACTAGCTTTCAGCCGCGGCTGCTCCCGCTTTGATTTCGCACTTCCATCCAATATTTTATCCATTATTTTAGAATTTTCTAAAATCCTTTTTTAGTGGATTGTCTATTATTTGCAAAGAACACACTCCAAGTTTAGTGTCTCTAGGACCAGCAGCTTGGGATGTGCATTGATATGTCAATTTTTGACGATCCATAATGGTGAAAGTATAATAAAGCCTTGAAAGCGGCTAGATAAAAAATTATCTAGCCGCTCCTCGCGGTTTCACCCGCGTTACGTTAGGTTTTTGGTTGCTGCCTCGCATCCGTGGGACATACCGAGATATTATATAGCCTATGTTACTCAGGGCGTCTATGTATAATGTAGCTTTAATAATGTAGCTATAATGTAGCTTTCGAATGGTGAAAGATTTTTTAAAATCGGTCCAGTTGCTTTTGAGCCTATTCATTACAATCAAACAAACAAAGTTTTCCTCTTTATAATATTAGTATAAATTATATAGAATTTATTAAGATTGCCTGGCAAGTTTTTCATACCATCGTCTTTTCTAAAAACCCTCAGTTACCGCTGCAACTGAAAATTTTCTTAGAAACAGTGAGTGGTTATCCAGGCCCGGTAGCACGCAAAACAGCCATACTGCAAAACCATGTTGCACGATAAACCAGCAACACTCCCGAGCTAATGATTTTGTATGCATGTGTGGGTGGCAGCATGTCCCTGTGTGCGTTCATACGTGTAGCTCACTGCTCACTGAGTCCGCCAAGCATCCCATATTCAATTTCTCTATCTAAGTGAATATTTCAGGGTTCTTAATACCTATTTTTAGTGTGAGAGGTATTTGTAAATGACGCCTTAGATAATATATTGTGTTCTGCATGTGAACGCACAATTAATTGATATTAATCGGGTCTTTAAATGAACAAAACTTGTATATTTTCGTTATATATTATACAAAATTCGTCCATTTCATAATGCATGTCGTGGAAATTGCTCTTACGATTTGAACAAAAAAAAACTCCAAATGTCAATAAGTGCAAGTAAAAAAAACCCGCCCTAAAGTTATTGAGATCACGAACAGTCGTGATCTCAATAACTTTAGGGCGGGTTTTTGCTACAGAGCTAACAAAAGAATTGATAACTTTGAAACGGCTGCACCGATTTTAATTAAACATATCTAACAACGATTACTATATCCAATTTAGATCACTCGTTTAAGAGACTCGGTACCACAGACCGATTTTCATCACATCATTCGACCTCGCTAACAAAGAGTCTAAAGGTTTAATTATAATGATTATAAATTTAATGTAAATTGAATTTATGTACAATGCTATATATTTAGTAAATTGTTTATAATTCAGGAAGTTATAAGCCAACCATCTGCGAAGATTACCTAATTCCTATCAAAGGTTATATCATGCATTGTTAAACAGGTTATAAGGTAAACACAAACAGGGGATTTTAATGAATAAACAAAAAAGGTAACTCTGAACTTAGTTTCACATGTTATTGTTTAATTTACACATAATTGAACGAAAATGATTAGGCTTTTTTGCGCTTCAAAATTTTTTTTTATTTACTAGCTGATGCCTGCGACGTCGTCTTCGTGAATGCTAAAAAAAGCAAAAATAATATGTTTGCATGACTGTTTTGTCCATCCCACAAAGACGATAGCGTGATAATATATCTTAGGTTTACCCGATCGCTGGAAAAAAAATTTCATGCAAAATTTTAACAAAATCTATGCTATGTACTCTTTTAGTTTATCCCGGACAAACATACAGATAAACAGATAAAGAGACAGACAACATTTTTAAAAACTATATTTTTTATATGTATCAAGTTTTCTTTTTAAAAAATATTCAATGTACAGTTTTGACCTCGTAACGTTATCGTTATACTCTTATGTATGTACATATATTATTAAATGTTTCATATAATTTAAAAAGAATGCTCTAAGCCCCTAAGGTTCTTTATTCCCTCAACATATCAGCCAAAATTGTGAGGGTATTTTCAACCATCTTTGACGATCGCGAGGCATACGAATTGTAAATGAGCACCTCGCTATCTATGCACAAAGTCGATAACTTATTACTTACTTAGGGGGAACAGTTCTTACTTATGTCAATACGAGGAGTGTATTAAGTAAATATTCATAGTTACTTTCGTTTGAAAAAGGAAATTAGAAAAATAACAAAAATCTATGGGGGAAAGACATGTAAAGTAGGAGGAACTTCCTGTACTTGATTTGATTACTATGTTGGTACATCAGTTAAAATATGTGGCATACTAAAAATAATAAACGTCTATATATACTGTCCTACTGTAAGGCAAAGGCCACTTTTACTTAGAAGGCGCGAGCATTAATCACCACGCTTGCCGAATCGGCGATTTTAGTCAAGTTTGGGTTTCCACACGATTTTTTCTTTCACCGATGCCTGTGATGTCGTAGATTTAGATGGTACATATATTATAAATGGAAAAAGACGATATTATGTATTTATACATGTACTACTAATAAGCAAATATTCAACATTTTTCGTAATAATTTATTTTGCCAATACTATTTGCAGAACAAATTAATCATTGGATCGAATTTCGGTAAGAAAACCAAATTGAAAGATCTGTCAGTAAATTGTTTAGGCATCGAGTTTGTTTGATTGAGATCTGTCTTAAACTGTTGAAAGTTGGATACGAACCAATTCAATCCTTTAATCAAAACAATGAATACAAATTCAAGTTCGTTTTCCTTTCAAAATATTTCCATTGTTGGATGTAATGATGGAGACGCCTAATCAAGAAGTCTGACCTTTAATTACAGTAAGTAGCGTAATAAATACAAATGTTCTTAATGAGCTCAAAGAAAATGTCGCGAATCGGAATCGGAAGTGAAATGCAGCCTCGTATCTAACTGAGTATTCGATTAAAAATAAAATTTCATCTCAAATTAAATTTCATTGACTGATAGTTATCGGAGATAATTCATGGGATTTTAATCGTTATCAGTGGAAGTGCATAGTGATGGCGCGGCCGATAAGCGCAGGCCGGGCGAAGCGATGGTGGCTGTGCTGCGGCGGCGGCGGCAGTCACAGTCGGTTGGCACGCGCGGCCACACGCGCCTTCCGCCGCGGGCCCACGCCCCCGCACCTCCCCGCTCCGTGTCGCACACAGGTAAACAAACAGTGGACCTCCTCAACACACTACATACCTAGTACATCCCAACTCCTCTCCAAACCAACCCTCAAACCCAGTTCTAGTGCTCGATCTTTGTCTCCACAAAAATAAACAACATATTATCTATTTTAAGTGCCAGTTGCAGGTTTGGATTGTTAACAAAAATTTTCAGTGCTTTGTTTTCAATGATTTATTTTTGTAGTGCCAACTGATAGACGTGTATGACATAATCGACAACTACAAATAATTCAGGAAGATGGCTCACCTTTAGCGTGTTCCAACAATAGTCTGCTTTGTAACTAATTAATCACCGAAGGAACACGATTCACGCTACCTGCGTGCAAGAAAATACTGGCTGTTAATTTTGAAACTGGTCATAACTTATTAATGAATTCTAGAAAAAAGGAATAAACCCCAAAATATGCAAAATTTGGAAAATATCGAAGAAATCTACAAATTGGCCAAAAGGAAAATAAATCGCAACGTAAAAGGATAAACTTTCGTAACTACATGGGACAAAGGTAGAAAAGTTAAGTGGATTTAGTTTTGTCACAAGACTAAACAACCCTCTTATCGGTTCAGAGGCCTTGAGATGAGCCTGAATCCCACCTGCTTATCAAGATTAATGAGATGTTACGTCGTGATAACAACACATAAACACGTTGCAAACAAATGCTGTAAGTAATTAAAGATACACAGAGAATATTCAATTTGCACGACATCTATGTTTCTGTATGCAACACTCAAAGAAAACTACAGCGAACCGAACGCAAGAAGTGTCAATAGAAAGCAGTCGTGTGTCACTAATCTGCCGTTTTGTCGTGAGTAAGGAATTGGCAAAACTAGGCCAGCACCTCAGAGTCATGATAGACATCAAAAGTGCTGACTATGTAAGAAAATTGCTTTTAACGGAACCGATTGGTGGTAGGCTCTAACATCAAACTCAAATATCTTGTTACTCCGGGAATGTAGAACAATTTATGACGAAAATCTCGCCAGACCGAAAGGGTTCACTCTCAATAGTGTATCAGTTTTCGTGAAGTAATTTGAATACGTATTGAAACCACCATCTGGAATTCTTCGCACGAATTTGCTCTCCACTACTCCAATCAGCTGGCGGATTCCATGTTTGCAATGGTGAGAGCTAAATACCATTTCATCAGGTTTATTAAATAAGTGTTTTTCATCTGCGCTCTTTGTTTGTCTTCTCTAGGGGATAACATTCCAAATTGCCTCCGTTTCGCCTGCTAAGTAGGTCAAAGATAACTCATAAATTCGAGGCTCAAATTTTTACCTTATAAGGCTGCAACGACTTTGGGATTAAAAGACGGATGAAGAGTAGATTTTTCTTTTCCCGAACATCATTAGGCCTGTAAAAGAATTAAATGTAAATCTTTTGTTTACTTGACCGTTTGATCTTGTTTATCATTGTTTTGATCCATATTTGACACGATCACCAATGAGAAATAAGCCGATAGCATCGGTTGAATTCACATTAACTTACACTAGTTTATATTCATCAGTATCAATAATTGTGATATTAACATATTTATACAAGGTTACTAAAGAATACGCTGATAAATAATCATTATGACAGTGCGATTAGATCGGCTATCAGGTAGGACGTTTTGATATTCCTAGAAAGCGTTCGGCTCTCTTCCTAACTCAGGACGTGGGTGATTTATTGATCGTAAATTCATATTGCTGGTAGTGATATTATCGTAAATTTTATTATTAATAGGTTAGGCGGTTGACACCTTTAACCTTTATGTTAATAACATCTAGACAATTATAATGGGGATCAAATGATAACCCGGTGGTTTAGCCAGTGTTTGTTTTGGAAGCTATTCTCTATTATTTTGTTTACCTGATTATTATTATTTTTAATAGCATTGACTGTCTCTTTTTGTATCTTTCTGTATCTTTCATCATAGGAAAAATCATTTTATTTTACATAAAAATCCATTAAAATTTTATAGTCTTAAATTAAATAAAAAAATCCACAATATTTTTCTGTAGCTGTGGCAGTACGTGAAATAAAAACAGCTGTGGTAGCCTTGGCACGACACACTCATCTTCTATAATTCTTACATTTCTGGCCGCAATACAGTTAATTTAATTTTAACGAACGTAATAAAAACATAATACGTTAACTTTTTCCCTCGATTTTGGTGATTGCGGGCTAAAAAGTATCCTAGATTATCCTTTTCTGAATCAAATTTTTTCAAAGTCACGTCAGTGTTTTATCAGTGAAAGCGTAACAACCAGTCAGACACAGTAACAGTCGTGTTTATGATATTAGTAAGTTATATATTTTATGTTGGTTACATTAAAATAAATAGAAATCGTTTCTCTTCCTAATTTTAACTTCGTTAATTTAGCATAATATGTATGTCTCACAAGTAAGTAACACAGAGTAAAATTAATTGGTTTCGCTTGTCATGCCTCTGAGGCTCCTCTTTTCAACCCATCTCTCCATTGTTTACGCATATAGTAGGCACTGTTCTGACTATTGTTGCAAAACATATTTAGACAAATTAATATGCGCCTATTTTGTAATGACCCGATTAACTTATACATTCCAAGTCTATCTTGGACTTCGCTGACGGAAAATATAGCGAAAAAAGCTGGACTTCAAATTTTATATTTCTAAAGATCCATAATTGCTAAACCGCCTAGAATAAGCTTGGTTAACAATGCTCGTGCCTGCTCTTTGTGGCATTATTTGTGTGGTATTATTTTTAATACTGGACATATTATCCCAATAAAATAAAAGCTTGGCATCAGTACACGCGTGGTCATGTTAACATCTCCACATCCAATTAGGTACTTACTATATAAACTTATCATTAGGCTACAAAACATACAATCACAAAGTTTTAATGAACTTTCCTTAGCGAAACAAAAACATGACAGAAGAATTAATGTTAGACATACTTGTATTAAAATCATAAATTTGATTTATGATTTTATGTAATTAAATATGAACAACATATTATTTTAACTGTTTTATCTTGCATACCTTGAATATTCCAATAAGTGAGTTTACTTTTGCGCAAAGTTTAAGACTTCTTTTCACAAAAGTAACCCGTATAACAATATACAATTACTGAAATAGCCCTTTTCAGACAATAATGAAATACAAATCCTACTATACAAGTGCTTTCTCTAAGCAATATAACTATCACAGTTAAACTACGTCGGCAAAACAGAGATGGAGAATAACTAAGACGAAATAATGTTTTTTTTAATGGTTTATTTGAGAAAAGTACTACGAGTATAATATACTTTTACATTAATTTTCTGCCAAACTGCAGCACAGTTCGTCGTTCTCGTCATCTTGAGTAACTTAATTCCTAAGTAAACAAGCCGTAGTTAAAGCAACATGTTACGTTACATTATAACTAAACGTAGTTCGTTAAGTAAATTAATAGGATTGAAAAGAAAATGTGCTAAGCAACGTTTATTTATTTCGGCCATAGCCCAAGATGTTTAGACATGTTTTAACTTAGCACTATTCCTATCACTGTCGCACAAATGTCTAACTGACAGTAAATGAGACATGTATACATGTTTAAGCCAAAGTACAAGTATTGCTTACTCATTTACTTTTTAAAATACAGAGAGGACCGCACCCCTTTGTACTAAAGTTATCGACAAACTTGATAAATGATGCTATCTGAACTGCCAACCCTACCAATATGCAATTATGTTGATGCAAAATTTACCGAACACCGATGGTTAACATCAAATTAGTTCGATTTACAACCGCAATGTATTTTACAATCGATAAACACGTTTTAATATCGGTATCGCTATTTGTATAACGTATACAAGATTTTGGTAAGTTTATTGTTACGAATTTGATAATATATGACACGTAACTCTGAGTCAGTTTTTATGACTTACCTTTGCTGAACCGATTCACTAGATATCGCCTTTCTAAAAAAATATTAATTCAATGATAAAGTTTGATCGTTTATCAGGATTAACTTATTGTGTATTTGCTCTACTGCCTGTCATTTTTTGTATCATTTACCAACCCATAAAGAGCTAAACGTCGTCATTGGAATCAGAATTAAATATAGTATTGGTACATAAAAGTTTATTAAGCAATAACACGCTCAATTTCTCCATGTTATCCTAACAACATTGTATTGGTAATGGTATCATTATTCACCTTAATATGTATCAGTAATACGAATGATACAAACGTTATCGGAATGTAGACAAAGCACATGACGTAGCTTTTTCGCGAAGTAATCCTGAAGGTGCAGGTCCTCCGTTCATCACAATTATCTAGACAAGTGTCTATTCATGTTAAGCCTGCTTTTCATCTTAAAATGTGTAAAACGTTTTGTTTTATCCCGTCAAAGAAAACACAAATTGCTCACAGTCGTCCACTAACGCACGATTATTTACCTTTAAATTAATTAAAAAGATCAGACTTCTAATTTTCTTTACCTTGATTAATTTTGTTTCTCCAACCCACAACACATATTAAAAAAGTTTTATCAGACCTTCTCAAAGGAGATTGCCATCGCAATGCCTCAGACCGTATTTGTGTCAAATCAACAATAGGGTCGCTCATTTTTCGCATTTCCCAATTGTTAAAAAGATAAATAATCTTCTCAATGAAAGCCATTTTTGTTATAGAGAGTAAGGGATGTTACTGAAACATAACTGTCCGTCACCATTTTATTCTAAGGTAATCCATGGGTAACTTGTATGTCGAAAGGGTTTACGTTACATTAACCGCATCTTCTCTTCATTTCTTTATCTCCTCTTGAATGAGTTTTCCATTCATATCAAAATTATCGTGGGTGTTATCTTTACGTTATTACGCCGATATTTACGTGACATTTCCCGCGTGTTAAATTCTGATACATAATTTTGTAAATGGTTTTTTTGCCGAGGGCTATTAAAGTAAAGAAGCAATCATCCAGATAAAGACTCTAATTTTAGGAACGTTTTATCCTCTCGGCTTACTGTTCACCTTATCTATTACTCATTGAATTACAGAATAATGTAAACAGAAACAGCGTTTTCGTCTTTTCTTTACCACGTTGCTCCATCAAAAAGAAGCTTATATAAATAACAAATCAAACTCTCGAATATTCTGGATGTAATTTGTTATTTAAGAAGCTACTTTACTTTTTGTATTTTTACTAAACTGAAGTGAAATAGGTCAAATTTTAGTACATTTATTTTGATATAAAATTGCTCTACATAAATTGTTTAATATTTGGAAAAGTAGACGTTAGATAATTGCTTCATTCGATTATTCTCCAGGGTTATTATATTTTTAGAGGGTTAACAAATATATAAATATTTGGTTTTTTTTTAATTTATTTATTTGTTTCAGGCAACAAGGCCCATATAAACATATACAATACAATATTAATATAAAACTTAAAAATACTATAAATATACATTACATCAGGGGTGGCCAACCGGTCGATCGCGATCGACCGGTCGATCGCGATCGACCAGTCGATCGCGACTGCTAGTCCAGTCGATCGTAGCCAGGCAAAAAATATAAATATTTGTTCAGGTTTGTAGTTGGCAATTTCCAGGTATGTGTTTGGTAGATCGCACAGGGTTTCCTTAGTAAATAGTAGACCTTTGGTGTACTCAAGTTGGCCACCCCTGCATTACATAATAATTAAAACTAGTGCACACGAAGTGTCGGCGTCGTGTTTCGCTGACTGGTGTCATGTAGGCAGCCACGAAACCGGCGGTACACAACACCATTCGGCCAGAACTCTTCCTTGAGGAACTTCTCGAGATGGTGTGTCGGAACGCCACACCATCAATTACACTAATAACGTCGGTTATTGCCACTACTCAGTCGAATTTAAACGTAGAATCGATTTATCTAAAAATCATGTCTCCAAACTTTTCATAATACGAAAATCACATAGAGAGAATCATAAAGTTACAGAGTAAAACCCGTAAAACTTCTTTGTCATCAAATCAGCCGGCATTTGTCGCAGTTGCTTTCAAGTATCATTCATAGAAAATTCATGAAAATACTTAACTGCCATTCATGAAATAACCTTGTGAATTGAATACTCGAAACTCATTCGTTACTCCATGGCCAATTTGTGTAAAAATGTTTAATTTATTCCGGTATTGTGCTGGTACTTAATTTTTTTCAAAATTTGACTCATATTGACGCCAATCATTGCGGTGTACATCAAAGAATTATGTATTATTAAGAATTTGTTAAGAAAATTATCCACATCAGAGAATGGTAGCCACGAAATTCTGACTACACTGTAATGTAACCATGTATTTATATTTTACCGTTGGGAATCCTGACAAACACATGTAAATGAGGCTGATTACCAACAATAACTGTATGCTTTTCATTACCGCTGGTGTACAAAGAGCTTGTTAGTTCGTATGGGGCCTTTAATGATATTCATTTTCACGTGGTTTTGTCGTTCGCCAACCAAACCAAAGAAAAGGTTCCATTAACAGGAAATTACCGTCAAATGTTCCGTTTGCTTAAAAAATGAATTGCGAGATCTCATCAGACTTCATTTAATATTTAAGAAAATTCACTCTGTTTGATTTAAAAAGATTGCTTGTCCCAGTATTGGAAATTTCTTTTGTCATCTAGGTCTTGGAAAAGAAATTTCTCATTTTACTTCCTATGGATTGACATGAAGGCCAGTATTGACAGTGTCGTACATTTTATCACTTTCCCTTTCCGGTCAATTTCCTCTAATACTACTAACATGAATGTGGTCGCTCCCCGAATTTTATGTTTACCGTTCTTCAGGCTCGAAAGATGAGTCATCGAGTACAAAGTTTCTAAGTCAACAAAAACATGTATGTAGTAAGTAGTGTGAGGTAAGATTTTTACAGGTGTTATAAAAACTTACAGCTGTTCATATATGCGGTGACCTTGCTTGTAAGTAGAAGCAAGATAGTAACGCGACAATAAAATGTTGGTAGCATAATGAAGGTTGGTCGTGGTGAATCTTAGCTACTTTTACTTTATGCGCATATGTTAATAAGCGACACGGACAGCTCATCGCTTTTCAATGCAAATCACGACATTATTGGTGTTCTATAATTCACTTAGTAGTGACACTCTTTTTTGTACATTTTTTGCTACTGTACAGTTAGTTAATACGGTTGGTGAAAGAGGTAGATAATGAATTCGCGAATTACCGACACAGTGGGCAATTAACAAGATTGCTTTTGAAAATAACGTGACGTGTTATGGGAACAATCAAACGTAAACAGTATTGTAATAAAACAATAGGCTCATTGAGACGATGATGGATTTGCTACGATTTATCCTTCAAATGTAGATAGGGTACTTACTAGAAAGTAATACTTTTATCGGCGTGTTGTATAAAACACTGAACTGCACTCACTATAAATGTTCAATAAATATTATTCTGCAAAACCTTGTTGCATGTTTCGTCTATTAACCGTTTTCTGACTGCGTATGATCGTGACTCCCTTCGGCATAATTTACAAAAGTGTAATTTTCACTTTCCCTATAAATTGCCATAAGTTAACAAAATCTCTTCTAGTAACATGGCAATAAAATTTATACACACTGGCTGCTAATGTGCATTCAAATTCCTTAATTAGATTTTAAACATTATGGCTTAAGTATTAGGTTCAAGGTTGATTAAAAAAAAAATAACAGTTTAAGGTACCCCGCTGACGTCTGTGCTTATACTTTACAAATTTATTTCATCTTAATGTTAATAAAATCGAACCGCAAACGATTTCGATGAATATTATTCAGTAGATACGTCACAACATCCAGTCGCTCTGCCCAATCTCTTAATTAAGTTTTCATGAGCTAGCACTTTAGTATCTAAGTATTCAGACAGAATCTAGTATATCTAAGAGCTTTAATGAACTAAGTATTTCTAAGAGATAGGTAAAAGTTACTTTCGAACTCGTAAATAAAAAAAAATGTCGACTCAGAGCTTGCGATTTTTCAAAGTTTGGCGAAGTCTTAATTGCGATTACAAGTCATGGCTAAATTCATCGATTGAGTCATACGCTATTTGTTTTCGATTTCAGGCATAGCATGTGTACTTACACCTGTTGTATTTCAATAAACAGTAAAAATAATTGTACTTCAGTCGTCGGTTAAGTATAATTCATGAAACATGTGTCAAAGTCTGGACTTGAATGCTTCTAAAGGTTGTTTTTTAATCGTTTAACTTTAGATATTTAACAAAATTGTCGTACGCGCTCCTGCACACGATGCCGCCACCGCGCCGTCGCCGCGCCGACGCCGCACAACTACACTGTACATACGAGTCGCGCGAAGACCGCCACCGCGCCGCCGCCGCGCCGCCACCGCGCGCGTTCCCAGTTATTTCATTATCAAGGGCGGATCCAGGGGGGGGGTCATGGGGGTCATGACCCCCCCCTGAGCCGAGTCCAGGACCTAGGTGGAACACTATGTTTTAAAATAAAATATAATGTTTTAATTTTTTTTTTGTAGCTATATTGGTTTTATGTACTGTCCTTCAATATCGTTATTAGATAAATACTCCCGTTTCTGTTGTTGTAAAAGAATATCGGCTGTGGATGGTAAAGTAGTAGCGGCGCTGGCGTCAGGACATACCGCAGTCTATTTTTGACCTTATTTTAAATTAGGATATTGAGATATATATTATGTATCCTAATATCAAAAACAATAGCGGAAAAGTATTTCTAAACCGGACTAGCCAGTGCCGGATCAAGTTAGTGCGAGGCCTGTGGCAAATTTGAACAATGGGCCCTTTTATAGATAGAGCTACGGAGAGGGCGTGTCAGACTTTTACTGACTAAAACCCTTCCACTTCCCTCCATAACAAGCAGGAGACAGAACAGACCTAGGCCGATAGGCACAAGGGGGCGATTACAACTGGGAGAAGCCCAGATTGCCTAGCACCACGGAATTGGATATGGAGGGAAGTGGAAAATATATATTTTTCTTACTCCTCCGCTGTTCTTTTCTGTTTAATTTTGTTGCGGGATCCAAGACAGTTGTATCGTTTCTCCGGGACTCGTCGAGCTTCATTGCTCGGCGCTTTTCTGGCGGACTCCACTGTTGATTCTGGCTTTCAGGAGTTGCAGTGGTTGGGAATAGTGTAACACAGTAACTATTCCGCAACCGCACGTGCTGTCTGCTCTTTGAGGCGCGCGTGGAGCTAAACGCGCCTGGGAGACGAGCCTGGTCGGGCGGCTAGCTACCCATCGCTCGCCGTCCGCAGTTCCGCGCCTACGGTGGCCGGTAGTCGCTTTGCGTCTCTCGATGCCTACGCCTGGGTCGAAGGCGTGAGTCTTGACGCTGCCTCACGCGCGCCGCGCCGCCGCCTCATTCTCAAGCATGACTGCTTCGCAAAAGGAGGCGACGTCATGTCATTCAGTCTCGCCCTGGAGCATGGCTTGAAACAGCTCCGGGCGCGAGAGGTCACCCCCACCGATCGCCTCTGCTAGGACATGAACCGCAAAAACGGGGCACACGTCCAACTATGCTCCACCGTGTCGAGCCGTGTCGAGGCGATCGTTGCTGCTGTGGTGACAACACCCAGGCGTCGCTTCCGCCCGAATCCGATACAGGAACCTGGCGAACTGACCGTATCCGGTGAGGATCTATGTCAGGCGACACGAGAGAGCGCCGTGATGCCTCTCCAGCCAAATTTTAGACAAAATCCATGATATGATTTTGACGAATTGGTGAATAAACTTATGTGAGACGACTGATGTGAGGCTGATATCAACTCAGCGAATGTATCATATCACATTTCACATGAAGAAGCTGTTTGCGTCATGGCTACTGCGCTCACTAAAATTCGATCATAAGAGCAACCGTGAGTCCGTGACCACTTTAAAAGTGATACGAAATTCAGCAGCGATTTGTCGATATTCATTGTTCAAAAATTTGTTGAATTTGTCAAAATGACCAGAGACCACAATGCGACAGAGACCACATAACATACAGAAGGTTTCTTGAGGTAAACGTGCACAAAAGTCTAATAATGTGGCCCTGCCAGCCAATTAAGCCTTGGCTATATTTGATTGCGATGCGAGGAGTCATCCATATATCAATTTCTTTAAAAAAGATAAAAGCATCACCAGCAAATATTATTCAGAGTTTTTGAATAGATTCTATATTGAATTGAAGCAGAAAAGATCTTATTTGACAAAGACTGTTCCGCAAAAGAATGCGATGGAGCAGAAGTTTATTGTCAGCATGGCTACAAATCATAAATTGCCCTGTAAATTGGTCCTGCGTCCAACATAACCTCCAGAATTAGCCATCTGCAACTGTGTCCTGTTTCCAAACCTGAAGAAATGGCTAGGCAGAACGGGATTCGAGTTGAATGATTAGGTCATAATATTGTTTGTATTAAAGTGTTATAATGTCTGTATGAGGTGGAAACAATGACATCTAAGTGCAAAGATAGAGCACAAAACCAATGCAACTCCGTCGGAAAGTAAGACGGGATTGTAACCTCAAGTTTTAATAATGCTTCGGAGGAGGACGGGGCATAAATAACGATGGTCAAATACATCTCACACCGGTTTACGGACGTCATATACAATGTGCCTTGTTTCCCGAGCCATATAGCCATAAATGGCGCTACTTTTGTGATGATGCAAGAAAATATCTTGGCTAAACAATTCAACTGGGCTTGCACAACGTCGAGAAAGAGGCGATCAGAAGGATACGCTTAGGCTGGGCAGCATTCAGATTGTTGTTTGAATATGCAGAAGGTGGCAGGCAACTTGCTGATGCGAGCTGCCCAAGAGCGGGCTGGCCGGCACTTTTGAGAGGATACCTCAGGCAAAAACCACCTACTTCTCCACGTCCATCAACCCATTGAAGTAGATGGCGTGATAACGCGTTTTCGAAGAAAGAAAAAAAAATTTGATATTTAAATATACTTATACTTATGTATTTTTAAATAAACTGCTTAACATGCATAAATAACCTTCTACTTTCTACCCGTATCTATTATTATCTAAATTAAATAATAACTTCTGGACTTGACCACGACTGAGTGACCCCCCCCTGGCGCCGAAGCTGGATCCGCCCTTGTTCATTATCCTGATTCATTCCATTGCCGGCCGCGTATGAACATGCGGCCGGTAATGGAATGAATCAAATAGATGCGCGGTGGCGAGACGAGGACCGCGCGCGGTGGCGGCGCGGCGGCGGCGCGGTGGCGGTCTTCGCGCGACTCGTATGTACAGTGTAGTTGTGCGGCGTCGGCGCGGCGACGGCGCGGTGGCGGCATCGTGTGCAGGAGCGCTACGGATGATGCAGACACATTACGTACTCCATACCTACGCATTTTAAATTTATCGCCGATAAATAATTGCGTTCGTCTGAAAAAAAGATCACAAAGCAAAATAAAACGTGAATATATTTTAATTTGGAGCGTCCATCTTAAAATAACATACTAAGTACATTAAATTATTCAACAGTATTTATGTCTGTCTGCAGATATTAAATTCTCCTTCTCAAAGTCTTACTTGACTTTCTAAAAGGGATTAATTATTTTTTACGTTGAGCCGTGTGTAGGTAGATGTCTAAATTCCTCTCTTATTGTGTCAGGATTCGCACTCCGAACCCTTTCTCAACGTTTCTCAATTATTTCCCCGGAGAATTGTTCCGTTATGCATGGATACGAGAATCTAAATATGACTGGGGTATATTCGGTTTAAAAAACATTGCTAAGATAAGATAATAAAAAGAAATGATCTCGCTTTAGAATTTAATAATTGATAGAGCGATATATTGTTCAATTCGATAGGTACTGTGCCTTTATATACATACATATACATAGACTAGTTATTAGAGAATAGTTAGGCAAAAGTAGACATTTCAAATAGGTTACGGACATATTGAATACTATAGTAGAATGTATACCTACTAAATTCGCAATATATTTACAACCCTAACGCAAACTCATAAACAGTTCTGAAACTTTGTTGTTCCCCGGCGCGACCAACAAACACTCCCATTGCCCAATATTTGGAAACAATAAAGAAGAAAATTTTCCATAATAAACTTGGTTTTCATGTCTCTGTAACGAGAACAGACATAATATCGAATGGCCGATCGCGTTTAACTCTAAGCGATTTTTAACGAAGTTATTTTGATCACTGTCAGAGTCTGTCGCTGGGCCAATTATTTGTAGTTCGTTTCTTAAAATAGTTATTACCTAACTACTACCGTAATTAACTGAAAACTAGGATAACTAGAATTTCGTTTACTTGCTAAAGATGAAAACGTAAATGTTATAATTGGGATATAGTCATTAGTTTATTTGTATCATGAAATATTAATATCATATTTCAAAGAGTAAATATCTATGGGTGGGTTGATACTCAAAGTCTTCATTAATTCTTGTTCTCGGAAAATAGTTATAAAATGTACACTACGATTTAATATACAAAACATTACGATTTAATGGTTTAAATGGACAAAATACACGTAAAGTAGCTATTACATTCTAGTGCACAAGTCCTAAGTAATCTTTAAATAAATGGCAGACACAGTACCTAGATTGACTTTGAATTTCCGAGGTGACCTAATATGTTAATTTAATGTTTACCTCAATATGCATCCACCTTCGTCGACTCGATTATCTCGACCAATAAATTTCTGAAGAGGGATAGTAAACTTGGGTATAACACCTGGTTTAAAGATAGTAAAGCTACCTCACCCAAGCTGGTTAAGCACCCGACGTAAAGTTGATGACTCATATAGAAATTTCCTATTTGCGGTATCTCCATCTGAACAAGTTTTCATAAAAATTTGATCGATAAATAATCGTACTAAGTATATTATTTTTACAACGTTACAGAGCATTGTGAGCTACCTGTGTGTACTCATGTTTACGTCATAAAGCTGTCAAAAATAATTTCATCAATGATTTTGCGTTAGATTTCAACGGGATTGAAATGCCTATAGATGGGTTTAGACGTAACAGTGAATACAGAACACAGAACCTAGATACTCAATACGAATTCGACACAGTGTTACAGACTTTCAAAATCCGTAATACTGTATCTACTCAAAACATCCATTAAAGGCTAATTGAAAAACGTGAAAAGCACCGCAAGATGGCGTTAAGAAAATGAAAATGCTATCACTTTAGATTCACAATGTTTTGTTTGAACAATCAGCTCTTCGCAAAAATAAAACAAAATAAATAAAAAAAACATGAAAGGGAATTGTGTTCAGGGCTGTTACAATTTTATTCTTTGGCGGTCCTTAGAATAATTTGAACTTGAAAAAAAAACCGGCCAAGAGCGTGTCGGGCCACGCTCAATGTAGGGTTCCGTAGTTTCCCGCCCGTCACAATAAGTGTTCCCACTTATAAAAAAGGCTATCTGTAATGTTGACATACTAAGTACGCAGAAATTATTTTGTACAACCATTTTGTCTTTTTTGTACAAAAACTGTTCTTTCTATCAAGTTCAAAATAATTTTCCTAGAAAGTCCTTATAAAGTTCTAATTTCCAGATTTTTTTTCATATTTTTTAAACCTACGGGCAAAAGTTAGAGGGGGGGGGGACGCTTTGATTTTTCCTTTTGGAGCGATTATTTCCGGAATTGTTGACATTATCAATAAATGATCTTAGTAAACCCCTATTCATTTTTAAATACCTATCCAACAATATATCACACGTTGGGGTTGAAGTTAAAAAAAAAATCACTTCCCACTTTACATATAGGGGGGCTACCCTAATAAATCATTTTTTTCCAATTTTTATTTTACGACTTTGTCGGCGGGATTAATATACCTATTGGTACCAAATTTCAGCTTTCTAGTACTAACGGTCACAGAGATTAAGCGAGGACGGACGGACAGACAGACAGACATGGCGAAACTATAAGGGTTCCTAGTTGATTACGGAACCCTAAAAACGTTTCTCAAATTATTATACCAGTGAAAAACCTGTTTAATGAAAACTACACGAATTAGTATAAAATTGGTTTGAGTTAGTTAGGTACTGGTTTTAGCAGAATAACCTCCATTAAATAGTCAATTTATGTTAAACCTTCCATTAGCAGAGTCTTAAAGCTATGTTAACGGTTGTCAGCATGTGAAGTTGCTTTACATTTTAGTGTTTTGATTTAATTTTGTAGCTGTAAAAAAACCTATTAAGTCGAATATAACCTAATTCTAATTAACTTTCAATGAACCACTTTTCCTATTTGTCACGCCATAACTTCAGAACGACTGGACTGATTTCATTCGATTTTTTCTATGTCTTCTAATTCTTTCTAGAAGGTTAGAACGAAAAATCAAGAAAGTTTACTATTTTAACTTACAAAGACGAGAGAGAATTTTACATGGTAGAAAAAATATTGGTGCCGATTGTCAGTCAAAACAAATGAGCTCAATATTCATACCTATAACCTTTTTACACCTGTCTGAATCTTGTGTATCCAATAGGATTTCATACCTATTTTATTATGAAACCCCGTCAAAACGGCATCGATTATGTCAAGTTTACTTTCTACCTTCGTCGTTAGAATTTATTATTTCGTAGTTAGTTATTTCATAATATTTCAACGAAATTTGATACATTCAAAATACCTAAAATTACAGATTTATACTTGCTGACTAAACACAAAAATCGGTTAGCTTACGAAATTGAAGCAAGCAAGTTTATAGGAAGGAGATGTTAGCTATGTAAGTAGGATCTGACTTTGAGTGCCAAAGACTTAAAACTTTGAGTTTAATACTCGAAACTTAAAACCACGTTCGCTTACACACACTAGGTTTGGGGTAAATCTGAAACCTCCACATTGGTAAATTAAATTTTTCAGCGACCTACTTGAGTGCATAGTACATTAAGCGCTCTCCGTACCCAGCCCTCTGGGCTTAAATTCATTAAAAGAAAAATAATTTACAAACGATTTCAAAGAAGGAGAGAAAGAGGCTCATAATCGAATAATTACACCAATCATTTTATTTATTTACATAAATTCTATATAAAACCAGCCTATCACTGTCCCACTGCAGCCTTCTCATATAGAGGAAGTTTTTTTATTGAAAGTCACGAGCATTAATCACCACGCTTGCTCAAAGTGAATTGGCGATTTCAGACTTACATCATAACCGATCTTTTTTCTTCACCGATGTCTGCAATCTCTAAAATAAACTAGAAATTACTAAGTTATTTATTAATTTGCTGTAAATAGAACGGCTGATACCAATAAGCCCACTATTATGTCTATTATTAATCATAAAGGGCAACTGATATGCACGGGTTGCTATTGTGACGTGAATTTACGTCAAACCACGCTGACCACGTATGCGTTGATGATTTATGTAAATGTAATGTTGAATGTTCACGCTGTAGAGTGACCTAAAACCAGCATTTTCGAATAATTTTGGATGCTTGCTTTTGTGAACTTGTGAAAATCGGATTTTAAAAGCGTGTAATAATAATAATGTCGCTGTTTAAAAGTTTATGTTAAAGTTTCCTTGTAGTTAAAGTTACTGCGTTGTTTTTATCAAAATCGGTTCAATGATTTAACTATGAAAGCGCAATAGACAGTTACACTACTTATGATAAACAGAAAATAAAACTTATAATGTATTAGTATAAAAGTGAGGATACAAAAAAATTAAAATACGTATCTTTTTACAGTCCAGTCGAAGTTATAGCTTACGAAAAGTACATGGTTATTACAAAACAAATCAAATGTTTAAAAACATTGTGACATGTGAGCAATTACTAAATTCACCCTTTATTCTTCTCCACACAGAGACGTAAACAGAGACGTTTTATTGACGTTTTTTTTTGTAATTTCAATATATTATAGTACGATTTTGTGACAAGATGTCATTTTCCAAATATCAAGTATAAACTACACATGTTAATCAATTTTCACAATCTTTGCCTACTTAGACGGGTCTAACTACTCGTAAAACTAAACTGCCTCAACTATAAAGCCCCTATGAGGTTATTTAAAGTAAAATAATCCTACCAGGTAGGCGGATTACAGTGCGGTTTCCTCGACCACATAAAACGTTTGGAAACGTTCAATATTATTTATAACACGAAACATTATATATAACCCTTAATAACACGCGTTTAAAATGTTACGTAAATAGTCGCGTGGGGTAAGTAGCATCCTTTATAAGGTAAATAAAATAAAATGCTAAAATAAACCTCTGTTTTGCATATTTAAGTTCATATACTAATCTTATTTTTTATCCTCATTATAATGTGATTAATATTTTTTCGATAACAAACAATTAAGTACTTTTGTAATTATTAGTTTCGGTCGAAACGATTTTGACAGACTATGATGAGTATTTATTTAGAAATTTCATACTATTTAATCCTTCGAACACACGTGATTTGAGACACAATAGAAAGACAACAGCAGCCCGACAGCCGGCTGTCGGTTGGTCGTTGAAAGGCTAAGGCATTCTGTCTTTGCTTTCCTGTGCTTAGTTTTTGGGCAAATATATTTTAAGGATACCCCACGGAATCTTTTATGAGATAACATTTATCTATTTTATTTAAAGCCAATGCAATAATGGATAACATAACGTGGTCGTCGTAATGAGTTATTACGTAAATGATAATAACAATCTTGATCTTTGACACTGAGAACGATGCAATCACAATCACATAAAATGCCATCTTTATATATATAATTCTGCTGTGCGTGTGTATGTCATTGAACTCCTTCTAAACGGCTTGACCGATTTAAACGAATTTTTCTGTATGCGTTTGAGTGGCGCCCTGGATGGCTTAGATTCACAAATCAGCCCGGCAGATGGCGCTAATTGCTGGAAAAAGCATGTGATCTCGGAAACGACCCTAACGATTTCGCTGAAATTTGATATGTGGGGGTTTTCGGGGACGAGAAATCGATCTAGCTCAGTCTTATGTCTGGGGAAGCGCATGTTTTCGAGTTTTAAGTTAAAATGTTTGGCGCCCAACGAAGTGGGCACGGGCCATCTAGTCTACTATATAAAAATAAGTCGGCTTTTCCTTCCCGACGCTATAACTCCAGAACGCAGGAACCGATTTCCACGGTTTTGCGTTCGTTGGAAAGGTCTCTCCGTGAGGTTTATAGCAAAGAAAATTCAGGAAAAATACACGCGGACGAAGTCGCGGGCAGAAGCTAGTATACAATATTAATCTCGATTACCTATATACTTAAAAAGAATTGTAAATATACTACTGTTTATCAATTTCATAGCAATCATCGTATTATATGTAGAACGATAGAAAACTCATTTAAGAAAAGCGCTTTTTTTTTAAAGGACTGCTTTCTAAAACTTTAAACAGAAAAATAGTGGTTTCTGTTCTGTTTTTAGTTTTAAAAGGCGTTTCTATCTAGTGCCACATACATACATACAGGTCAAACTGGGAACATCCTTTTTTTGAAGTCGGTAAGAATCAGTGTCAGTGCCATAGAATGTGAGAACGGTAGCGCCCGTTTCGTAACTCTTTTGTTTTGTATCCTTACATGTACTGACGTATGGGGTATATAGCATGCACTAGATACATACAGGTTTTTAGTTTGACTACACTTTAAGGCGTGCGGGGTACGATGTATCTACTATATCGTAGGAAAAAGCAGTATGACGAAACGGAAGCTACCCTGTGCAAAGCACGTTTATATACCTACGCTTCATATTTGTCTGACTTTTTTAAAGTGAAAGTATTTTTCCTCGCAATGGATTTTCAACTCTGAGCTCAAAGAAGGGAGTTGCAAATCCGCTAAAAGGTAAAAAATCTCACCACCACACTCTTACAGATTTTTATAACTTTTAATTTGCGCATCACTAACGATCTGTTCTATGAAACTTTAACACAATGCTGAAAGCTTCGTTTACCTTTAGTTATAGTTAGAGAAAGGCTTTCAAAAATATTTGATTCTTCAACAAGTTTTTGATTTCGGAGAACTGTTTAGTAACTTTGGAACTAAAAGTCAAACTTTTCTGGAAAGAGGTCTTGGAAACATCTAAGTTCTGATTTTATACATCAACAACTTGTACTAATGGTAAACTTTTCTTATCGTTGTATGAACTAGCTATTTTCTGTCGCTTCGTTCACCTATTTTCATACAAACTTTCGGCTTCTGTTTGAATTTGAAGAGGCTGTATTTCTAATAATGGCTTATTGCTTAATATTGCACTATAGTCTTATTCTTCGCCATAAAAAGGAACTACTGCTTAATTTTCATGTAGGTAGCCGTATCTATCTTAAAAATGCCATTAACCAAGAGAAAAACTTAGAAATTCAATGATTTTAAACACCCATGCATAGCTGAGGAGGGTCGCTAATCTTTATCCTTATCCTTACTAATATTATAAATGCGAAAGTAACTCTGTCTGTCTGTCTGTCTTTCTGTCTGTCTGTCTGTCTGTCTCTTCTTCACGCCTAAACCACTGAGCCGATTTGAATGATATTTGGTACAGATATAGTCTGGGACCCGAGAAAGGACATAGGATAGTTTTCATCCCGGAAATCCCCCGGAAACGGGAACTATTACTCCACGCGGACGAAGTCGCGGGCAAAAGCTAGTTAAATATTATCTGTAAATCACACCATTTGAAAATAAATTAAAAAAAACATGATTTCGAATTACTTCCTGTCCCTGACGTTTCACCAGCTTCTATTAATATAAACTTTTATCAAAATCCCTTCATTACTTTTTTGCGTGAAAGAGTAACAAATATCCACACACACTGCCACAAACACACCCACACATACAAACTTTCACATTTATAATATTAGTTGGATATAAATGAATAAAAGTTCGGAAAATGGAACACAGAAATTAATTCATGTCCACAGTTTGAAAGGCAACGGACTTTTAATTAATCAACTTATGTTCACTAATTAATTTAGTCAGTGACACTTTGTAATGAGACTGAACTTTTGAAATAAATATTTGTTGCTATATCTATCTACATAACACCACGTCGTGAGGGCAAAATTATTACGGCCCTTTTGGGTGCTAAGTTTGACCGCTATATGTGTGTGTCTGTGTGTCTGTCTGTTTGTGGCACCTTAAATTGGGAAAGCGATTTGGATGCGGCACGTTATCTAGTGAAGGTTTTTAGATATGTTTGAAATTGGTTCAGCCGTTCCGAAATTATCAACTCTTTTGTTTGCTTCTTAATAACTTCATGGCGGGTTTTTTTTTTATTTTTAATTTTTAGTTTACACTTATTTGTTCTTTTTAAGTTTAACTAGAACGTAACAAAAATCCTGTGCCTTAAAAAGCACGTAAAATCAGGTTTGTTTTCGTGGAATTCTGACCAAAGGATATCGTGTTAACTGAGTTGTAGAAGATATGATAAGCACTCGTTCCACGTAGAACATTTTCAGCAGAATTCAGTTAGTTAGAATTTAGTTCTGAAACCTGACTCGGCTTGAGAAGTTTATATACATACCTACCTAATTGTTTTATGATTACAAGTAACACCTTGATCATACTTAGGTTTCCTCGACCCGCGATTTTAGCCGATTAAAAATCGGTAATCGCAGGCCCTGCCGAAGTCGAGAATAAAAAAAAATTGAAGGCATTTAAATCACTAAGACCATTTACTCCTCAAAACTATTGTCCAAGTGTCGGTCGGTTAGTTAAGGTGACGTTAGTAGCTTATTACAAAACGGATTTTAATTAAGGTTCCCCTGCAAAATTTTATTAAAGTCAGTTCAGCGGTTTAGCTGTGAAACCGATATAGAATCACTCTCGCAGTTTTGTATTATAATTGTCGATACAATTATAATACAAAATTATAGTCGCGATAGAATCCTGCCCACAAAGTTGAAAGAGTGAAAGAATTACACAACTGACGATTTTACTTTACAATCCAAACTCATGTGAATATTGATTTTTCAAATCTCATTGCCATATGACGTCCGCAACCCAATTAAAGAGCAATATTCATACATTTTAACGAATTTATTTACTCATAAAGAACACAGTTCACTTACAATAAGCTTAAATGACTAATTATAACTAGTTACAGTTATTATACTGCTTTTAATTGACGTACAAAATAAATTAAAACGGTTCTAATATACATTTTCATAAATGTATTGTTTTAAGCGTGTTTTAAACATTCCCATTGATTGACACTCCTTGATGTCATTTGGTAAGTCATTAAATAGTAGTTTACAGGAATTACAAATCAATTACAGTAAAAACTTTCAAATAAAATAAATATCTGATATTCTCTCTGTTACGTATGTAGTTCTGCTGAAACCGACCGTATCATGATCATTAAATGTCGGTTACCGAAAACAAGTGTGTGAAAACAATCGGCCATCTTGGATAAACTGCGAGCATCGCAGATTAATGCCGCAAATCGTTTGATCCTAATACGTTTACTGCACAAGCTTTATTGAGTAAACGGGAACTCAAGTCAAAACATAACCAATATTATTTATTATTACTTACTATTAATATTTCTTGTTGTTTTAGCCTCCACAGTCTATGGGTCCGTCCGACTGTAAACAGGTTGTATGTGCGAATCATACTGAGTAAATTTTTACGATATTTTAAACGTAATAAGTATTTGCGCACACGCATATTTCTGATATAGTCTAGCTGACAGGCTGACATGACTTAAAAAGGTCGCAAATCAAAATGTCTAGAATTTTTGCAACTATAAAGTTAGAGCTGGTTCGTTACCTGCTCTCTCACTTTGTGCCTAAAACTCTTAAAGTCTGAAAGTTCTCTATGAATATTAAGCAGCTAAAATATTATCCTAGTACAGATCACTCATAGTTCCATTTCATCTTTCAACAAACATTTGAAAAGAAAATCTTTTTACTGGAGTTTACCTAAAACATGTTTAATTAATTTTAAGAAACTGTAGCGTCTAGTTTATAGTATGAAGGATCAAAGAATGCTTTTTATCCTGTAATATAATATAAGAAAACTGCATTTTATTAATAATACAATACCCTCTTAATTAAAAACTGCAGCACAAGCATCGTGAAAAAAAATTGAAAAGAACGAGCTCAACGAAATTGAATCTTACAGTTAAGATTAAAATGTTGAAAAATAATTTATATATTGTGAATATTCACTGTTCATTTCTTATTAAATAATCGTTTGAATGTGTGCTAGTAAATAATCGTATTCTATTTAATTATAAGTGTTTTTTTTTGTCTTTCAGTAAAAAGTACTAACCTTTTTTGAGACTACAGTAATACTAGCTTCAAAGTCAGAATCTACATTATGGTTCGACCCACGAGAGCATAGCAGTTACTAAAGAACTTACTTATAGCAGGTGACAACTACGAGTAGTTAATATTTTTTTTACGTAACACGGAATATTTAAGGTTCATTTTTCCTTAAATATTCCGTTTGATGTGAAATATTAAAGTTGTTTAAGCTGAGCTCATAGATTTAAAAGCTAGCATAAGTCTCTAACGAAGCTGCATTAGACAGGTTTCTCTTCTTCGAAAGCTGAAAGTAATGAAAGCTCGTCTGCAGCAGAGAATTTTAGATAATGTTTCCAGTAACTACTCACAGTTTCCCCGGAGATAGTAAGTTTGTTACAGCTGCAATCTTGCAGGGAACCTTAACTGTAAGATTGGATAAATGGGATTATTTTAACTTGTCTCTCTACTGAAAATTTTCATAGTTAGTACTTTTTTTTTTGGGGAGTGTGAAATCATCAAATGACTGCTTCTGTCCTGGGCGCGGCGGGAGGAGTGTTAGATTTTTACTGACTAAAACCCACTCATGTTCCTTCGGTTGCCCTTTATGTTCCAGAGTCACGGTAACCATTATAAACATTCCGCAACCCCGGCAGGCGTTGGCCCTGTAGGGCCCCTTCCTGTGCTGTCTTCTCTTTGAGGCGCAAATGCAAAGGCTAGGGAGATGATGATGACATAGTATAAAACAAAGTCGCTTTCCTCTGTATGTACCTATGTATGCTTAGATCAATTAACAGAAAAAGAGATTCAAGTAGAAGGTTTATAATATGCATAATACACACAAAATGTAGAAGAAAAAAGTCGGAATTCTCAAAGATTTGTAACACCCGTGCGAAGCTGGGGCGGGTAGCTAATGTTATTATATTATTAACACTAAATAACGTCATCTGCCTTCTCAATATTTTATATAAGTAAATGAAAGAGCACCTTTTCATGTAAACAACAAAAAAAAACTCTTTTCTTGGAAACAACCGCGACGTCCTAAAGTGAATTTTAATAGTCCATTTAAATAAAAGATTTTATAGTACTGCTTGTGACGAATATACAATAACCCAATTTTATAAACGTCTGAAAACAAAAGACAGTCGGGACGGAGTCACTATTCCATATGAGCTGCGAAAAAATGAGATACAAGAAAATCATATACCAGATTATACCAGAAAATGATACCAAAAAAGACCTCTTGTAAACGCTAAGAAAAGTTGATACTGGGAAAGAAAAAAATCGCATCTCTGCAAGACACGAACCACTTGGTTCTTTTAGTTTTTGTATCGTGTTCCGACAAAATATTAGTCTTGTACGTGGACATTATTATAGATTTTTATTACACATCTGTCTCGACCGATACGTGAAGGAGCTATCAATACGAACCCAGCTGCACATACCCTTTAATGAATGAGATCGCTTACTCATTATTGAAGGTCAGATCGAAAAGGTTTCTACGGCTCCCCAATAATGGGTATTTCTCTGAAAAACACCAGAAGATGCTTTCATTCTACAGAGTGAAAGTGTAAATTTCTCACACTGAAATTGATCTGAATAATTCAGTTTTCATCTAGTACTTAGGTACGATCGTAATATCTGTAAAAATTGCTTCCATCTTCAGATTTTTTGTCAGTCATAATTTTATTTTATCAGTAGGAATGTATAATATCTACTTTAATGTAAAGACACTCGCTGCTCTTTACGACATTAAAAAATTCCACCGTCACCGTTCAAACAACGAACGCGAACGTAATAGTACATATAAAACTTGTGCAATTGGCAATAATTTCGTCGAACAGTTTCTTATTGGCAAACCTATTAGAAAAGCCATGTGCTTCGAACATAAATATTACAGTAAAGTGAAAACGTGCAACGTTATTGCATCATCAAGACACTATATAACTAGCTTATCAATATCTACTAGTTCCATACCTCTGTGTGCCAGGCACGGAATGCTTTTACGTCGTAAAGACTGCCTGCGCTATTCTGTCTTCCTATCCTCATCGTCACTGCGAACCAATGTTTACTCTGAAAGCTTTGGCTACGGAAACATGACTTTCAATCAGGCTTTACCAATATCCTTGATGGATACACGCCGTGTGCTTATGTAAACGAACTGACCATGTTTGGGCTTGATCCTATAAAAATAGAACGGTGCGGTAGGTAGACTATTTTCATCGGAGTATGAAGTCTATGATTTTACGTTTACGTTTCATGAATTTGCCGATTTGATAAACCGTTTTTTTTTTCATTTTTGTAGGTGTATGAAATTGTTGATTGTTGAAACAGTCGTGATGGCCTAGTGGTTAAGGCGCCCGCTTCTCATGCAAGAGGTTGTGAGTTTGAATCCGGGCAAGTACCAATGTGACTTTTTCAATTCACATGTACTTTCTAAAGATTATCTTAGACATCACAGACATCGGTGAAGGATAACAGCGCGATCGTGAGGAAACCTGGACTTGTAGTAAATATAAGTCTAAAATCGCCAATCCGCCTTGAGCAAGCGTGGTGATCAATGCTCGTGCCTTCTCTGTATGAGAAAAGGCCTTTGCCCTGCAGTGGGACAGTTATAGGCTGGTATTATTATTATGAAATTGTTGGTCAGTTTAGAATGTTCGTATTATTTTTAAACCTAAATTATTTATGATGGATTATTATGAATTGTAAAACATTTTTTACTAAATATAAAACAAAGTAATTTTATAATTAAATTGTAACAAATCTTCAACAAGTTACCTGTTGACGAATGGTCCGGTTTCAGTAAAGTCACTGGTGTAACGTGAGCTGAAAATAAATAATTTACTTTTGCGAAAAAACAAATAATATCTGCTATTTTATCATTCTCAAAAATGATTTAACTGAAAACTTGCAATACCGTGAAAACATCACAACATTTGATCGAAATCGAATAAACACAAATAGCAATCAAACCGATTAATTTGTTACCGATGTATATCAGTCTGGCCTAATCTATACAGAGTGGAAAAACGACCTCAAATGAAAATGAATATTACTATCATCTCGAATATTCGAAATATTAAAGTATACAAGAAACTTTCTTTACAGAAATTAAAGGTTTTTCTGTGATCTGAAAGTAAATAAGTAACCAAAATAAAAAATAAACATTTTTATTTAAATTGTGTCCTAAGTATACAATTTAAATAAAAATGTTTTTTTGAGGTTCTAGAATAAATGGGAATACTAAACAGGCAGAAAGACTTATAAATAATTCTCTTTAGGTTCTGTATTTCATTAAAGCACACGAAATCTTGCACCTGTAACTAATTATATAAAAAAATGCAATCAATGCACATACAAATTCATCGATAATGCTAAAATTGCCTCTAATGATAAAATAATATTTTCTACGAACGAAAGACCGAGGGTACGACGAGCGTTACTTGCACCTGTATAATTTAAATTGAATGCAATATGGCTGCCAATGCGACTGGCCGAGCTTGGACCTCGTTATCGATATTAAATAGATTAACTGTAAATAGATCGGTTGCAGAGGAAATAACGCAGATTTCACTTCATTATGGAGAAAACTAAAAATAGCTTTTAGCACTTTAGAGTAGGTGTCATAACTTTTTTAAATGATGAGCTTTTTAGGAATGGAAGCGTTATATTTTTTAAAGTTCTCTATTTAGGGTTGTCTTCTGTTTTCAATCATTTTTTTCTTGTGGATGTAGTGGATTTGTGACTCCATAGATAAATATAATCAATTATCTACCTCCAAAAGATCTGGTCCGACCGTGGAAGGCGGCGCGACAGATTACTCCAACTGTTAGGTTTGGTCGACATCCCAATATGATTACTACTCTTATTGTTTGGTACGCTTTCACCACTATACCATTAAAGAGACGTTAATGACATTTACAATGGAGTAAGCTTGAGCTTCTAGGAATCATTTTAACCTTTTAACTGAACTTTACCATAATCAACATTCAGAAAGTTTACAAATAATTTTATTTTTACGCACTATTATTAATCCGAGTGCCTATTAACCTTATCCACTGAATCAAATACATAATTACCCACTTCGAGGAAGTTTTATTTCACTAGTCGAACAAAATTGACAGTGAAAGTAGGGTGGTAAACGCAAACACGGAAGTTTCGCCTACTGATTTATGAGCAAACTTGGTTAGACAATCAACCCTCATGCCTGTCAAAAGCTTCTACAAATAGAAAGACTCTCAAAACGAAACCGTTCGTTTAAAGACGTTTCCTTCGATAAATCTGAAAAGATTGATTAGTAACGAGCGAATAGGTAATTGGGGATGTACTGACTTGGAAGAACAGTCAATCACATAATCTGTATTTAAAGTTAGCCTTCGTCCATCGTCATTCGTCGAAATGGTAAAGACCTTTTCGACGAATCCAATTTTCCAAAGTTTGGTTCAAAGTCAAAGACATGTGGGGTTAACCTAACCACAGTTTAGAAGCAACTATTAGAACCAGGGTATGTAAACCGCGAAATAGGTTGGTTATTCGATCGGATACGTTTTGTTTGAAGGGGCTATGTGAAGCCACGCTCTGGGTTTTAGGAGTAACATGTGATTCTTTTGTAGTATACGATCTCTGCAATTCTGCATATACAGCGTGCGGAAAGTTAGGTCACACGTAAACCATAGAGAATTTACATAATACCACCTGTACTCTCTAAAAGGTTTCACCGGGGTAGATCTGTAGTCGACCCACGTCTGTAAGTATTGTTTATACCCATAATAGGTACAGGGTCGCTTTATTGCCTTCATTGCCGCCCAAATTACTAGCCCACAACATACACTATGTCTATATGTGACCAAGGTGTATAAAGCTCAAATTTGAATGAAACAGTCATTTATAGCCTCCGTGGTCTCACTTGAAATACTAAAGTCCGTATCTTGGCCTGAGCCCATGATATATTTCTGTCTTTCTCGCAATTTTTCACACATTTATTATTTCAGTGGACGTGGTATGTTGATATAACTGCATTTTACAGATGTTAGTATTTGAATAATATCGGTCGTTTTTTTTTATTACCATTTCAAAGAGACTTCAATGTATTTTCCTATTATCTATTATAATAGTTCACCCTAATTCAAGTAACCATTGCTTTCACTTCACAAGTGGTGGGCTCTAAGTAGTTCCGCTATTTGAATAGCATTAACGTATGTTTTGGACCCAAAGTGGCCTATTCACTTCAGCTACTTTGGCCCACAAACCAAAGTTAGGGTCTCGAAGGTCGTTCGATATTTATAATGCTTTCAAACTTTCTTACCTTAATAAGGGTATACTAACTCAAGGAAAATAAGGTTGTTAAAATGTTGATACTGTGTAATGTTACATACCTATGCTATGCCAACTTTTAGGTAGAAAATTATGACTATACACTAACTAGTCTAATGAGCAACCTTGTATTTGAAGGTTTAGCTAGCTCAAAGAATTTACAATCGTTGAAAATAAAAGCTGTAATCGCTTTGTGGTCTCTAATCAGTCTGAAAGTCTGCTACGCTACAATTAACACGTTAATCTCAGGTTTCCAGTCTTTTATAATAGTTAAAAGTAATTTTTGTTCATCTAATTCTCTTCTTCTTTGTTAATTTAAAAACTTTAAACGTGAATTTACGTAGTACAAGTATAATTACACAAAGCTAAGCTAAATTGATCGGCTATAGGTAAGCCGGGGCCAAGTTCGCGCGAGCGGCATCCATCAAAATGTCGCGTTGTTATCGCGCAGAACCTTCGCCCCAGTGATTTGTGACTGAACATTTCACTACTAATGGTGTTACTGCCCCATTATGGCGTACAACTGGTTAACTAAATTTGTCCATGCACAAATTAAATACCAGTTTGTAGTGTAAATAATGTTTAAAGCTGTTCAGTGTTACAAACTTTAAACCTTAATGTAAATTTCCTATTTATTGCAGCAATATGTTTTGTAGTAACTAGAAAACGTTTTCATTCGTATACTAAAATCTTTATAAAGAAAATCTGTGGTAAAGTGAAAAATAACAAAGAGAGTGATTGATAACTTTATAATTGTTACACTAAATAAATTAAAGACAGTATCTTTCTCCAGGAGCATATCTCGACAAGAAGTAAGCTTTCCTCCATTAATCTCAGAAAACTTCTTTGAAGTTGGACTTGAAAATTTATTTAGAGCCATTCTAGCTCAGTCAGTTTAGCTTTGCCAAAGTGAATTGAGAACATTTTTGTTCCTACATAAGTTTCATATCACACATCAAATTTTTATACGCTTGGTATAAAATGTAACAAAAGAAATTTGCATAATGCCAGTCTATAATGTGGGTTGTGTAACGCTGTTAAATTCAGCTTGAAACTGAATAGGCAGCTGACGTATCGACAAGCCTCGGATAGATCGAGCGTGACGGAATTTATTTGTCGAAACCGAACAATGTTTATTTGTTTTATTTGATTCTTTAGCACCTTGTACGAACAGAGTAAATAAAATGCGTAAATCCCAGAGATTACACTTCGATACATTGTTATTGTAGACGTGGTATATTGAAGTTACAAAAAAAAACATTATTTAGTTTTAGTACTTACTCCAAAATTAAGCATTTTAAAATCTCTATATAGTTATAAAGAGACACTATTTTTAATGGTTATCAACGCACAGTCTTAATAACTGAAGCTAGAAACATGGCTTAGTACAATATGTAGTTAGTAGTACGGTAATTTTTTTTTTACGAAAATGATCAGATGAAGCCTGAAGCAACAGCTTGTTTCTATTTGTCCTTTAAAGGATTTGTCACACTGGATGCGTTCTGCGGCCTGCGGTCAGGTCAAAGTGAACGCAGCCCGCATCATGAATCAAAGATCGATATGTAGCAATTAAATTGACGCACGCAGCACTGACCGTTAATCACATTAAATTACTTAGCCCAGATTCTCCACGAAAGCCTTGTAACAAGCACTTCATTAATTACGATAATATATTATCATGCTATCATTTTAAAGGGTGTACTCACTTGACTACACTTATAAAATAAAAGTAACAAGTAAACCAACTTCATTCATTTAATACACTTTCTTCTCCAATATCAAAGTTCTCGAGTGTCTGATCCGGAGAAGATTACCTAGATAAGAAAGGTTTTTCTTGTGCGTGCTATACTTGTTAATTGAAAACGCTTAGCTGTTCTTTTCTTAGATCGCTGGAGGCTACTGAGATACTGAACGGAAAGTTGGTGGCAAAAAAAGGTATACAAAGGGAAATTACACAGATATTTTTTAGAGGGAACCACAAATCAACATCGGATATTAAACATTTGGAGCTTATAAAGCCACGACAATTCTACGTGTTTCTACTGAAACTAAGTGTTGCGAGAAACTGAAAATGTAGTAGAAAATAAACAGACTAGCTTGCGAAAATAAATTGTCGAGGAATTTCACTAAATATTTGTTTTAACTTTATTCATTACCGATAATTGTGTACATTGGGAAGCATTTTTTCCTACTTGTTTATTTGAGCATATTAGCTAAAGATGGTAGAAAGTATTTTGTATCGTCACGACAAGGCAAAAGGAAATGGACTGGGCTCGTAAACACTGCCCAGGAAATGCCCGGCAGGTCAAATTAGCGAGAAGCAAATTGTGTTGTCATAGCCCAGAAATGATGGACGTCCATGTTTGTTGTTTTTCGAAATAACGAGAACAGGCTTGTATTAAAAATAATATATATGTACACAAGTTTAATATAAAAGAAACAACGTTTATTGGCATCGCCAAGTCTTGTGCAAAGCAACAAAAACTACAGTCATAATATAAACCAAATAAAATAATTGTTAAAAAAAATAAGCATAACAGGGATTTTTTTATTTAAGTATGTGCCTCACAACTACGCCAAAAAGATCCAAATAAATAGAAAAAAATGAATAAAACAAAAACAATAGACAAATAAAAATCTATATATTGATGGGCTCCCTTTTCATTTCAATTATAAATACGTTTCGTTTTATTGAATAGTTTTAGAAGAAAAACCACCAAATATTTATTGTGTAATGGCCGAAGTTTCATTTGTATTTAGGAGCCCGTAATGTTAACTTTTCTCAAGGGACCCTTGATGCATTACCGAGCTAAGAGTTGCTTCATTATTTATTAAATTTAATTACGAACCTATTTTCACCAGACATTAAATAACATACATGTGTCTGGTGCTTATATGGGATTATGAAATTCTTGTATTTATATTTAATCACTTTTAGCTTTAAGACTTTGAGCGTTCCTTTTCTGACAACAAAATTTATAATTGAAAATGAAATGTATGTGTGAAAATTGGACGGCTTTTACCAGTGACTTCACTCGCGCGTAATATTACAACCTATTACACTTAAATTGTGTGTTTTCTATAACAATTTTCTCGTAGAATCAGATCATTTCGAATATTACTCTAAAAAGAATATGTCAGAATAACAAAGTAAAGAGCTACTCTACTATTACTTAAATATGATTCGCTTTTACCAGTGACTTCACTCGCGCGTAATATTACAACCTATTACACTTAAATTGTGTGTTTTCTATAACAATTTTCCCGTAGAATCAGATCATTTCGAATATTACTCTAAAAAGAATATGTCAGAATAACAAAGTAAAGAGCTACTCTACTATTACTTAAATATGATTCTTGTAGAGTTAGACGAATACTACAATGGTTCAAATCTCTTAACTTAATTGGAACATGGCTATGTACGTAACACAGTGTAAAACATGTACTGGTTGTACATGACTTCTTAACTACATTCTGTTAAGTGCCACGTGTAGACCTACTTCTAAATTATTGTTAACTAGTGTCTACTGTCATCACCGGTTTCAACCGTGTCTTTGATTTCTACTGTGATGTTATAATAGCTAGTAATACTATTTCTCATAGATATGACTAAGTATCATGTACGGAAAGATTTTTACAAAACTGGTAGTTCCAAAGATTAGCTTTAAACAAACACTAAATCTAGCTTTATTTTATTATGGATACAATTTAAATGATCACCAAGAAAATCTTATTGTTAACCAAAATGGATTAATGGTCACCAAATTTAGCTAGGTTAGGTTAGGTTAGAACTGTGACCACACAACGCGAAGAGATCTACTAGTGATACATATAAAGTTTCAGTTTTCAGTCAAATTCATATAAAAACCAAATTGAATTTAGTTTATAGTATTTTAAGAAACGTTATTTGGTGACCATTTATCCATTTTGGTAACCGTTTAGAACTCTTTTGGTAGTAAAATTGGTACTTTTTTGAGCGGTGTTTAAACACAAGCTTTTTATTATTATATATTCCCAAGCTCATAGTCTTGAAGTCTGCACACGATTTTCAGTAATTGTAAATAATAAATAGCAATCTATTCCAGGTAATTTTATGATATAGGTCTAGCTAAAAACCATGGTAAGTGGTATCTAGTATTCTAGTTAGCTGCGTTAATAATATAAATGATTAATATCGATGATTTAATGTAGCGAAAGTTTACATCACTATAAATTATTAAAATAGTATTTAACACCAACAAAGTTGCTACAAGTATTTAGTAAAGAAGTAAAGAATGTCTAATCCACACGGGCACTTCAAACACCCGCCATTTTTGCGCGCTCGGTGTAACGTCATAAAACTTATTGAGGCATAATTCTAAAGTAATAATATAATATTTAAAAATATTTGACTCTCTTTTGAATCACGTACAGTGGGCAAAACAGATAAGTATCCAGGGCCGTCATACACAATTGAGGTTTTCTTGAATACCAATGAATGTATTCAAATGAAATTTAACCTAATTGAAGAACTAGTCATTTTCTACTATAGTTTAAATTTTTATTAGAAAATATTTGTGGGTTTTTGAGAAAACTTAAACTGTATCTGACGGCCCATGCTGCATTATCTGCTTTGCCCACCGTACATGTACCTACCTATTATTTTATTACGAATTACCGTATTCATACAACATCAGGCATAATTCTTCATAATAATCACAAACAATACAACAATTACATAATTTATAGCTCACGTTAGTATTTTCAAGCGAATATAATATAATTAAATCCTACATCGCTTTTTTACCTTATAATCATAACTTTCCTTCATCTCTAGTAGGCAAGACAAGCCTTTCTTGAAAGCCTTTAGTACTAGAATTAGTAATATGAGCATAAACCAACACGCAAGCAATATTGCTAAAAGCATTATACATCATGGCAGTAATCTGGGGAATGTTAGGGCAGTATTGCCTGCGCCTTTTGTGTTGGAGCAATAATACCCATCTATGTTTGATATCCGGATACCTCGGAAAGTATAACTGGCGGTTTAATATTTGTTCTGCAGGATTGTGAGAGCTTCAATTTTCCTAATCCGACAAAACTCCAATTTACAAGTGTTCCAAATATAAAATACACTCTTTATACTGGATTAAGTACATTTGTATGTGTGAAACACGCATACCGAAATCTAATTTGGGCATCTCGTCTGTCGCATTCCCGGTTATATATATCTAAATATGTGTCGCAACAAAAAGCCCAACACAAGCCCGCAATGTGCGTCGCGAGCCGGCTCAAATAAGAAAAGTTAAGGAGATGAATGGCGCCGTCAAATAACAAATTAAACTCAGCCGCTAAAAACTTTACTGTTATTATTAAATCCGAATAAACGTTCATATAAACACACATATTAAGTATGTATTCCAAACTGTAAGCTCCGTCGGGGTAACTACTGCCGCGCACTGTGTATTCTAAACGAGATTTCCTAAGTTCTTAAGTGATATTTCTCACTCGCAAACACTCAGTCTGTATTTTACAGTAATGAATTTCTTTATCAACGTGCAAAAGCAAATTGAAAATTGTTGACTGTTCTTACTTGCTTTCAAATTTCAATTTCATGAGTAAGAAACATATTTAATAGAATGTTTATTCATTTCAACTACAAAGAACTAAAATTAAATGTTAAATGACATTCGATAAAACTAATAAATGCTTATTTGCCTACGTTATAACAAATTACTGCTGTGCGTGCAAAGGTCAGCCTTAGGTTATGAAAATCTTAAAAATTATTCACCAAATTATTTCTTTGCAACTTCGACAGAAAGTTCCATCATAATGTTTAACCTCGAAATCACTTGGCACGCTATATTTCACCTTGAAATAAGATTTTTATCGATACATAGAAGATTTAATCGATACGATCATTTTAAAACTTTAATCTTCAAAGGTCGACGAAATGTAAAATACATTTTTTTTAATGGAAGGTTAATAAAAAATAATAAAGACTTACAACAAATAAAAACATTTTAGCTGGTTTTCGTGAACTCTCGAAGTGAGTGCGACGTGAAAACTGAACAAGCTGTTACGTTCCGTATTTTAATAACTAGCTTCTTCACTCGCGCTCTATTCAAATTTCATTTTTAGTTCCAAATTAAGCGCTTTAATCTTGCGAATTCCGTATAACAAACAGTAGGTAATCTAGAATATTCTAGTCATTCTGTAGGCTATTGTTGGGCAAATAGGCCTCGTTTTCGAACACGAGGACCATGAAAACGTTCCGTTTTGCATTGGGAAGATAGCGAGTGAATAGACACGCACGGTCGTGGAGGTCGGGGAATTAGGTTGCAGATAGGCATCAGAAGGGACGGAAGTCGCCACCTTCGCGTGCCTGCATTGTTACACTGCACTACGGTCTTTACATTTTCTACGTTAGTAAAGGTCTCAGGTCGCAACCAAAGGTCACGTGCCATAAATACATCACTGTAATAGATACGGCTTAGTACTAAACGCTTTAATACCTATTGTAGGAAATAAGAATTGTGTTTTACTTTTGAACGTTCTTATAGTTCCTATTTGTTATAAACTTTGTGCTAGATGCACTAAAAAGTTTTGATGAAGTGCTTATGAAGAGATAGACTGGAATAAGATGGTCCACTTGAATTTTTTCTGAACCGTACAACTTTGAGATTCTATTTATTACTACGGTTGGCTAGAATCACTTGAGTTTGTTTACATATTTATTCAGTTACCCCATCGTTTCACAAAAACCCAACAACGTTATATCGCATTATACACCGGAACTATAATTTCTCGCTAAAGATAAATTCTTCGGTTACGGCCATGGTCACTTATTCAGGAGCTTTGAAAACCTAATAGCTCATGTTAATTATTAAGTACGGAATGATGTCGGTTCGACAAGCCGACTATTAAACCTTTGAACACACGTGATTCGAGACATAATAGAAAGACAATGGCAGCGCGACAGCCGGCTGTCCCTTGGTCGTCGATAGGTAATATCTGACATTAGATTTCAACTTCCCAATGTTAGAATATTGAGAAATATATGTTTTCTTTGAGATATTTCTTATTTGATTAGAGATCCATGGCCCATCTGATGTTAGATTAGTTTTTGCTTTGTAACAAATTCTATATTCTCTTTGAGATATCAATCTAAATTGCACCTTCCATTCATTTTTAACTTGTAAGTTAACCTTTGTCTCTTTAGATAAAAACAAAATAAAAGAAATCCAAAGTTATACAAACTAGTTTCGTGATAAAATGTTTGGAAGTCTTTCTTACTTGTTCTCTGAAAGATTTTTCAGAATTTTGCAGTCATTGCGCCGTGCCGTGAATTTAGATTTTTGAGAAGGAAGCTGGCTGTCTGTCTGTCTTGCGTGAGTTTGTCTATCTCAGTTTGATTTTTTAATTTTAGAAAAGACAGAGAAAAGTGTAAATTTTCGCGGTTCATTGGTTTCATTTTCGGTTTATATTTCTAGCAAACAGTAGTTAGCAGTATGCATCTTAAATGAAATTGACAGTGTTGCGATAAAGATATTTAGATTAATAACAAAACACAACCATTACATGTTTTCTTAAGTCGAACAAGCAGATAGCCAGGTATCATTCATCAGATTATAAATCTGTAGATTATTTAGGCAGCTCATAAAATAGCTTTTGACATAGAGCAATACTTGACTGACACTCGAAAATTCAAGGAAGAAACTTAAAATAAAGATATATTTTAAGTTTCTTCCTTGAATTTTCGGCCGTGGAAGTCCTACAATTGCCATGGCTCAAATATCTATTCATATTTATCATTTGGTACTGAAGTATTGGAAAGTTGTATATTTTTTTTCTTGATTAGTTAGAGTTTACACACGAGCTGTACATTACCACCAGGGCTATATATTATCGTATTATTATGATATATCATGATGTATCTATCGGTAAAACAATTTCTATTTTGCCTGCGGGACATACGACTTCCGACTTTTTACCATCGAATCAAACATGTAACAATATTGTCCATACTCTAAGATTACTTTAAAAGTAATATATTAGAATATACACGTATATGATCCCGGGGTGATAACATCGTGTATCCCCGATCGTATCGAGTGTGGGGTCGACTTCAATCAGTTCGAACTTAAACCCCGACCGCATCCAAGCTGTTATTCGTCTTCGATGTTAGTTAAGAGGTAACCACCTCAAAGACGACCGTACAGTGATAGAATCAATTTGTCCTTTACATGCATTCGATCGGTAGCAAATATTCAAAGTTACATAAATTGACTTTGCTCGTATCTCAAATAGAGATGATGTATCCTAAAGGCCAGGCCACATGTCAGATGGGTAATGGAGTAAATGTCAGCGGGCTTTGAATCCTCCTGTCAGTTAGTAAACGCTTTGTAATCTCTAAAGCGGGGCTCGACATCAAGACAGCCTCTCCCTATATAAGTACATTATACTATTATAGGTTTATTCTACAATGTAGTTCAGTGTATAGTAATAATAATGTATACAAATAAATATCATATCTATCGGTGGATTATCGGTCGATTGACATAAGCTTACAATGCATAATCACATACATAAATATACCTAATTGTAAATTCTATCTCTACTAGCTAAAACTCACTATTCTAACTGATGATGTCCAGCCAGGGTTCACACAGGGCTTTAGTCAGAGGAAACCAGGGAGCCGAAGACATAACGGGACAACCTTTTCCAACAATGTATATTTCAAAAAGAGATCGAATTGACATTACACACTTCTAACACCATATCGCCGGAAAATCCTAGCAGCGCGATCTGAAAGTAGTACAACCCCATATTAAGCAATCGAGTACGAAATATAAACATGAAAACCTCAACACAATTTGTGTCCGTGGTATTTTTGACACATACTTACAGGTCACAATTCACTCAAAGTTGTACACTCATCGATAGAACAGTTTTAGGAATGGCCGAAGGTCAAGCCCCAAAAGTTCAATAGGTGGTCAAACTTTGCCCTAACCATTTATTAAGAGATGGTTTAAAAAACATTCACATATTATATTCTATCAGAACTAGGCATACTGGTTACTGACCCCAGTATGATTGAGAGAAATGTAGGAAAACTATTTGGATTTTCCTAAATAAAACCAACGCGTTTGAAATAGATCTGTCGAATTATTAGCTGTCAAAATTTATTTATAAATTCCTATATTTTACGAGCATTATTCCAGTTTTATCTTTTGGTTCTAGGGCATGTGAAATATTACAGTCTCGTTAACGACATCAATTGGTTATAGTTCGTAAATCTTACTGAGAACTTCAAGCAAATGACGTGTAAAATATTTTTAAAATATGTATACTAGTCACTTAGACTGATTATTATTTACACCAGAATTTTCTTTATATATAAAAACAAATGATTGACGTTTTAACGCACAACCCACATTATTGGAGCTAGGGCCGTGAAGGGGGAGAATTTTGGAAGTTCATCTCTTATCGAGGTAAATCTTACTAATAATATAAATGAGAAAGTTTGTATTTATGGATCTATGGTACGTTTTAACAAACGTGCGATTGTATTGTACGTTTATTACTCTTTCACGCAAAAACTGCGCAATGGATTTTGATTAAACTTTACAATAATATAGCTTATACATTAGATTAACATATAGGCTACATAACATCCTACTAAAGCGAAGCAGTAATCAAAAGCCTTACAATCCGCGGATAAAACCGCTGGGGACAGCTTGTTAAGGTATAATTGTAAAAGGAGATAAATAATAAGGGTTTGTATAAAATTCTTTCAACTCATATCCACGGAGGAGGAAATAAGAAATGTTTTACTGTTTTATAATTATAATTACGTCCTCCGACTTTTTTATGGAATTAAACAAGATAAAATATTCTTTCTCTATAATTACTTTAGAAGTACTTTATATACTTCAATTACAATTACTGGAGCCTTTTCCCTGATGTATTTGGAGAAGTTATAAATTATTCATTTCTAAAATGTCAATCCACTCTGGTGAAAAATAAGAAAACGAAAGTTATGCGTTTAACTAGAGTGCTAGAAATACTTATTTTTCTATTGGACGTAGATTCTTTGGCAGAACTATTAGTTATTGGTTATTTTTATTAATTACTGTGCAGTGGATTTGCAGCGATAATTTAATGACTACCTGATTTAACTTCATGAATACCTTAACAGTTAAAATAGTCAATGAATTATTTTTAAATTTTCTACATCTATTTCTTATGTTTTAGTTCTTAATCAGTTTAGCCGTTTTGATGTTATGGCTTAACAAAGGGAAATAGAGAATCTTTTTAACATACATAGATTTTAATTCAATAAACGTATATATAATAGTTTATTCATAGTTATATAAATTTACCTTACAGATAAAGCAAGATCGTCACTCTAAATTGTTGGAATTCCTCGCCGATTACAAGAGTTTATATTCAACGGTGCGACCAAACAAATACTGACACAATAAGACAAAAATATCATTTCGACTGGTCATGAGTTTTTTCCGTAAACAATGATTTCAGCGAATTCCTTCTTTCCATATATTTTCCAGAATTCGTGGGTTTTTGATTCGCGATGCAGTTATAAAGTTAGTCAGAGGGAGCTTTGCCAATCATTATTCATAACACCGAATGTTTATCGTCTTATCCATCGCTTGGAGTCATCGTTCGCGAGTCTCCTTCTCCTGACGCATTTTGCTATTTTTAGAAACACACTCACAGTACAGCTTTCATGAATTGGCGTAATGAATCGTTCAAAAATATTTAATTTCGACAGTTATGCGCAATTAATCCTGTCTAGACACTTGTGATTGCCATCCGGAAGCTTTAGCAACGTCCTTGTCTATTATGTAGTATGCACTTCTTTATACGAATTGACATGCATGACAGACAGCGAAACTTATGAGTTATAAATAAAGTCATGAATCATGAATTTCTTGTCTAAATTAATTAACAAAATAGTTAATTTGCCAAGACAGATGTAGTGTTATTTCGGCCAAAGTTTTGGGCGGGCGGCGCAGACGCAGTGCCACGTAGCTCCCGCCGCCCACGCGAAGCTGGGCGTACGCAACAAAGCGCGACGCGGGATCTCCCGCCGCTCAGTTCACTCGCAAGCTTGCGCAAGGAAACATCTCCAGAATATCCCAGTATTTAAACTCAGTGTTGCAACACATTATTGGAATTTATTTACGTTCTACACTTTAAAAGGTATTTATTCCGTTTTTGTGAGCTTTGTGTTCTTCCCGTGTTCAATATTTACAAACGCGAATAGTGAATGTGCATAAATCCTTTAAAAAATTTAAATGTTACCTGAAATGTAGTAATCAGATATCAATATCGGTTTACCAATGATTTCAAAATTGTCAAAGTTTTTAAAAAGAAACCTAAAACATTGCATGCTTCTCCAAATTCTCTTAAATGTGAAAGATTTCACGTAAACCTAAATTCAAATCGTGAAAGTACTCATTTCTCTGTACTTATATCTTACATCTAACTCAAACGTTCAACACTGAAAAATCTACCTACATCGCGACAGTCACTGAAAAATGTGGAATTCAAACGCATAATATAGGTCAAGTAAACTCACACAGGTATTCGCACGGTTCACGTTTTTAATAGCCACGAATTCCTATTGTCGTGTAGCCAGGCCGGTGAGACAAGACAAGGACGGGTTGTCTCAAATGACACGAAATATTCTGGCATTGTAAAGTTGACTTGAAAGTAATAGATATAGGTAGTCAACCATTGCCCAGGCTGCTTTGATATGCAATACTGTGCAATTTTACAGCGGTACCAGTCAGGGCATTCATTTTTCAGTATTTAAATACAAAAATATTTTAAATCTTAAGATTAAGCACATGATGCATTTCAAATTAAGATAAACAAGATCTTAGCACGTAATAAACTTTCGTTTAACTCTAAACACAACGACTCTTTTATTCAGGAACATTCCAGAAGTTTGTAGAATGAGAATAGTTCATGTCTAAATAATGATTGTAAAAACAAACACGTGTAACTGACTCATAAAACACGAGACTTTCAATTTGTGCTCGCACGACAAGGTGATTACAATTTATTTTCGTGAATTTACATACCTGCAATCTTCCTGCAAAACTTTCGGGATATTTTTCTAAATGTTTCATAAATATTCTGCATTATTGTACATTCAGGTTCATTCTTTGTATTGTTAGGAAAATATTACAGTATACGTCTTTAACGAAGTCATACTCAGGAATTCTCTAACAACGTAAATTTAAATGTGGTCTAAACATTCCACCTGGCCCGTCGCCAGCCAACGCTATCAATTTCTATCAAACTGAGCTTTCTGAATTTACATGCACATTGATAAACAGTTTCACGTTTCTTTTGTCTTTTTACGTTTTCTCCAAACATAAAAACGTTTATTTTATGGACTTTATGAGAACAGATTGAGTAAACACCTAAACAATAACAAGATTCAATGAGTCACGAGCTTAATCAGGATTAAGAAAAAACTTCAGTTGGTTGAAAAAACTTTAGTTCAAGACAATAACATTTATTTTCTAATAATTGTAGATTACACTATCAAGATGTCTGAGAGCAAGCAACTCGAAGCCGGTCAGCAGCTCATCAAGAGGTCCATGGATGAACTGATCCAACAGAGGCAGACCACCGAAAAAGTCTCCATCCAAGCGAGACAAGAGTTTCGGGAACATTACCAGGAGAGCTACGAGGAGGAGTTCGAAGAAGAAACCTTTACTGATCAGTATGGAAACGAGACCACGAAAAGAGTGGAGTCAAGCAGTGAGAGCAAAGAGCACTCAAAGAGCGCAGACGTGAAAGTGAAAGCCACAGGCTTGAATGCCGAACAAGTAAAGGCTCTGACAGACTGCGCGAACGAGGCGGGACAACTGGCGCTCGACTCCAAAGCAGCTAACTGAATGTAATTAAAATAAATTCCTACATTAGCAAGCGCTATTAACAACATGCAATTTAACACAGAAGTATTCAACATTCTAATTTACCAACCGGCTGGCACTTATTGATCTATCCTTAATTACCTACAGCAGTTTCTTTCTAATGTCCGAGCAACACGAAATTCCCTAATTCTCTTTTCTGTCCTTCCTCGAACCCTACAATTTCCCCATCCTACTAATGGCATCATTTGAATTAAAGCAGTATTTTTTATTTGTACATTTTGTTTCAGGTGTCTGCCTTATCCCGCGCGTGTGGTGGTCTCAAATAGTGATAAAGACTGTGTCCAGTGTTCCTTATTAAGTATTTTATTTTATCTATTTATGTAAGAAAAAAATTGATAAGAATGCAATAAATATATTTAAATGCATAAATGGTGTATTGAATAGTGTTGTGTTCGATTTACATGTGATAGTGAGGTTATATAGGAATAGCTTTTAAAAATGGAGGAAGAAGATGATGAAAGAAAAAACCGACGGCCTAATCTTGCAGCTTTTAGCTCACTGAACGCACGCGTAGTCCATGCCTCGCTAGAGGAGGGCTACGTGCGGCAACAAGCATCATCTGAATCTGGCGATGCAAATACTTCCAGTCTTTCGGCAGCTCAGTATAGTGATAGAAGTTTTGCATCGAAAACCAGTACTTTCTCCCGAAGCGGTACTTCAAGTTCGAGTCAAGAAGAATGCGAGGTAGCACAAACAACAATCACAAGCGGCCAATATTTGGTCGCTGCGCGGGTGGAAAGCGCCCGTTCTATGGAGAGTCTCCGTCCAAGCAAGGATACGTCGCCGGCGCGCCCCTCTAGCTCCTGCACTACCGTTCGCACGCATCGGAGCTCGTTTTTGACGGCAAGCGAACGGGATGTGCGGGAGACGCGCGGTGCGCCGGCGCGCCGAGCCCTGTCCGGGGAGGACATGGGGTGCTCTGCGGAGAAGCGACGAGGGCTGTTCGCGAGCACAGAGCGACGTGCCCTGCAACAGCTGAGCCTGCCTCCCCCGGAGCGGCGTCTCACAATACTCAGCCCCCACAGCCCGATGGCTATCACAGAGTTGCAATGGCCTTCGCCTTCCGGTATACGTGGAAGGCGAAAGAAAGGCATGGTGCTACCTAAACTTATACTGCCTCGCAGTGACTCGGATGCCTCGGAGGTGTTTTTAGAAAGGTGTGTTTTAACAATACTTATTTTTATTCTAGACACTTTATTTGCAAACCAACCACATATTCTCTACTTTTACTTTTTGCTAAAGACTGGCAGGCTTTTAACTTAAAAAAAGAGAAAACTTTTAATTCAAGAAGCATTATTGTTACTCCTCAGTTTCACGTGCAGAAGCTGATTTTATTATTAATGTCTTGTATACTTGCAAAACTCAAACATGAAAGTATTTGAATAAATGAAGCCAAAAATTTTAATACACAAGAGATGGTATTTGCCAAGAGAAACACATTTATAACAACGTGCGTCAGTGGCGAAGTAAAAGTAAAACTCTTTACAACTGTTCTGCGTATAAACGACTTCTTGTGCACACGTTTCATTTAAGTATTAAAAGTTTGTTAGAAGTTAATTACACACAGAATTAATTACCTATTGTTTCTCCGTTCTTGTTGAGATTTTATTTTAACTAAACAACATCCTACTCACATTTTTGATGGTATTGTATTGAAATTTATTTTTATTATATGGTTTGAAACATGTTATATCAAACCTGCTTCTGAACTAAAATACAAAACATATTATATTTCATGGTCAATACGTTTATTTTTACTTCCTTCACCTTTATTTTATACTATTCTCGTAGTTTTTTCAATCATTAAACATTCAGTAGCATGAAACAGCATGTTATATACACGTAGATAGCACCTGTCGATCAAAAAATAATAGGTATAATAACTATATTTTGACACGATATTACGACATCTATACTAATATTATAAAGAGGTAAAATTTGTAAGTTTGTAAGTTTGTAAGTTTGTAGGTTTGTAAGTTTGTATGTTTGGGGTAATCTCTGAAACTAATGAACCAATTCCAAAAATTTTATCACTGGCAGAAAGCTACATTATTCCTGAGTGCTATAGGCTATAAATTATTTTTATAACATGTATATTAACCGAGCTATCGCAACTTTTGTCTAGCAAGTCGGAAAAAATTTCCTCATAAAACAGAATTATTTGCGTGCGCTGCTTAAACAGTTGCTTAAAATTAAAAACAATGTATGGCAACTTGGTTTGTCTTAATTATTTCTACAAAAAAGTCCGGAATACCATATCTCTATCTTTTATATTTTATCTTTTATACTTCTTTTATTGCATTAATAAAATGATTTTTCGGCATACTTACGTTTGGTTGATTATTTGAGCAACAAAATATTAATTCTTATGACAATAAATTATTTCAGTATCACAAGGACATCATACAGATAAGATTTGCCATTTATAGTATGACAATTGGTCATTTAATTCCGAAGATAATTTAAAATTACTAAAACGCAAAATGCCCCTCGCGTAATTTTCATTGTGCGGAAGTCATTTATAATTTCAAAAAATACCTTTGAAGATATTCACAGTTTTAAAATTACTCCGCAGCAAGCAATATAAAGGATGGTATGTAATAGTAACTGCTTTTTAGCGAAAAAAGGCCGCCTATTGTACTCTTGCATATTTGTTTGTATTGTCCTTTACTGTTTTTGACCTATTGGTGTACAATAAAGAATATTGGCCGATGGCTTTGCAAGATATTCGTAGCATATACATCAGAATAACACATCTGGGTAATCATAAAGGCTAAGGTAAGAGGTTACGGGTTCGAATCCGGGCAAGTACCAATGTGACTTTTTCAATTCATATGTACTTTCTATAGTTTATCTTGGACATCACTGACATCCCGTGCCTCGGAAAGCATGTTAAGCCCCGGTCGTCATTCGTAGAACTTTGACGTTACGGGTATTCAGAAGCCAGAAAGTCTGACCAGTCGAACCAAAGGGTATCGTCGCCCAGTTACTGGGTTGTGGAGGTCTGATAGGCAGACGCTTCACGTAAAACACTGGTATCCAGCTGAATCCGGTTCGGCTGTAAGCCGACCCCAACATAGTTGGGAAAAGGCTAGGGAGATGATGATCCTCCTCACCGCACACGGGGATTTCGGGAGGTTCCTATGTCGGATTCGGGCGGAAGTGACGCCTGCGTGACACGGTGTAGCATACGGTGGAGGTATACCCCGCTTGGGCGAACCACCACCGTGTCGTTGCAGAGGCGATCGGCGCTGGTTCAGGCCATGCTTCGGGGCGAGACTGAATAGGAAGCCGTCGCCTCCTGCGAAGAAGACACGCTGGAGACGAAAGCGGCGGGGCGCGTGAGGCAGCGTCAAGCTTCACGCCCCGGACAGAGACCCAGGCTTAGTTGTCGAGAGTCGCAAGATGATGGCCACTGGAGGCGTGGGCCTGCGGAAAGCGAGCGGTAGGTAGCTCGCCGCCCGACTAGGACCAGACCCGTGTCGACGGCGTGTCGATGCTTCTAATAGTTACCGCGGCCCCGGAATATATATGGGTAACCGAAGGGACATTATTGGATTTTAGTCAGTAAAAGTCTGACCCTCCTTCCCTCTTCAGGGGCGGGAGAAGTCATTTGATGATTTCCTATCCATCAACAAAAAAAAAACGCCATTGGATATGGTTTGGATGCTTTTACCATGGTCAATGTAGCTCTTTTACGCTTATACAACCCCAATAATCTTTTTGTGTACGCTCAAGATAGTTCCACAGTTAATCCGTACTAATATTATAAATGCGAAAGTAACTCTGCCAGTCTGTCTGTCTCTCTTCTTCACGCCTAAACTACTAATTTTGAATGAAATTTGGTACAGACATAGTCTGGGACCCGAGAAAGGACATAGGATAGTTTTCATCCCGGAAATCCCCCGGAAACGGGAACTATTATTCCACGCGGACGAAGTCGCGGGCAAAAGCTAGTTTTAGATATAACCGATAAAAATACTTGTAATTTGGAAAAGGTGAAGCATCTACTATATCTTGATAACATTAGGCATGTCTCTTGAAAACATGTGACTATTTTTTATCATAACATGTCCATTAAGATATCGACTCTTCTTTCTGACATGCAACAACAAGAATTTGGTAATTCTGACAAAAATACTGAAATATTTTTAGTCTCGTTTTTTTTATTTAATATTCTAGCTTTATACTGTCCTACTGCACGATAAAGGCCTCTTCTCATACAGAGAAGGCACAAGAATAACTAGTAATGTTGATTAAATGAAAAACTTTACAACTAGATATATACTAAGAATAAATATGGAGAAACGTTCATATCACATGAAAACGAATCCTCGGTTATAAATCTGTCGTAATTTTTAAAGTAGCTGTCATAAAATCAAATGGTGTGAATTAGACGCGATGTGACTGAATATTGGGCACTACACGTGCCTACGTAAGTACCTTTTTCCATGGGAAGACAAAAATCATATGCCACGATTCTTTTCAACGAACTCTTTTTGCTTCGTCAACGTTTAATCTCATCTTCATCTACATAGATTTTCTTCTGTACTCACATAGAAACGTAAATTGCTTAGGTACATAGGTGTTACCTGTATCTAATAAAAAACAGGTAAGTAGCTTCAATGTGTTTTTTACATACTGTTTGTTCACAATTTATATTGAAATCCACTTCAAAAAGTCTGTTTTAATACATCAAATACTAATGTTTACGCAAAGCATGAAATATCAGTTTCAATTATTTCAAACATAACATGTGCAGCTTTGCATTGAAACTAGGACATGAAATTGTTTATTTACAATGGTCGTTAAAATATGGCTAGTCGATGACAGGTCTAGTTACTAAAGTACTGCAAACAGATTGTTCAGTCCTGCTCTTAAAAGTAAAAAACTTTACAGACAGATTTCGTGGTTACACACAACTGAAAATTAAAATACTTTTATATCATGTTAATAAAATTGCAAAGAACAGAGAGAGAGAACCATCTTTTATCTTGAAACGTACTTCAACTCAACTTTACACATAACAAAGTAAGATTACAAAATTGTTTTCTTCGATGGCATTGCCCCGAACATACGAACTTATTACAGCATAGAAAAGTAGAATAGATTACATTGGTGTGTTCTTGTGTGTACTATTCTGTACTCTTATAAATACACAAATAATTGGAAAACATCCAGAGAACAGTGTTCTAAATGATGATTAAATTCCGTAGGTAACTAGACAGGTGTACTAAACAGAAGAAGTTGCGAAAACAACAAAGTCATTAAACATTTGTTCTCACAATTGATATAAGGTACCTACCTTCATTCCTTCATATAAGTCTTCATTATAATGTCAGCTACAAGTTTCTTAATAATCTTTCAACATTGAAAGCTACCACAAAACTTCGTTAATCAGATTGTCAATCTTCCGACAAAGGATAAAATTAGACATTAATTCTCATACTGAAGTTACAACGATAAATAATTGTTTGTACTATCCATGGCGACTTTTTCTAAAAGTAAATATTAAAAAAATATAAAGAGAATCTTTTTAAATAAATATAAGTTGTTCAGTATCTCCATGTCTTCCTTCGTCTTAACAGCCCGAAGCGAAAGTGCTGTAAACAACGAAGAAATACTATTACTGCTCAACTATTGGGTACAAGTTAACAGATTGTACAATTTGTACGAATGTTAACAATAAATTAAACTAAGGAGTATAAATGTTTTGCGAAAATTGCATGCGAAAATACTTTAAAATATTACTTAATTCTAACAACAATCTTCCAGTAAAAGCTCTTACAATTCTTTAAAGTTTAAGTTCTCAGTAAATTATTGATCTGCAGTAAAAAATATTACAACATTACATTCAAACTAAACTCTGTGTGAATGGCAAATGTACATACGAAGTCGTTAAAATATCATGACTATGATCTTTCTTAAGCTTACTCAATAACAGAAGTATCATAATTGGTTCAGTAGTTTAGCCGTAAAAGCGTATCTACACACATCAAAAGTGTCTAGGGATATTGCAATTAAACCTAAACAACTAAAATTCTATTAACTTTTTGTTAAGACACCTACACATTAAAATAAACCTTGTTTAATAGCCTATCTAATCTGATAATAAACATTTAGATAAAGTTAAATTTAAAAAAAAACTTAGAAGAAGAGGAAAAACTCAGACAAAATTTCAATCTTAACTTTACTTTTGAAACATCAAAACCTAAACAAAAAAACTATTTTTTTTACAAAAATTGTTGAAAACTCTCCTCACACCTCTGCAACGGTTCTGCATACTCAAAACAAGGTGTCAATATCCTGTTGTGGAATACTGTCCCAAGTCCTTTTAAGTTGCAAGAAAAGCTGGTTTTCATCCTCAATATCTTCAGGGAAATTCCTAAGAGCTCTTCTCAGAAGCATATCCCAGGCATGCTCAATAGGATTTAAGTCAGGGGATTGAGCAGGCCAGTCTAAAGCTTGGATATCATGCTGTTTTAACCAACTTGTGACGATACGCGCCGTATGTGGACGGGCATTGTCGTGCATTAGCTGGAAATTTTGTCCCATTTATTGTCTGTGGGGCAAGATTACAGGCTCTAGCACCTCATCTCGGTATTTTAGAGCAGTCATATTGCCTTGTATCCAAACGAGGTCCGTTCTACCGCCGAGACGAATTCCTGCCCAAACCATAATCGTGCCACCTTGATATGCATGAACTTGTTGTAGGTGCTGCAGTCGATTCCAACGTCCAGGTTCTCTCCAAACACGTACTCTTCGCGAATCAGGATGAAATCCAAACCTGGATTCATCAGTGAAAAGCACAAGTGACCATTGAGAATGGTTCCAGTTTTCGTGTGCCATTGTAATCTTCTTCATCGATTGCCTCTCCTTAGCGCTGGTACCCGAAGTGGCCTACGAGTACTAAGGTTGACTTCATGCAGTCGTCTTCTCAAAGTTTGACCGCTTACCAGCAAACCATACTCTCTTTGTAGCCTTTGAACCAATTGCATTGCCGTTACATTTGATTGACTTCGTGCAGCATTTACTATGAATCGGTCCTGTACATGTGTTTTGATGCGTTTAGGTTCTCGGTGCCGTTCCACCACTTCCTCTGTGACACGATAACGTGAGTAAAGCTAGTTGTTTTGTTTAGGTTTTGATGTTTCAAAAATAAAGTTTAGATTGAAATTTTGTCTGAGTTTTTCCTCTTCTTCTAAGTTTTTTTTAAATTTAACTTATCTAAAAGTTTATTATCAGATTAGATAGGCTATTAAACAAGGTTTATTTTAATGTGTAGGTGTCTTAACAAAAAGTTAATAGAATTTTAGTTGTTTAGGTTTAATTGAAATATCCCTAGACACTTTTGATGTGTGTATTTCCGTTTAAACACGATTGAATATACATTTCTGCTGTAAATTGATTTATAACTCTAACAAAGATATCGAATGATAAGCTGATAAGTTATCGGAGTTGTAATTGATATGGTTATGAAACGATGTTACTCAGCATCTACTTATCTGTTTTGTGATAACCCGCACAAACTAGGTTGGAAACTACCTGATTATACTCGTATAAAATTGTACCGGATTATCTCTATCTGCAATAGATAACAGAGCGTACTAATAATTACTCCTGTCCACGTAATTTACACGTAGATATGAAACACTGATATGTAAAAAATAACATTCTAATAAATTGTATCCCCTGAAAACGTGCATACTGGATAAAATAGACGTACATACAGGTTTAACATAATTATTTGGTTTTTAATGCTGATTTATAAATTGACGAACATATGATCGCGATATCGTCCGCACTTATTTTTAACCTGTAGTACTCAGTAATGATGTAGCTTTGTATCAGGAGTCTTTTTTTAAGATTCGCAACATTTGTTTCGGAGATTTACCTTCATTGAACTAAAAAAAACTAGTTCATCTCTGCATAATATGCATGTTTAGATTAATAATAAATCAATGCTATATGTTATTAAATTTCTCGTGTCTGAACCTAAGTGCAAGGAAAATGAAGAGATAAGTGGTGTTAACATATTCTATTTGCGTCCTCAGAGCACCTTTTGCAAGTTCCCGCACTGAATACATTTTAAAGGACGCGTTGCCACAATCTTTAAGAGTCATAAAAGACACAAATACACGTCTCGATAAAGTCAATAGGTTGATAAGAAATTGAGCCAAGAGATCGCTTGGTATGCGTCAGATAGTTGGAATAAGCGCCACGATATACGTCACTGAATTTTCGTATGAGTCACATGTTTCATGACTAATGCGCTCTCGCACTGAAAGTTGATAGTTATTTACGTTTTACATGACTTTTCAACGTTTTCTTCTAGCTCTATCTGTTTTGAAACTCATTGTCAGGCTAAATATTTAGAATTGTAGTCTGAGCAATATTGCGTAATGTTATATCATTGTCGTTTAATTGTCTTTTATGAATAGGCAATTACAGTTACTGTGTTATCTCGAAAGTAATTAATATTTAGATTACAAAGATTCCGTGTTCTCATTTCATGGTACGATAGAGGTTTTGTAACATTTATGTTAAGCGTGTTAGGTACTTATGTTATTACTTTCAAAATTTAACCGAACGTGTGAACGTGAATCTTCCAATATATTACTTTATTATTTTTAAAAAGGGTTACAGACTAATAACATAATAATAGATACCAAAATATATTATTAAGTAAATATTAGGTACAAAATAGGTACATTCATATGGCTGTATACTACAAGCGTAAAAGACAGTGCCATTTTCCCGTTTTTACCCGACTACGGCAAAGCCAAAGGAGGATTATGTTTTTACCCGACTACGGCAAAGCCAAAGGAGGATTATGTTTTTGACAGGCTATGTATGTATGTATGTATGTATGTTTGTATGTATGTATGTATGTTCATCTGTTCCACCGTAGCTTCTAAACTACTTGTCAGAACTAAGCAAATGAGGTATCGTTAGAAGCGTCTTGATTGTCCGCTGGTTATAGGCTATGTGACGTATCACGGTATTCAATGTAGCGCCCTCTGACGGATAATAAAGACATGAAAAATAAAAAAAAATACGACAAACCTACCGGGTTTGGTATCATTTGAAAGGGGTTTACTAGTGCTTTTTAAATATATATAACACTTACTTGCCACTTGCCAGAAATGGTCAAAAAATTAAATAAAAGTCGTTTCAAAATCTCTTATAGAACTATAAATAAAAAAAAAACGATAAATATTATGACGGTACCTTGCCAACTTACTTATGCAATCATCATGTATGTAAGAAAACCCCAACAAACCTTTAGTTTAGTAGGTAATAGACATAATTTTAATACCAGAAATAAAGATAAACTAGCTCAACCATATTTTAGACTGTCTAAAGTAAATACACTTTTCATGGGGAACTGTGTAGAATGTTACGAGTACAACATTCCTTGTTATCTATTGAAACTAACGAAAGGAAATTTAAAACACATTTATAAGAATAAATAATGTTAACAAGCATAATAATATGATAGTTTGGAAGATTATGTCCAAAATAAGAATAATTGGAAGCATACTGGTCCTGCTCTATAGTTTAACCCACAGTGTAGCTAGCTTCTGCCCGCGACTTCGTACGCGAATCCTGTTGCTAATGCCAACAACAACGGTGTCGTCAAAATTGAAAATCTGATACGTCTAATGTGGAATTCTAAGGCCCGAGGGCGGAGAAACAACGGGATGTGCGAGACGAAACGAGACGTTCAAAATGTTTCATTTTTGAAAGCCAACTCAAGCGTGATTCTGTATCGGTAAACGTCTCCGATTGTCGAGACCAATACATGTTCATCAGCGGTCAGTTGCGCATCACGTTCCGTACGTTTACATCTAGAGACCTAGAAGCAGATGCGTAGATACACTGAGAACTCAAGCACAATGTCTATCCGTCAACGACTGCGAGTCGCGAGACAATACTGTCGTTCACGATCAGCTGTCAGTGGCGCATCATATTCTTCACTGGTCTCTAAAGACCTGTACGTAGATGCGTAAATACGCTGAGAACGCAGGCGTGCTTCGCGATCGAAAGAGGTATATACAGGGAGAGTTGCAGCCTGATGTTCTCGAATAGCATCAAGTTTCTCCTGACGGTTTTTGGTAGATTCTTGGGATCCTCAATCATTTAGCTCTTTTGGAACATTGGGAAAGATTTGACTTCTTTCTAGGCGCGGATAAAGTTTTATTCTGATACCTGGTCAATAAGATCTAAGTGACTAAAAAGAAAAGGGAAAAGGAAATGAAACACTGAAATAACATAATTCCGAAGTCATACTTATTCGACAAAATAAAAAAAAAAGTTTTGGCCAGTAGAATTGAATTTACATTGATTCATCGAATTTTCATCGAGAATAAGCCCTACACTGTAATTGCCTTCAACGCGTGGAGGTAGCTCCTAGCTTATTTTATAATTATGCAGGTAAATTAGTGATAACTTTGATTTAGTTCTACATCACATCATGTTAGATCTTCGAGTTTCATAGGACACCAGAAAACGCACATCAGACCGTACACCTTTTGCTAAGACGGCATTCTTATGTGTGTTATAGAGTAGCTGAGCGCTTGGAATTCTTCATTAGGTGTTCTAGATCTTCAATTTTATACGTCACAGAGAGTGCGCATCAGACTGAACCACTTTTGCTTCAACGTCATTTTAATAAATGTTATAGTGTATTCTTTATGTTTTAGTGTAACAGTATGTTTAAACACCAAAACTGTTAAAATAAAATAAAGTTAAAAAACTAAAACCCGACTACAACAAAAAGTGATCTAAAAAGTACGAAACAAGAAAATATTTCTCACAGAAATCAAGACATAGGTACAAAATGGTCAAGGTAAGCCGTGGTTGCATGCCATTGTGATTCATATTCACCGCACTCACATGGTATATAGGCATGCAACCACGGCTTACCTTGACCATTTTGTACCTATGTCTTGATTTCTGTGAGAAATATTTTCTTGTTTCGTACTTTTTAGATCACTTTTTGTTGTAGTCGGGTTTTAGTTTTTTAACTTTATTTTATTGTAAAAGAATAATCAACACTCTCGAATGGCGAAAGGCCTTTTTCAATATTAATTAACGTTTAATAATAATGCCATTACCTGGAAACCATTTGCAACCGCAAATCCCCTATTACTTTTGTCTCAGTGATCAAGCCATACGCCGAGCTACCCACCTAGCACATTAACTGTGGTCTACGGCTTAGCGTGTTCAGCCAACCGTGCAATGGAGTAATTATCCTTAATCCTTCTGGTTTTGTATCTACGAGCACTTAAGAACGTCTTGGAATAATAAATAAACAGGGTTAGGAAACGCATATGTAAGCACTTGCCTTGTGATTTCAAATAGAATTTCTACGATGCAATGTTAGTGTTGATTCTAGCTGGCTGTATTATTAACCCTACAATATGGTTGGTCTGCATTATGTATATTTAGAGGTACAGTCACGAGTTCGGTTTTAAACCGTCGGTTATAATTATGAAGATATATATATAGACCTTCTTTAATATATCTATGATGTAGACACATTCTTTCAATACAAATAATTATCGTTTGTTTAATATTTCAACATTCGACTAGAGAATACCAATGAATCACTTCTGAATTTTATAAAAATAGTTTTGTTTCCGCTTTTAATTTTACCCACTTCGTTTAAGTCTTTGGCTACTGCTCCACTCCCGTGGGTCATAACGCGATGATATGTAGCCAATGTGTTACTCTGATTTATAACCAGTATTAATGTAAAGTTTCAACAAAAAGCTTTCATTAGTTATTGCATGAAAGAGTGTCACATACCTCACAAACTTTCACATTAAAAATATTTATAGAATTTGGACTCATGACTGTGCTTTGGTTATAATTTCGGTTATAAATATGTCCAACCCTTATTTACTACTAACTAAACAGAAGATGTCCTCGTTAATCAATTAACTGGCCAATTAACAGTCCATAAAAACTTTATTTTTGGCGTGTGTGTCGTAAATGCCAATTGATGGAAACATATGGTGCTTATAATAGATGTTGGGAGTGACCTGACGATCTCTACAAATTTATGATGACGCCGACGTAATCCTATTATACATGTATTGCAAACACTGTCGCAATCGTGTAGTTAGTGTTTCAGCGTGACACCGCATGACGTCATGAACACGCTGACCAATCAGTGACGCTTGTTTCCCAAAGTGGTCTAAATCTATCCAGTCAAGGGTCGTCAAACTGCAAGAACTCCATGTCAGTGATAAATAAAAGTAGGGGCTTATGTAATCTTTGAAATAGGAACATTTAGATTGGAATTTCTTTAAATTTGTGAATAAATAAATAGTACCATCTACACACTCAGATCGAACATAACCGTTGGAATGAACAATGAAATCTGTTCATGAAGCATTATACAGGAGGGATTAACCCCAAAACCAAAAACATGGCAAGGGTCTAAGTGACAAAAAACTTTTGGGACCTTTGTGGTAGATGACGTCTATGCACTGACTATACTCAGCAGTCATTTATTTCATTCTATTGTGCTTGTATACGTAATGTAATTAGGTATGTTGAAAGGACTATTTAAATATCTCGCCACAAGTGGGTTTCTATCTTTTTCTCACCTAAATCTTATAACCCAAAAGCAAACTTAACGACAATGATAGCTATTCTTGCAACGACAAGACCAATAAAACTATTCATATGTACATATAAGTACAGTGAGTCCTAGCACCAGGCAAGATGGAATAAAAATAGAAAAATCTCATACATTTATTTTTCGCAATTCGACATCTGAGACAGAGAAAATACAAGGAACATACGAGTTACATTTGTCTCGTACGAAACCGCAAATATACAATGATATAAAAGAGAGAATATTATGTTCCTACAGATATAAAGGTCGCGACGTAGGACCGTACTTAAGGATATGATTCTAGGTATAATCTATTGCGATATCCTTGAACGTATCATATTTTCTCGATACTATCTCTTGACATTTACAAAGCGAGCGAAATAATGAGCACTTGTGTCACAAAATCCGACTGATACAATGTGTAACGATGCCCTACAAACTAAATAATGCTTCTTTAGTTTCTAAGGACAATAGATGTTTATAATAAAAATGCTTGTGGAATATTTAGCCATTTTCAAACAGATCTCTTTTCTTGCATTTACAATAAAGTGTAAAACATTTCACAATTTAATTTTTTTTTTGTTAGCCTGTTTTGTCCCACTCCTGGGCAAAGGCCTCCTTCCACTTCTTCTATGAATCGCGATCCCTCGCTTCCTCTTTCCAATCCTGTAGGAATCCGTCCAGTTCGTTCCACCATCTCCTTCGTGGCCTGCCGCGACCCCATCTTCCCGTCTCAGGGCACCAGGTTTGTGCTATTTGAGCTCACAGTTTGTCCGGCATGCGGCAGACATTTTTATTTATTTATTTATTTATTTATTAACAAACTTAAAACTACCATTACAGTTTCCTAATGCGGTAGCGGCACATATCCTGCCCAGTCCCAGTTTAGTTGGGCAGCCTTTTGAGCCACATAAGCTATTCCTGTTTTGGAGCGCAGTATTTCGAACTCGATGCGTTAATTTAACACCTGCGCTAAAAAAAAATATACAAACACATATATACAAATATACTGCGCTCCATTGCTCGTTGGCAAACCTTGAGTTTGGACTTCTGTGCGTTTGTTAGAGACTTTGCGCCATAGGTTAAGACAGGGAGGATGCACATGTCCATGAGCTTCCGCTTTAGACCCATGGGCCACCAACTTTAAATTATTGTGTCAAAAAAAATTAAAGTACAATTTGCACATAAAAGTTTCCGTTATTATAGCTTTTCCTGTAATCTAAAACAACGTCGAGCTGACAGACAAACACACAAGTTGCCGTTTTACATTCGGACATCTGCTAAAAATAACAAAATTGTAAACAATACGTGTAGAAAACAATGTAAGTAGATGTTTAATCAATGACAAGTTTTTGGCAAGTCTTTTGCTAATTTTGTTGTGCTAAGATTACACACGTGGTCGAAGATTTATATATATAAGTTAATGTAAATGGAAAGAAACAGTAAATAATTGAATGTAAATATATTCCTCGATTTGTAAATCGAGCCACTTAGCGTAATGAGCTAATATCGTCCATAACATTAAAAAAATTGAATTCAAATGTTTAATATGTCAACTACAAAACTGCATTGATAATTCATATATATATTTTTTTAAAGCTATGGACAATACAAACTCATTATGCAAGATGGCTTGATTTAGGAGTCCGAAAGTGTAATACTGATCTGAAAATTTGCCCAAATAGGGTTCGAGCCGCGGTACGTACAAAACAAACACATTTCAGAAAAATACAAAATTATGTGCATATTTATGAGAATTTTGTTTTCGATTCAATTGTGTCCGAAGACTCAAGGTGGCTATTTGATATTAAATATTTATAATCCTCTTTATTTGCAAAGGAATCGATTTACTTTGTAAGTATAATAGAAAGCAGGAATATATTACAGTTTTGTTTACTGCTGTTATAATCTTTGAATGACCTTTTTATAAGAAGAAAAAGAGCGTCATCACCTGAAAATGTTTTTGGTTAAGTAAAAATTAAATAGTGTTTTATGACCCACCCCCGCTAGGTTAAATGGTTAGTGTGTTCTCAAATGTTAAGGTTGTATAGGACAATGACCTCAAATAAAAGCTCTGCACACTTATTTCTCGAACAAAAAGCTTGGAAAACGAGCAAAACTGAAAATAAACAACGGAAGTCATAAAAGCAATACAAATAAAAAACCCAGAATGATTTAGAGCGACATTTAAAAAAACTGCCGTTTGCCCCAGGATGCTGCATTCCACTCTGAACTTTACGTGCATAGAATGAAAATTCTAAATCCCTTAACACTTTACCACGGTTGCAGTAGTTCAACTATTTGTTTTCATAAATTATACGGTGTACAAGCTGCACAATCGCACGCACGTCGCTAGTTCGTTTTGTTTTCCACATAATATAGAGTGCCAAGAGTAATTCAAATATACAAATAAAAAATATACATGTATGCATGCACTGATTTGTACCTGTTGACAACACTAGACAATATTTTTAGTTTTTTACTAGAAAGATGTCTTTCAAAAAGTGACATTTAGAATGGGGCATTCTAAATGTCACTTTTTGAAAGACATCTGGTATGCTGTAATGTAATATGACTAGAGATGTAAAGTGACCGTCAGGTTATATGTGACCGATGAATCTGACCGAGCATATTGGACATTTATCCAATTTGACCGGTCACTTATGGTCATTTATTGTCAGGAACGTCAGAAACGTTTTATTGTGTATAAATGGACTTTATTCTATAAAACTACGGAAGTTTTAGAATCATCGAAGCTAACCATGTCATTCATCGACCTTTAACACAGTAAAACATAATCTATACTTATAATATACTGAATTGTAGAGAGGTCAGTTCTGTTGTTTCTGTACATTGAAATATATATCCAAAATTAATATTGGAGGATAATTGGTGATCGATCGATACTGATTCCAAAAATACAATCAGATTTTTTTTGTCTGTTTGTCTGTCTGTCTGTATAAGCACGCATGGATTAAAAACTACTAAAAGGATTATAATGAAACTTGGTACGATTATAATCCATACTCCTGGGCAGGTTATAGGCTATATAACATGACGCTAAGACACATAGTAGCCGAGCAGTAATGAAAAGTTTAACAAAAACGGGGAGAAAATATTCCTTTTGAGAGATTCCGTTGTGTGCGCTGCGTAAATGGTTGAAATTACGCAAAAAATATGTACTAGAATATTGTACCTCTTAAAAAGTTCAAAAAAAAAGTCCGCAACAGCATATGTCTATCACTATGACCATTTTATGGCAATGAAATTAGATCTGAAATAATGCATGATTTGCGGGGGTGTTTTCATGATTATAGTATTAATCCTTATAAATATAAATACGTTATCCAATACAAGTTTTTTATTTTGTACAAAATTGCCGCTTACATAATTTTATTTCAATAAAATATCTTTAGAGATATCACAGAGTTTTAAAATTACTCCGCAGCAATATAATGATGGTACGCACGGGCAGTAACGGAAAGTAAAAAGGCTAGCCGATGACTTTGCAAGATATTCATTGCTTATACATGAGAATAACACATAACATTGTGCTACATAACATTGCACCATGAGTTACGGGAGCCGATCAGTAACCAAAAACCTAACATAACGCGGTATACGAGGATCAACGGGGCACCAGTGTGAGCGCCCAACCTACTGCTACTGAGAGCATCCCAGAGGGTCATGGCGATTCCGATGGTGCGGGGATACCGCACGATCTCCTGCGAGGTGGCGAGCCTTCTTGCCGGACGGCATACCGCCGTGGGATGAGGCAACAATCCTTGAACACACGTACCAGTGGCGCGTGGAAATGCAATGCCGGGGCGAAGTTCCGCTGCTGCGGCTAATCGCAGTGGGAGGACTCAGCTCCGGCGGGATCTCAAGGCGGAATGGAGACTGCGACTGTTGCAGCCCAGTGCTGGGCACACCTCTTTGAGGAATGGCTGGACAAGCGTCACGGTACTCTAACGTATAGCCGGTAGCAGGTCCTCACCGGACACGGACATTTTGGGAGGTTCCTGTGTCCGAATCAGGCAGAAGCGACGCCTGGGTGTCACTACTGCAACGGCCGCCTGGAGGTCACGGTGGAGTATACGGTGGAGGTGTGCCCCGCATTGGCGGGCAACCGCCGTGACCTTGCAGAGGCGATCGGCGTCGGTGTGCTCTCGCGCCCGGCGCTGGTTCAGGCCATGCTCCGGGGCGAGACTGAATAGGAAGCCGTGACTCCTTCTCCGAAGCAGTCATGCTGGCGAAGGAGGCGGCGGCGCGCGTGAGGCAGCGTCAAGCCTCACGCCACGGACAGAGACACAGGCGTAGGCGTCGAGAGTCGTAAGACGACTACCAGACATGAAACTTGGAGGGTTTATTCTTTGTGAAGAGTAAATAGGTTTAAAATTGTGGATAGAAGTTCGACATCCTCGCAGGCGAAGCCGCGGGCGATAGCTAGTACCTAATAAAATAGTTTTGAAATCAAATAGTTTTAGAATAGTTGTATGGCTAAATTGAAAAGAAAGACACGTCATATTTTAAATCTGTGAAAAAAAAGTGAATCGGTCAGTTTCAGCGTTTGTTTAAATTTCCATAAAGTGTAGCCTGTATTTGTAACACTAAATGTTGGTTTAGAAAGTCAGTAGGTATTATTTCACATTCATATAGTTTTGAATTAGCCTGACATTCAATATTTTACGAAAATAATAGTTACCTACACCAAGTAAATAAATCTAATTTAATATATCTGACCAATATGACAATAAATGTCCAATGTGACCGGTCATTTATTAATAAATGACGGTCACTTATCGTATGTGACCGTCAGTTTACAACCCTAAATATGACAGACACGTGAAATGCTAGAAAATATCAGTCGTATTCTCAACAAGTAATAGACGTTACACACATAACAAAAGGTATCCTGATATAAACAGAAACCCTTTTTCCGATCCATTAATTCCTTGTTCAAATACTTTGGTATGTAAATCAAACGTCGGAATTGCTTTCGCTCAAACAAAATCACAGCAAAATCTTCGTATTAAAAGGTTTTGAATTTTCAATAAGGCGCGCTGCAGACCGTTTTGTAACATAAGTAGTACATACATAGATGTGTACGCATGGTGTACATGGACTGGATAAGCTCTACATCAGGTTCAAAAGCAGGCTTCATATCTACCCTTTGTGTGTATCTAATGCACCCAGCATTAATTAGCTCAGTTCACTCTATTGCACCCTAGAGCTCATCACCTATTGTTCGTTTCCTAAAGCACGGTTACGGAATTTCAAGACAGAAATAGTCTAGAAATAGTATGAGTCCCATTTGCTTTTTTTTTAAATGAATAGAACAGTCCGTCTTTGACAGGTGACTTAAAAGCAAACTTGGGGATTATGTTCGAATAACATGTTCGATAAAAGATAAAAAAAGATGTTGGATACTTTTACATGGTCGGACGTCGGAAACAAATTACAAACGTAGAATTTCATACAAATAGCTACAAAACCCGTATAAGAGTCCTTTAAGTATACAGGTATAATACAGACTTACTCGTCAGCTCAGGTGTGAGCCCGATTACCTGTTTTTCCGACTAAACCCTCGTTCGCAGAGAGGTTTTTCTAACGTAAATAGGGGCAGAAAAACCTACATCATTATCAGGGTCTTTCATAGGCGATAGGCGTAAGACATGCCTACGTTGTTTGAGTCTATCTTGATTCTGATTATACCACACCTTTCTTAGATAACTACTAATGTACCGCCGCATTTGTGTAAGAGATAGATTTTTTTTCTCATAGTCGTCTATCATTAGGCTTTATCGATATTTTTACATGAAACGTTTTTATACAGATTAAACGAGGCTCCTTACAACGTCAGAGTTTTGTAATCTAAATTCTAATCCTGAGTGAGTGGCCGACCCCTATTTCTTATCTTTGAAGATTAAAAGTTTCTTTCAAACGACAATTAACGTTCAATGACTAAGCTGAATAAAATTGAAAACTTTTTGTAAATACGAGTAGATCGGGATTAAGGTTTAATTTCCTGTTTGTATAATAACAATGAAAATTATTCATTCACCTACACTTTGCAGGAAAGTAAATTATAATATTGTAACGTAATCTACGGTTTCTATATTATCTTTCATTATAAAATAGACACTACACGGAGTAAGAGTCACGCATAGTATATTGTCACAATTATCTGACCCACCCTAAAAATTCGTTTGTTCTAAGGTGGGTTTGGTAATTATTGCAACATACTGTACGTGTTACATATAATTTAATCAGAAAACGATGATCGATTTACATTTCTAAGTATTGAAAATTGAACCATACCAATGTTCAATGAATCCATGGGATAGCTATGATTAGCAGCTACATTTTTATACACAGTAGTACACTTCAACAAATCGGAGATAGCGCGGTATTAGTCAAAGCTGACGCCGGCTCATTCACTGAGCGGTCGACGCTTCTGAATACTTTACGTCCCTCGCTTTACATTGCCACCCGGCCACGGTACTGTGAACACCATGAACATGAATGTAGGAGGAGGAGGACAAATAAATATAATTTTCTTTCAAGATTAGCTTATAAGAGCTGTTACTAGAAAAACTGATAAGCAAAATATGTATACAGCCTTTAAGATTAAGATAGAAATGTAAAAAAAATAAGGCCAGACGATTCGATGTGCCTGAAAAAGTATTTGCTAATGTCGATTTAAGAACGAGAAAAACAGATGGTGCATCTCAAATACTTTCCTGCAAACAACGATGTATATGTCACCGGAAAATAACAAGAACCGTAAGTTTATCAATCTACTGGGAAGTTTATAAACTTCCGTAGGATTCTACACGGGAGATAAATTGTAATATTTTACGTCCACATTTTCGTAAATTGATAAACTTACTGAACTCACTCGTAAAATAATAAGTAAGCAGTAACCAAACGCTACGCGCGATCTGATTGGTTGACTGTCACGTGACACTTCTCCTTCCTCGCGGCCGCCATTGTTCGCCACGGAACATAAACTATGAACGTTGACCAATCAGAGAGCAGTGTGTTATTTTACGTATTTCAAAGATGCGTATATTTAAAAGAGTTTCTGTGATTGGTCGAATCATATAAAATCTTACGAATAGATATCCGTTAGTTTATAAATTTACCGTATGACGTCGGAAATTGATAAATTTACGAAAATATGGACGTAAAATATTACAAAGTATCTCCCGTTTAGAATCCTACGGAAGTTTATAAACTTCCTAGTAGATTGATAAACTTACGGATCTTGTTATTTTCCGGTGACATATATAAAATCAACGATGTAAATAAACATATAAAATCAACCATTATTTGTTTTACAAAATCAATCTTAGTTTGTAGGTATATCTCTTATATAAAATAAATCGTAATTTCTAGCCATTCTAGACGTTATTTGTACCCTAGGTAAGCACACGAACTACACAAACCGCCCGCGGCGGGACCGTTACAAGTCACTGTTTGACTACCCCTGCCGCCAGTTTAAGAGCTTAAACATAGCCCAGATTGAAGTAGAAACGAGCTACCTTCGTCTACCTGGATCGTACTAACGTAGTGTGTGCCTACTTTATTATATAGTAAACGTTAAAAAATTTACGAGGACTATTATATGAGAGTATATTTTGCCAGCTGTGGACAACGAACAGATGAGAGATTTTATTGTACTGTAAACATTTTGTTTCGTGGAACTCCGTGCAGACCTCTGGCAGTGTACCAATGCCGACTGAATTTGGTAGTAAAAATAGAGCTGGACTCCCATTCTAATGTTACGATCAAAAAACGTAGGGATGAGTTGGCTTTAATCGTACTGTACCAAATCTTGCTGATGCATGCACATTTATAACAGCCTAAGAATCTTTGGAAGGCGCTTGAAGATTTATAAATAAATATTGGCTGTCATGTTCACAGAGAGGTTCAAGGCTCGCCAAAATTAAGTGCGGAGTAACGCTAAATAAAATAATCAATATGTATTCCCGTCTATGCCGTTGTAACTTGCTAATTTAAAATAAATTCTGTGATTCGGAAGCTTAATTGCTATTATTCATAATAAGGCCTCTCTTGTTTGTTAAGTTTTAATTAAATTCTATGTTTTAATGCCATCAAAATATGTTTATATAAGACATGAAAAATCTCTGATCCATTTTCCTTATTCCGAAGTAAATAAATCTTACAGTGATTTAATATTACATACACAAACTTAAATGTTGTTTTACATAAAATAACAAGGATATAAAACGTTTAGTATCTCGTGTATTATGTTTATCGTGTATTTTGAAGTAAAGCAACATAACGTAAAACTGTAAATCCTGGTTTATACTCAACTATTTTAGCTGTTGGTTGGACGAAAGCGGACTTTTTATGAGTTTAAACGATCCGACCAGATCGTATTATGTACCTAGCACAATAAATACACAATTTATCGCACGTTATAGATAATAGTCAACAATATTTAGTTTACTACCAATGTCGTTATTTTGTGAATAATATTCCTCATCCGACTGACCGTAAAGATTATTAGGTCAATGTAGTCACTTGCTTTTATTACACTGCAATATTAATATCATAGAATTCGAATAGGCTACTGCAAACTCATTTCGCCAGAGCTTATTTGAGCAATAAAACCTGTTTGTTCTAATTTGTATAGCACTATTCACTAAACAAATTTTCCGCTGGGGTACGTAAGTTTATTTAAAAACAAATTGTTGAAATCGGCGGTAATTTATTTCATAACCTAAGCGGGCCAATTTTAACGTTCCCAGAGTGTCCACGGCTAATTAGCAATTACGGCGGGGCAGATTAAATTTTGACATAAGTAATGCATTATCACACCCTTGAGGGAAATACAGAATACAGAAGTGGGCACTAAAATGATTTAGAGAAAATCCCTCGTAAAGCCCGAACCACTTAAGTTAGCAAGAAATTTCTCGTCGGACATCGAAATAAAGTCACTTTACAAAGTGCCGACGAGTGCCGAGCCATGTGGCGCGTAGACATCAAATGTGTAGTGAAATGTCAGCTTAGTCTGAGAAAAATCTGTGTAGAAATATGTAGAATAAGGACAGTACGCTAAGTAGACTATTCTGAGTATAATCACATTGGCATGACCAACGCAAAAGTGGAAAAATCACGTGAACAAGAAGACGCATAGATATAAAAACCTGGATTTTACTTTTAGTTAGAAAAACAGAAACCGTAACGCGAAAGACACTGCGATTGTAACACGAAAATAGAATTAACTAAGTAAATAACTAAGTATATTTACTCAAGTAACAAAGCAATAGTTGTTTGTAGTTTATTTTCAACATTCTATGGTTACATACAAACTCCCCCTCTACGCCAACGTAGCACGTCGTAGCAGCTTGCTACGCCCCAACACTGTGGGCTGGAAACTGAGCTTGCGATGTAAGCAGTTACAAAGTGTATTGTTTTTTTAATTATCTTTTTTTTGTTTATACATGTCAAATATTTGCTACATGAGCTTAAGCATGTATGTAATAAATAAAGTAAGAGGTAAAAAAATAACAAAACACTTCGCAGCACTAATCGTTAAGTATGCCAAGAAATAATTAATAAATAGCACAATAACCACCTGTAAGGATATTACGGTTACCCTTTTGGTTCTCGAGATATATTAGTTTTTCATTACGTCTCCATACAAATTATTAAAAAAAAAATTTACTTCTTTTTAAAATTAGTTTTTTAGTTATTTTCATTTAGATCATATATTTGGGCAAAGGAAGGGGTAATGGAAACTATATCCAGCATAAAACATAGTGATAAAAATAAGAAGTCCCGAAGTCTTCTAAGCTCGTTTTTCAGCCCACAGTGCGCCATGACAATCTAGTTAGGATTGTGTTACATCGTTATAAGTCAGCCATTATTTTTATCCTTTATTTTGTATTGACATAAAATAAATGTCATTATCTACAGTCTAGTTATAAAATAAGGGTACTGTGTCCCGTCTTGCCTTGTTACCTTTATAGAGATTTCCGGGTATCGGCGCGTCCCGACATTTTATCGGACATAAACGTTTCTGAAGGTTTTTATTCGCTACTTTCCTTTTACTACCGATATGTTACGACTGATTTGAGATGTTATGGTCAAGCGACAGTTATATATATCTACGGGACGTTTTTTTCCTATTGTGTCGTAATCGGGAGATAATGTCTGATAAAAACCCACTATAATGACAATGATAAATCATAATGTAGGTCAGACTTTATGTATACTTGCCAAACTACAGTAGCTGGCCAAATTATTAGGGACACTTCCTAGATTTCTGTATTATCGAGTTGTTCTGATTTTTTCTGGAAAATTACTAGGTGTAGGCCCAATCGGTATTTTTTATTAAAAAACCTTGTTATTTAAGATAACAAAAATAATAACTGTGAAGGCAAAAATAAAACTGTTACTTTATAAAAAAAATATATCGCATTAATAAGTTGTAAGGAATTATTTTGTGTAAATATTAATATTTTGTGATGCCTCCTTTTCCTGCCATATTAGCTCTTATATGGCATGGTATACGTTCTATACATAATATAACAGCTCTTGAAGGCTTGTGTTATGATTGCACTCATTTATAAGAGCTACAATAAGCTGGTGTTTGGTGGCAATGACATGCTTAGCGATAGCCCTCTAGGTGAGTTTCTGTATGTTCTTAATAGAGTTCGTATCTGGTGATTTATCTGGTCAGGGCAAAAATTTTATATTGTTTTCAGCCAGGAATGCTGTAGCACTATTGCCCTTAAGACACAATGCAGAACCGGCCATAAAAATGTACTTTTCGACAAGCTGGGAACCATTTTTCGACTAGTGGCAATAATTAAGTTTTTTGTGCTCGCTTGTACAGATCTTGCCTTATGGTCATTTCCACGATATATAGGCACCCCAAGTTTTTAGAAGAGATCACAAATCGCACCGTGATTAACCTGATTGTTTAATTTTCCCTAAAAAGGAAATCTGCAGGGAGCTGTTCTCGGACAGTTCAAGGATGTGTGCGACTACAAATGAGCTCTTGTCGACCCACACCTGAAACAATTATTCATCGGAGAAGGATACCTAAAAATAATGCAATGATCACTGAATAGTGCTTTTTGTACGTATGACAATATTAAAAGTAATATTATTAACCAACTGCAGTCTGCCACAATCATATTTCGGCGATGCCTAGCCCACTGCAGTCGTTTCTACATCATGGTCTCGGTGTGGCGTGATTTTTGATCGGCCGATGATTTATTCAATTCTCTTCGGTCAGCCACCGTCAAACTGTCCTATCGAATACTTCTGTTTTCTAGGTAGCTAGGCAGATAACACACTTTTTACCCTATTTCAGGCAGATATAACTAATTTTATGGTTCGAACAAAGAGTGGTGATCCGTTTTCTGCCACATTTTTTCACAACGTCTGTTTCCAGAATTTCGATCTGTTCAGTTTTTACTTTAATTCTGTTTACTGCAGACTTTAAGACACCTGTAACAGCTGCTAAATCTCTCTGGGAGTGTATAAAATGCAGTAATAACATTTGTATTTTTATGATTTTTGCTGGAGACGGGTCTAAAGCTTCGCCCTTTCTAAAAAGAAGAATTTTTGTACATATCGCGTCAAACAGTTACCAAAATTTAATATTTTGTTTTCAATTTAGAAAAACAAGGTCACCATCAGAAACATTACCTACGATTCGATTAGTTTAATTAGAAACATCTTGTAAAATTAAAAGCAAAAATATTTTTTTCCATCAATGAAACAAACATAATTTTCAATAGAAGTTTACGAAATGACATACATTAAGTGACATTATTAAGTGTTTAAGCTGTAAGTCTTCCAAAGTATTAAATAAATAAAATAAATACATTATATATGCTATACAACATTTTCGAAAATGGCTCGATCTCATGGTGCTGTCTCATATCAAAATTAATAATAATGATACCAGGAGTAATACCAAACCACAAAAACCTATATGAAATCATTTATTCTCTTGAATAAGGAGTTTAAACCAAAAAAAAATACTCAATGAATACTGTCCTTAATAATTTGGCCACCGATGGTATATAATAATAATAAAATATAATAATACTATTAATAGTATCCTCCGAACACACGTGATTCGAGACACAATAGAAAGTGAATAGCAGCCCAAAAGCCACATATATGTGTCAATCTATATCTGTGCCGACAGCCCGCTGTCACTTAGTCGTCGAACGGTTAACACGTGTTTTATCATATTTTTATTACACTATGTATTAAATACACTAAAATTTCTTCACAAAGCACAAAGACTCAACACAATGTAGACGCACATTTTGAAGTAGATTCTACTGCAATACGAATTATACATACATACTAACTACGATAGACACAACTACATAAACTAGAATAGACATCACAGAATATATAATCAATTTCAAAATGGAGGAATAGCTCAAAATGTTGTGCTGTTTTAGGCCGCTCTAGCACCGAACCTCGGCCGTTCAAAAACAGTCGCTGTTATCATAATAACATGCTAATGTATGTAATTAGTCCACACACTACGTTATGCGAACTAACATAACCCTACAGCGATAAGTTCCGAGAGACTTTATGCAAAATAGTTTTACATAACAATGAAACTTGGCCATGTCTAGAATGTACTTTATATAAAGCGCATTTAGGGATCATCCTCTACTATGTGCTGAGCCATTTATATAAAATATTGTTGAATGATAATTGATCGCTTGAAAATCGCCAAAATGTTGATTTATCTACTCATAGCCGAAACCGCTGATTCCAGAGACATGACACTTGCAAGGTGTATTCTTTGTAAAGAATGGGTAAACCACTAAGAAATTGTAAACTTGATGCCTAAAGAAGTAAAATAGGGGATGAAAGCCACGTGGGCGAAGCCGCAGGCAAAAGCTATTACATGTAAAAATGTCCCATCTATACTAATATTATAAATGGGAAAGTGTGTCTGTCTGTTTGTCTTTCTTTCACGGCAAAATGGAGCGACGAATTGACGTGATTTTTTAAGTGGAGATAGTTGAAGGGATGGAGAGTAACATAGGCTACATTTGGTCTCTTTTTAACGCGAGCGAAGCCGCGGGCAAAAGCTAGTACTAAATAGGCCTATAACTGTCCACTGCAGGGCAACAGCCTCATCTCATGCAGAGATCGCATATGTATCTATATTTTTCATAAATTGAACGGTGTTTCGGTTTATTAAATTTTTTGTAACCATGCACAGCTTATTAGCAGACTGCGCGGCAGTCCCAACACTATCCTGCAAGCGATAGCCGCACGGGCAGATAGCCCACTAGTGTGGGCGCTTATTAACCGCACCCGATCTGTTTTAGATATTAAGTACTAACATAGGTTAAGTTACTTTGTTACTAACACAGTGGACCCTGTTGTAGTCTGTATTAAGTAAATAAATTATTATTATTATTATTATTAAAATTAGTTATGTCTTAGTCAATAAAGGTTGGTCCTTCGTTGACTGGTCCTATATAATCCTAAAGCATTAAGTCCGTCTTTGTACCTTTGTGCATAAAGTGTAAATAATCAACAAACGTAAGAACGTAATGAATGTACAGCTCCGTAGGTTTTAATGGGTATTTTGTGCTCAATTAATTACGTGATTGGCAAAAAATATGACGCTTTTCATCATCAATTAATTAACACCCAATATTTGCGGTTTTCCGTTTGTTAAACACGAGTATCTGGTAATGGTAATTTTAATGGTTTCATTGTAAAACCAACAAATTAAAACAGTATGTACAGAGTTTCTAGTCCATTCTTCTCTTTACAATTATACCTTTATTATTTTTTTGGAATAGGTGCCTTGATATAATTATATCATTGACTTCGAATGATAATTGCAGACTTTATCACAAGTAACTCTGCTAAACGTATTGGCTTACAATGAGAAAATTCTCAAGCATCAATTTTATTATACATAGTTTTCTCCGGTTTAGTCTCAATAGTCTCACTACCATCTTCTAATCTCCTATCTATTTAGTTTATCTAAACGCACTAATCTCTGACGCTACCAGACGAATGAAAAGTATTCTTTTTGTATAGCAGATTTAAGAAAAAATCTACCGACTATTTTAGACTACGCTACAACCCACGAGAGTAGAACAGTGCCCATGTCTAGCAAAACGTATGTGTTCCAAACACATCCACATCTCATCCGGGAATACAGCCGTGGCATAATGATGAAGTTCCAATGACGTTCTCCCAGTTCCATTAAGCTAATTGATAGATCTTGGCAAACAATTCCGTTTTCCTCTTGCATCTCTAGAGTAAGCGGGGGTGTACACTGTGCCTTTATTGGACTGAGATCGCTTAACATTTTTATTGGTATACGCAAGGCACGTGTCGATTGTACGCCGGACAATGACCGAACGTATAGTATCTATGAACGTGCTTACTTACAATTGAGTATGACTTTCGGTACAAATTATTTATTTTATGATTCAGGCTGCTGGGGCCTATAGAAAGAAATACATTCAGAGAAAACTTATTCACTAAAACAGTATTATTTAACACGAAATGACGGCATCGTGTAGCGCTGCGAAGTGTCACGTAACCATCTACGGAGCCATCGAAACATGACACTCTTCGGCCAAACTCTTTGCTGAAGAATGTTTCTAGATGCTAGGTCGGTACACGCACCACAAAACACAATTATAACAATCGTCTCGCCTATTATTTAGTTTATTTAAGAGGTGACGTTTATGTCAAAGGACAAAGAGCAGTTTTTGGGCACGTGCCTCATTGTGTTTTCCCGCATGTCAAATAAAACCCACTTTTTTCCAATACGACAGACTTCGCTCCTTATAAAATTTGCTAATAGCTTTACTATCCATGGAAAACAATGCGAGGAAATACCAATAGGTACCTCAAGTAATGATTGTATTATCATAATTTGTTAGGCAGTTACCTATACGTCTTTAGTCATCGGAAACCCCGCCTCACAAAGTACAACAATGTTTATGAGTGCTTATGAATTCGCAAAACAAATTAGACGTACGGTTATAGAAGGAATTGTTTGAAAAATTAAGACGCCTATTGTTCTGTTAAAATCGTTCTCGTCTCTTTTTTGGAATTTAGACAAAATAAGCTTCAGATATCTTATCTCAAAATATCATAATTATATATGTAATACATTCTAAAATAAGCCCGTAAACTATACAAACATGTAGGACTAAAAGGGGGTTTAGTAATCATTACTTTTAGGTTCTACGAAACCATCCATAAAATTCAAACCAAAATAATTGCTGATCCATACATTTAGCTGAGTTATGGAAATAAAAATGTATACAGCAGCTGACTGGATTTAGAGGGGGTGAATCCCATATGCAATATGCAAATTAATAAGTTTTTAATTCAATCGATTTATTGCAATTTTATTCAGTGTATCAGTAGAAAAAAAAAGTATTTTCTACCTTTGATTTCATCTAAAAACAGATTTACGGAACAACACAGTAAATGATAACTGGCAAAATACTTGTATTAGGAAGACGTTTTGGCTTAACTTTTTATTTATCCTATGTTGTGGTGAAACAACATATTAATAAAAACTCGTTTTTGACCCTACTGGTTATGTCATGTGTAATATCTTTGATAAGGGTACAATTATGAATATTTTACGTCCCGTCATCGCCATTTAAGATTTAGAGAAAATCTGACCCAACAAATGTTTTGTACGCAAACTTGTTTTAAACGATTAATGATACTATTGCATATAATTACATAATAAACAAATAGAGCGATACAGTATACATTTATATGTCGTGGATTTTGTGTCTGTGGGTTAACAAAAAACATATATTGATTCATGAAAAGTGTTCAATTGTTAATCATACTTACACCAGACACGATAACAAATCCTTCAATTACTTTTGTGTCACTATTTTAACTGGAACTGATAATGTAACACGTATTATTTTATATAATTATCAATTTAATAGTATGATTAATCGGACTAACGGATAATTGATTCTCCGATTTCTGGTGTAATCCGCTTAATTCTTTAAATTAATCACAGTAATACGAAGGCGTGATAAACCTGACTAAACACTGAATGACAGGCGATAATCATTCATCACAACACAATGCATCCATAAGGTGTGCCTTTATTCAAGGGCTGCAGAAAACAGTCAATATTTCTTAAGCTTCGTCTAATATTTAAATGTAATTCTGTCTATAACGCTTTTCCAATCTTCGAACACACGTAATTCGAGACACAATAGAAAGACGATAGCAGCGCGACAGCCGACTGACACTTGGTCGTTTAAAGGGTTAAATCGGCTATTTAATTTCATGACGTCTTTAGTAAAATAAATAAATATCTTGGGACAACTCACACACGGTCATCTGATCCCAAGCTAAGCAGAGCTTGTGTTGTGGTAACCAGACAACTGATATACATACTAAATAATTTTAAATACATACATATTATAGATAAATCACACCCTGACACAGAACAAACATTCATGCTCATCAGAAAAAGTTGTCCTGGGTGGGAATCGAACCCACGACCTCCGGCTTCCAATAGGCCCGTCAAAAGTCCATATCTGGCAAGTTATGTCTTCAATAAATCAATACTACAAGTTTTCAGCATAATTTTCAGATAACTAGGTTTAAAATTGGTACAAATATTTAATTCGAATTAGATACAAAAGTTCAAAATAAAATATCGTTTTAAATTTTTATCACGAAGATTTTCAGGCAGAAACACACTTAGGTATAATCTTCTTAGACTCGACGTCGCCGGACGAGTGGAGATAACCGCGGGAAATTATTACGTCATATGTCCGACAGAAAGACTTTTCTATGAGCTGACTTTGCTGGCGATTATTATACTTACGTAAAGTTTTAAATTTGATGTCGTGAGACTATTGCATGAAGTTTTAAAATAGTACCTAGTCACTATTTAGCGGACAATTTTCAAAAATGGACATAATATAGTTTTTTTATATAAATGATATGTTGGTAAACCTAGCCCAATTAACAATATTTAATAGAACAATAGTCAAATTAAGCAATAGCGCGTGGGTACAAAAATGTTTAAATGGTAACCTTCAAATTGTTTCATTGTATTTTAAAAACCAATCTCTTTTAGGCATGTGATGAGCTAGATGAGATAAGGCGTAGAAAAATTAATTATCTTCGCAAATATTACTTTTGTAACTAGCAACAAATAATTAAATCGCTACATTAATGTAAATGTCTATTGTTAAATTTTTTAGTTGAATTTGGCTGAAATATAAATACTAGAAGCATTTATTCCTAGTAGTAGTAACAGAAAAAGTTTAAGTACAAAAAAAATCTTTTGCTAATATGCTAATTCTGAGTTCTGTGTGCGCCAGCATACGCTTTAGCATGTTTTATTTAAACAAGCACTACTGCTTGAGCATAAAGGGTGCTAGCAATAAAAGGAATTAAAAACCGGACGAAAAGCAAATAAGTACCGCCAAATACAAGTGGAAGCGGAAAAAGAAATGGCCATTTTACTTTGAAATATTTTTGAGCTTGCGCTTAGTACATTGAAAGTAATAAAAACTTTTTGCTAGTACTTTTTTATTAATTTTCAGTTTTAATACATCGTTATATTTTACTAATTTGAATTCGTACAGGTTTTGTCACAAAATTGCAAGATTGTTAAACCTTTCAACGACTAAACGACAGCCGGTTGTCGCGCTGTTATTGTCTTTCTATTGTGTCTCGAATCACGTGTGTTCGAAGGTTTAATTCACATTTTGAACAATCTTATTGTTTTTGTGTCAAAATCTGTACATTGCATTATTTTTACGTGATGCTTGACTGCGCCTAAGCTTCCGAATATCATTCTAATACACAGTTCTCTTTATATAAAGCCTAAAGTAGGTATATACTTACCTGTTCTGAGCTGGGTTTATATTTTCCAGTTTCTCCGGATTTTTTATAACGTACACAATGTGAGACGGCGGTAATAGCTTATTACACTGAATAAAACCTCTTTGTAACGTCGTAAAAGCCTTGATATAGGTAACTGGCTGGTTTATTGGTTAGCATAAATCTCAATTCAAGCGTAATTTGAAACTTTATATTAAAACTAGCTGCCCCCCGCGGTTTCACCCGCGTTAAAAATGCACTTAGAGGTATGAAAAATAGATAGTAGCCGATTCTCAGACCCACTGAATATGCATATAAAATCGGTAAAGCCGTTTCGAAGGAGTAAGGTAACTAACATTGTGACACGAGAATTTTATATATAAGATGATCTTTCCCACCTGTACGTACACATCTTTTGAACTGCGATACAGATTCTAAACTGGGTTAAGGTAAAAATAAACTTCAATCCTTGATTAGTTTTTGTACGATTTAATTAGTAAGCAGACATAACAAAACGTTTAACAATTCATGAGCAGATACAGCCAAAAAGCATATGTATAAGTCCAACAGTTAAACAAAACAAACCTATTAAAACTGTTCGGTGTGATTTGATATACACATTATATGTTTACATATATCTAAAATTTTCCATCAATATATAGAGGTTCAAGAGGAAATTGAAGTAGATAAAACCCTAGATTTTCAATGATTTGTTACACCCGTGCGAAGCTGAGACAAGTCACTAGTTCTATTATAAACATGTTATACAATAATATTTGCAAGCACAAATGCGTGTTTACCCAAATTAGTACCTACGTAGGCACACTATATTACAGTTTGCTGATAATAAACATTACCCACAGACCATGTGTTAGCACTTGAATAGACACCAAAGTGATTTCCTCTTTCAGGAGCGTCGCTCTTACGTAAGAACTGATAAACCGTAATAAGTACTCTTTCATCAAAGATTATGACGAAGCGTATTTAACGTTTCGTGACCTTGTGACGTGAACTATATTTAAAACAAAATCCCTATTTTTCTTGGCCACTCCGTAATTAATCGATTTAACTGATTTTATTCGAATTCTGGTTTAATGTCTTCTAAACCTTTTTTAAAGTTCTTGCGAAATAAAAAAAAAGTTGCCCAATAAATTAAAAATACGACCGACAGACAGACAGCTAGTGTTTTACATACTCAAATTCTTTTATAAATAATGTTTACTATTAATAATAGTCGTAATATTCATTTAATATGATAATTATTTATATTTTTTATTTTGTTCAATTTTTTCTTTGTATTTGGTATATTGTTTTTAGACATGCTAGTCGGTCTGTGACTGACGACTGTGTCAGTGAATAAAATTTTAAACCTAATGTATACAGAAACTATTGACAAACTTTATTACATCAATAAATAAATAAAAGAACATACACATACTTGTTCTGTATAAACGACGTAGTTACTTAAGCAACTGTTTATCTTCTAATTATATTGAGTAATTTAGTACCATAATTTGGCTTAACTATTTCAAATACCAACTTCCTACAAACTATCCTCAGGTTGGGTCTCAAAGGACAACAACATGAAATTGATGGACCAAAATTACGTGTCGAACTTCTTGGTCCCCCGGACAATAAATCAAGATAAAACACGATCCCTCTGCGGTGTTTATGTTTGGACATATATATTCATTCGGGTTACACCCTAGGAAACATCATGTGTCATTGAACCTTTACAATTTAAACATGTACTGACAATAAACTACAAAAAATATGTATAAGGTGGCTTGTGAATTCTTACCAACCTCGCCTGATGAAATGTAGCCCGGCCTGATTATTTGCAAAGAAACGTCCCAACGACTCCTCCTTCTTAAAAGTATACATTGTAGAACTTAATTTAGACACAGAATATTACTTTGTTTAGTAAACATTCCCGGAACCGCGGTTTCTGTGAAAAATATATAATATTTTAATAACACAACTCGCCCCAGGTTCTCATGTATGTTGCAAATCTATGAAATTCTCAATATATTTATATACTTACATCTTCCTCGTCAATTACTCTGCCTTTTGGTGACGAAGCGGCATAAAATTCATCGAGTAATTTTTGAGTATATTGCTAACTAACAGATCTTGCGCAGCCGGTAATATTATTAATTTCAGAATATTGGATTATAATCAAAAGTACGAAGGATATGCAAAATTATGCATTCCTTCCTCCAACGTGAGTAATAAATATTTTATTAGGTGCTTAGAGTTCAAAGCAACAATAGGTGACAATAAATACATTACGGCAATGGTCTTTGTCTCGCTCTAAAAGCTCATTGGGGACTAAAATCAAAGCACTGTAAAGGTGGGTACTGACCAACGTTACGAGGTGTAATGTAACATTCGCATCGAGCTTGTACGCATCGAGCATGTTACGCTGTGTTTTTAAATCAGCGTAACATGCTCGTCAAAACTCTGTGCTCCGCTTTCGCCGTTAATTTACTCAAGATGTGGCGTCTTTGATTCTTCTTAATTGTTTCATCCAAATTAGGAAGAAGAAAAAACGTTACTAGGCAAACGAAGCCAACTATTCCAAGCGTTTTCTTTCTTGAGTTTGTTATAATGCTCTGGATGCGCTGGGTTTCACAACACTTCCTCTTCTGTGTATTTTTCTATAAAATACAGTCTTTTCTTTGTGCCACTCCATGTTTTAAGAAACGAATACGAGAGGAATGACGACGTGTGATTACTCGCGATGCGTGTGCGCTCGGGACGACTTGCAACAGCGTACTGACCGAACCGTGTAACACTCAAAGGATTCGCCAAAAAACCGACAGCCGGGTGGAGCACTCAAAGCGAGCAACGAGCGGCTCGTTGCTCGTTGGTTTACCCGTAACACGACGTACTGACTGCACGAATGCTCGTGGTGTAACACGTTACATTACGCCCCGTAACGCCGGTCAGTACCCACCTTTAGAGCACCTAACAAAGGAGATCGAATTGTACACGAAATCACCTTGCAGGTATTTCTGGAACGTATAATTGCATACCTACAGGTAAATGGAACACTAAGTTTTTTTATAAACGTTGGCACACAAAGGAAATTTCTAATGTATCGTGGGTGCGTTAACAGGCAAAAAGGAGAATGCCCATTTTCCCTATATCTCGGGACCCACAAGTTACAGTCATGAAATTGGTGTTATTTTTTAAGATAAGGCAGCTATTATTTTGTCACATAATTTCAATGAAATTGACAGTGTGTATTCTGAGATTTTTGAATTTGAATTTATGGCTAAAGTGAGGTTAGAAAATAAATTAAGTGACAAGTAATTATACAATTAAATCGGAAATCATTTTTATTTAACAGGTATGTTAAACAATTACAGTAACTGGTGATCTTTATAAGTGTGATTATAACCGATACCTGAAATTTTTGTAGTAAGTATGTATCTACCTAGATCATGTTTTTAAACACCGCGCGGGGTCGCGGGGAAAGGTTCGTTTTCGAACCAGGTGCCATGTTAGCTCGCACGGGTAGTACACCGATGCAAGCTCACAAAACGAATGAATTGACGTTTGAGTTGATGTTTGACAAGTGCAATACATGACATATATTTTCAAACCTAATACATTGTCTTTTTAGCCACATATCCATACTTAGCTAGTGAACGTTGTAAAAAATACAATAAAATGCATTTTTCTCAGTTTGTAACTGTATTTTTTTGTGTTTTCGTTTTATGATAAAATTACGATAATTTTACAATACAATAATTGAATGTAACGCGTAGGCACAGCTATGGGCATTCCCCTTTTCGTACACAAACGCACCGCAGCTGTCAATCACCACTAGACTGACGATAACGTCAAAAGTATGTCATTAAAAGTGTTCCATAGGAAACAAAAAAATACTTAATAATAATTTAAATATACCGAAAAATTCATACAGATTGCAATAGCTACTTATTTGTGGTTTAATGTCCTAATTATTTAGTTGAACGCGTGCTAACCTAGTAAAATAAGGCCAAATACAGATTATGTGAAGTGTAGTCAGTTGTTTGTAGTAACGTACTACGGTATCGATCGATTGCGCTTATCACCACTAATTAGTCCGGTTCGTTAGCGGTTTTCTACAATTTACATGCATTTTATATCGACAGTATTGACTTTGCTATACAATTTTTCCAATTTATGTTCGAAATTCTATTGTCTTACTAGTATTATAAATGTAAAAGTTTGTATATGTGTGAGGATGTGTATTGCTCTTTCACGCAAAAACTTTATTTTTAATATAGCTTATACATTTAAATAAAATATAGGCTACATAACATTACGCTATGACCTGCTGGAGCGGAGTAGTAATCAAAAACAACAGAGCGCGGGTGGAAACCGTGAGGGACAGCTCCGCAGTTGTTAGGTATTAGGAATTAAAAAAATAGTTACCAGAACAAACTTGTACATACTACAACAATGTCAGTTGGTGGATATCGTTGTGTATGTTGTAGAGATGTTATAGATGTGTAATTTTGTATCTGGATACGAATACGGACATAGGAATAATTTATTTCATATGAAACTATTTCGGTCTAACAGTGAGTTTCGGATAGTATCGGTTAGGGATTATTAATTAGACTTGAAGGATTATTTTAGTGTTATTAGTAATGACCAAGACACAAAAAATAATAGAGGAGGTGCAAGTGGCAAATGCATACGTAAAAACAAAAACTTATCGTAACATGTGTTGTTTAGACTCCACCCTAAATAAACAGAAATTTCATATCGAATTCGTTAACGGTAATGGATATTTTCTCATTTTGGATATTCGAAAGCTTCGGTTTCAGACCCCCATTATTTATATTGTTAAGGATTCGCCGTCACAGAAACGTAAAAGAAGCGTATGTATGATTAATATATAGAACATAGAAGATGCATAATATTAAGATGACTTAAACAGCCAAATTCATTAACAATTTTTAACCGAATCAATTAGGAAATACCAGGAAGCTTTGATAAAATCTATCGTCTCACAAATTGAATTTATTGGCACAACTTGTCATTTTATCTGAAGTGTGCTGAACCAATTGGACGCTTCCGTTGCTCTTTCAATAATAAAATACTTTTATTTCATTGCAGTTCCAATTCACTTTCAAATTAAAAATATTTTCTAATAATAACTGTTACTAACCGAACTTCTTCACATCACCTTTTTGGATCACCTTTTTAGATTATGATTTGTGTTCTAAATTCTAAAGTACTGACAGTTGGTAAAAACTAGTTGAGTGCCGTTGGTTGGATTCTATGTTTTTGATATTAAATATTAATAAACTGTGGCTACCTAATCCAGCGCCTTTAATTAAAGTAGTTACGATCAGTAACAATAACTTTTAATGTTAGCCCAAACTATTGCGTTCCTCACTCGTTTTTGTAACACATTACCTAAATACCCCAAAAAACTTGTAAACATAGTCAAGGCATATTTCCTCGAAACCATAAATAAAACGATAAATAAAAAACCCCCATGCTGCGTTATGTACATTCGCAAACTGTGATTATGGCGAAAAAAACTCTTTTAATGCTTAGCTTACACATTTTTAGGAATGTGGACCCTTCAACATTAACGTGTGCCGCCGATTTGTACATATGTGTTTATTTTTTAAAAATTGGTAAAACGTCTAAGGAGCCGAAATTTTGGTTAGACTTTGTCATAATACCTTATGCCAAATGTGTACCCAAAATGCTGGCTCGAAAGACCAGATCGAATGACGAATTAATAAAAAAAATGTAATGTGCTTTATGTGTAACCAACTAAATACAGCACTAATTTATCAGACATCCCGCAAATTGTCTTCATCGCTATAATTAAATACGAAATTTCGACACGCAAACAAGGTTCGTAGTCTACACAAAACAATTTTGAACTTCATCGTACCACGTTCATGAAACAGTACATTTCGGGAAGTTCGCTACTGGTAGTTACCGCTTGTTACCATTCCTAACAATATATATTTTTTGTTTCAGGTAAGTTCAGTACGGCAGTTGTACGGAAAACTTCCCATGAAAGAGTTACCAGAACCAGGTATTTGACTTTCGACACCCAATCTAACTTTGTTACGGAATAAAACAAAGAACAGCTCTAATAGGTACGAGGAACGTAAAGGTACATTGTAAGTACAGTCAGGAAACCTATTTACAATACGTATGTACAATACGTAATTGTTTTATAATCGATAAACAGTTATAAAGAGCAATTTGCCAATCAATCGGTTTGCCTGAGTGTACTTATTACATTCTCGTAAGCCTAATTCTCATCAAAATGCAACAGCACGGTATATGTATGCAAACTCAAATAAATTATTTCTAATGAACCTTTTACAGGCACTTTAGTACGTCAGAAACTTTTAAAAACCACTTCATATTATTTTTGGTAACATATACGAATATAATTTATATGAAATACATGATACAGTGAGAGAACAATGCATTTCCATTAAGCATCTATAATAGAAACGTACTAGAATATGAAATCCATGTTCGTCTTATCAAACTAATGAGTAGTCTGCCCGCGTTACATTAATTTAGTTAGTTCTCTGAACCTGGTTAGGAGTTGGCTTTACTGCTATGACGTTGACACAATTATAATTAAATGTACTTTAGGCACTTAAAGAGATAGTTTCCAATAGTATATCATAAGGAAAATCAAATCAATGGCATGACGTATTTTAAATGTTGAAAACCCTTGATAATATTTTTAAGTAGTATTAATAGTAAGTATTAGTAGTATCTCCTTGAGGCGCATAAATATAGCACATTATTTTTTACAATATGACCGACTCATAGAAAATATGTCAGAACTTTTTCAAAAATCAACGAATGCGTACACGGCAATTCGATATTCGACATCATCTGCTCTCCGTCTAAGGTAGATCTAGCGAGCGATCCCCTGAAGTATTTAAGTTTAAATGAGAGTTTTACAAATGTGAAATTAACTCGAAGTTTATATGTTTTGGTTTAGAATAATCTTCAACCTCAAAGAAGTAAGTAGGCTTCTTATTTATTCGCGAGTTTATCTGAGTCCGCATTAACATTGCGCGAGTTCGAAGTTCGCGATTGCGATAATATAGAGAATAATAATTATTATCCGTTGTTATGAATGAAGCCTGCGGACCAAATTAATCCGCGCTCGTAATGGGCAACGCCTTCAGATATAAAATGAAAACTGAACAAGGCTTACAGAACCGAAAAAAAAGTCACTATCAATGGGATATGGAAGCTCAATAACTTCGTTATCACTCAAATCGCAGTTCGACTGAAAGCCATCAGACTTTTGAATATTTCATAGCGTTTCACGAATCGATCAAAGCGATCATGTAGGATTTAACCTGACATGTTGGGATTTTGGACAGATAGAATGTGCTTTTGTGTAACTACATGCACACAGCTTATCGCTGATAACGATGTCCATCATATTGTAAATGAACAACTACTGTTTTGTTTTTCATGAGTATATTAGGAATTAGCTGACTTGCGGTTTTATGTGCGTTACGTTAGGCTTTTGGTTACTGTGCTACTACTACTCCGCTTCTGTGAGTCATAACGTGATGTTATACGGCCTTTGTATAGTTCTAATGTATAGTTTTATTCCTGCTAAGTTTCAACGAAATTCAATCATTAGTTTTTGCATGAACGAGTAAAAAATGTCCTCACATACTTTCACATTTACATTAATATTAATAGGTTCATACAAATCAAAGAACTATTAAAATTCGTAATACATGCTGCCATATCCAATTGCTTACTCAAATATCATACAATTGAAAATAAAAATGAAGTTTCAAAAAATAATCAAAAGTTATGTCAACAATCGTGAAGTTTATTAAAAAGTTACTAAAGTACTTGAATCTCGGCGGTTCATTTTCTTTTTATTTCTCTAAACAGTCTAACTGACAAAAGAATATATTTAATAAAGGTAAGACGGTATTTCGATGCTTTTTATTACGATTACGGTACGTCACAAGTACAATGAAAGTTTATTTAATACTCAGCAGTTGAAGCTTAATGCACATTTCTTTGTAAACAATTAAAATGAGTCTCAAGCTAGCAACAATAAAGTTTAATGTACCTGAAGTACTTGTAGAACAAGTAAATAAACAGTAAATAACGGCAAAGTAGGTACTTTAACTACAAATTTACTGTTCCTCTAATAATTGGTACAAAGATCTCTAGAAGATTAGGCCGTAAATTGACTAATTTATAACCTACTAGCTTCTGCCCGCGGCTTCGCTCGCGTTAGAAAGAGACAAAAAGTAGCCTATGTTACTCTCCATCCCTTTAACTATCTTCACTTAAAAAATCACGTCAATCCGTCGCTCCGTTTTGCCGTGAAAGAAAGACAAACAGACAGACAGACAGACAGACAGACAGACAGACAGACACACTTTCCCATTTATAATATTAGTATGGATACCAACATCTCAAGACGAACGAAATTGAATATTCTTGCTTTATACAAAAACAACTACAGAAAAAGGAAATAGAAGAGACATAGAAAGTGAATTAACGTACGTAGCTTGTGCTTTAGCTATTATTATTTCTGTCCCTATCGCACAACAGACAATCTGAGAGTACAAGGCAGAGACGAGAATATAGCTAAACCAAACTATGTGCTAAGTAACGTTTATTTCTCTTGGGTTGAAAATTCACTAAGTATGAAACTGTAGCTGTAAAATAACACTAGGTATAAGTAGTATAATTGGGTACTATAAACCTTTATAAAAAAAAAGACGGGTTGCACTCCGGGAGTGCCGGCAGAAGTGAAAACTTGATTATAGCTGTCTACTATCCATCCGTCCTACGCTTTTTCGATCAGGTCACGTGTCCTGACGCGAGTTTAAGATTTTATACCCATTACAGAAAAAGTGCTCAACGCCGCTAAAGAAGTTTTCACTTCAAAAACACATTCGCTCATTTATTTACGAGTGTGCCTTTGGCTCGCCTGCCCCAAGCCATTAGCAGGACCACTATATCTCTCTCTCTCTCTATCTACAGCAAGCTTATATTAAGCTGTTTCGCCAAGATTTTCCAACACTATTACTCCACGGGTTAAAATACTTAAACTTTGAACTCGGGAAAATTGTACCTTGTATCAGTGTGTGTGAGATTTTTATCGCGCGTCCAATTGTTATCCGTCCTACGCTTTTTCGATCAGGTCACGTGTCCTGACGCGAGTTTAAGATTTTATACCCATTACAGAAAAAGTGCTCAACGCCGCTAAAGAAGTTTTCACTTCAAAAATATATATGCAAAATTCTAGGTAACAAGATTATTCCAGCCAAGTCCGCACCTACCAATTAATTTGTTGTCAGTATAAATTCCCAGTTTCACAGGAAAGAAGAATACTTATCTCTTCTAATTTCTTTCAAACGAAATTCTCATTCACATTACCGACATTCATTACTTTATTTATAGTTCAAACACAAGGGGGAATAATAAGTGCTGTGTTCATTTAAAATAAATCCTGTAAAACTCAGTTACACGTCGTGTTATATATAAGAACAGGTATTAAATTTTGTGAAACTTAACATATTCCTAGTTTATATTAGATTCTGTCTCTCTGTGATTTCGCGTGCGTAGTTTTTGTATGCACTCGTCAATAGTTCTGGCTTTCTCTGATCAGATTTACTTTTAGAGATTACTACAAATGTGTTACTAGCGACGGAACCATCTTTTTCTCGGCGGTTTGAAGTGTTTAAAACCTTGACTTTCCACAATAAACGTTCATAAATCCAAAACTAAATCAAACCAACCATCCGTACCATTTTTGATATAATAAAGTAGATACGATGATGTAAAATAGGACATAAGTTATGAGCAGCAGATTTAACGTACATTTTGGTACACTTAAAGCTTGCCATTCCTAAAATTCAGGAAAAGTCGGACGCTTGGACGTGATTCAGTAAATTCGTGGGAAATTGTATTCTGCTCTTATAGCTGCAAAGTCTACTTTTATAAAGTTGCAATCCTATTATCAGTGAACAAAGTTGCAGGTGGTATAAGAACTACTGGAGGCGTCATAAGTACGAAGAGAACTCCAGCGTTCAGATTTTCTACGAGCAAATGTTGGAAATAAAAAGAAAATTGAACATAGTATATGTGAATCGATGTTGAAAGCAATTAAAGAACCAGATTTATAAACTTAAAATCGGAACATGAATTTTAAGAATGAAATTCGACACGTTTCGAATACGAAAAGAGATGAAATTTATTTGCGCTCGTTTCTACAAATATTCTAAGTTTACTGATCCTTAGATAAATAATGACTCCCAACTATTTTCAGTCAACGAAGATTAATCATTTGCATAGGGGTTATCAAAGTTGTGGTCAAAATCGAAAGACAATCCACGTTGGATTATTAGAAGTAAGGGAGATCATACGCAATGCCCACGTCTTTATATGACTTTCGAATCACAATAGATGATATAATATCTGAAACACATTCAAAAATTGACGCTGCGGTGCAACTTGGGGGAACTCAAGACCTTTAAATTCAACAGTCCTATGGCCCTACAGGAAATAAATAGCTATAGATAACCCCTTGAAACCCTATCAGTGGTGGAGCAAACGTTACAAAAAGGCTTGAACTTTACACAGCTCTTTTTAAACAGACAATGGTCCTTCAATCTTGGTTACTGGGTGAACATAGGTGGTTTATTTTAAAGCCTTGGTATCCTATTTCCTTAGCTATTTATTGTGACGGTCCTGACATGCCACCGTTTCACTTATGATCAGTAATCGATGGGAAATTGCTATTATGGTAAATACAAAGAAAAGGCGCATCTAACGGGTAATTCCAGAGATTAAAGCATTTAAACAAACAAAAAATTCTTCAAAAGGCAGTTAATTCTTTAGCTAAATTAATATTAAAATAACTAAGCCTTTAAAACATTATTTTTAACGTCATATAAAATGAAATCAATCTAAGAGCTAACGGTATTTGTAAACCACTTCCCTACTTGATTAGGGTTTTAATATTATGTCAGCGTGTCTAAATTGCATATTATAAAATGCATTTAAGCTCCTAAGCGTAGGGCAATTAACCCGCTAAAGCCCAAGAAAGTTCGTGCCCAATTTGCGATTTGAATCTCGCGGGGACTTTCAAGGGCGGAAGCCTGGCGTTGCCCACTTCGACGTTTTTGCATGAGCCTTGACACGACCTCGAATATTTCCTGAATGGTTTTTATTTAACGAGAAAATTGTGGGCTTTAAGTCAATTCAATGATTAAAAAATGTTATTTAGGATAAAGAGACCCAATCATACGCTATATTACATCATGCAAGTACTCTGCCAAAATCAATAAGCCAATGAATCAATAGCATGTCATCGGGAAAATGCTGTCAGTCTTAAAGATTAACGGATTGTTGACATTGACAGATTGATTTGGTGGTATTAAATAGATACCAACTCAGAGGGGAAAGTTATTCATTTATTAGTGGGTAACTTGAAACTGCAGAAAAGCTGCCATTAGAGAACTGGCGTAGAGGCCACGTGCTCGTAGCACAGCGTTAGCTACGACGTAGCGCATTGTGCTACGGATACCGGACAACACAAACGCGAGCGGCGCCTTTTCATTTTTTTTTTCAAGTTTTTAAATTTCTTTGCCTCTGCCGATTCTCAAAAGAGAATGTTATGACGCTTCTTACTATAAAAGGCATAGACAGAAAAGCAGTTCTATATTTATTCCGCGATGTCCGGTCTTGATAATTAAGATTTTTACATCAAAGAAGTTCGGTTTCATATAACTTTTTTGGAGTTTCCCAGTAAGTTTTTCAACATTTCAACTTTCGGAGCAGGGCAAGTTTCGGGACGTTTAGTGATGTGACATTCAACGTCTATTTTATTTTATTTTTGGATTTTGTGCCTTAAAGAAACTGTCCAGCTGTCCATCTTTGATTAAATTTTTTATCTTACGTTTTAGTTTAAAACTATATTATGTTCACGTCTGGTATACCGCCGTTTACCCGAATTTTATTTGCCCTAATATCATTTGCCATAATAGTCAACAGCCATAATATCATACGACATAATACTCATTTGCCCTACTCTCATTTGCCATATTAGTCACGTGCCAGAATCATTGTTTCCCATAAAGTCACTTACCATAACATCATTTGCCATAATCATTGTATGCCCTAATTATCACATGTCCTAATTATCAGATGCCATAATTATGATATGCCATAACATAATTTGCCATCGACATCGGGTGTATAACGGTTGTTTATATCAAGAGAAATTGGATGCAATTGGGACTTTAGGGCACCCCGACTCGGACAGGTTAGGTTAGAAGGGGATGGCGGGGTCGTGTGAGCGAGCGAATAGACCCCGCCATCCCCTTCGTGGTTATTTTTTTATAAACCACACAGAAGTAGGAGCCCCGCGAAGCGGGGCTCCGTCGACCTAGCCCACCATCAACCATGCACAGAAAAAAAAACCATTACGGGGCTTAAATATTTGTCTAACACTTGTTATGCCATTTAAATATTATGTCTAACAATTACAATTATTATGGCACATAAAAATATGGCAAACAATACTTATGGCATTCGTATCTTATGGTATCTAAAATTCGGGCAATTAAAAGTATGTCATATGTCTTTTAGGGCAAATGAAACATTCGAGCAAATGAAATTCGGGTAAATGAAATTCGGGAAAATGATGATTATGGCATATAATCTTCGGGCAAACAATAGACAACCGTTCACGTCTAGCTACTTAGGGTTTTGTTTTTTTTTTATCTACTCTCTGGAAAAAAGAATTTTCAACAAACGGTATGACACTTAGAAATCTTTTGATCCCAGATTTATAAATTAAAAATTGTTTTTGATACTTAAGCACCTATTTATTAAATACTAGCTTTTGCCCGCAACTTCGTCCGCGTGGAATAATAGTTCCCGTTTTTGGAGGATTTCCGGGATGCCAACTATCCTATGTCCTTTCTCGGATCCCAGACTATATCTGTACCAAATTTCATTCAAATCGGCTCAGTAGTTTAGGCGTGAAGAAGAGACAGACAGACGGACAGAAAGACAGACAGACAGAGTTACTTTCGCATTTGTAATATTAGTAGGGATAAAGAGAAAATAAATTGAGAATGAGTTAGTGTCTTATTAAAAACTTCTTTTTAAACCTTCGAACACACGTGATTCGAGAGACAATAGAAAGACAATAGCAGCGCGGCAGCCGGCTGTCGCTTGTTCGTCGAAAGGTTTATACCAAAAGCAGATATTAATTAATGAAGTCGATTAAAAAGAAGAGTATTTTTAATTAATCTGCTTTTAACTTACAAACTATTTATAATTATACAGCAACGAGCATGTTTGTGTTTTTTAATTCCCGACAAAGCCTTAATTACGCAGCTATCATATTCAGTGATTTCCTACATTTGAAAGGTTAAATAAAATAATAACAAAACCTTTTCTTTGTTATTTCGTATTCTGCCTCATTTAATATACACTTTGTTACTGTGGGTTGTGTTAAAAACAAAAGCTTTTTAAAGATTTAACAGGTACTAATAAAAAAAAATTGCCAAGAGCGTGTCGGGCCAAGCTCAGTGTTGGGTTCCGTAGTTTCCCGACCGTCACAATAAGTGCTAAGTTTCGTCGATTTGTTTTGTTCTTAATGAATTTTTCGAGAAGTTCTGAACCGATCGGCACCCAATTTACATGGGACCACCTCTGAATCATGACTTACCAAACAAAAAAGAACTATCAAAATCCGTTTACAATTGACGGAGTTATCGCGTAACAAATATAAAAAAATAAAGATACAGACGAATTGAGAACCTCATCCTTTTTGAAGTCGGTTAAAAAGAGATAATTAAATATTACTTCATCCATACTAATATTATAAATGGGAAAGTGTGTCTGTCTGTCTGTCTGTCTGTCTGTTTGTCTTTCTTTCACGGCAAAACGGAGCGACGGATTGACGTGATTTTTTAAGTGGAGATAGTTGAAGGGATGGAGAGTAACATAGGCTACTTTTTGTCTCTTTCTAACGCGAGCGAAGCCGTGGGCAGAAGCTAGTAGTACTATAAAGAGCCGCGTGTTCTTAGCAATTAAATTTTCCTAATTAAAACAAATGCCGTTGACCCAGTTTAGGCTAAAAACTGAGCAAAGGAAAGTTAAAAACCGCCCTAAAAACCCCGTTCCTTTACAAATAAACCTGTTAAATCTGCTTCAAACAAGGTTAAACATACAGGCTCAATTTAAAATATTGAGTTGGCGCTCATTCAAATGTACTTTACTCAAAAGACAGTAAATTGAACAATAACTATTCCGCAACACTACTAACTACTAACTCTCACCATTGATAGAAACAAGACATGATAAATGGTAAGTATTTTAATTTACCTATTACCTAGTATTTTTTCGACTCCAACAAAAAAACGAGGGAAACGAATTCCCAAATTAAAATAATTTGCTTAATGTCAGTCATGTGTTGTTTGCATAACCGACCTTTTAGCCCGTTAAAGTACCTGAAAATATTAATTTGAATGACCCTTGTTCTATTTTATTTTCATGTTTTGAAGGACGTATCAATGTTGTACTGACATTTTCTTTTACACTTATTCGTGACCAAAAACCTATAACTTTCTTTCATGAAAAAATATCTATAGTACCTTTTTTTTTTTTGGTGAGTGGGAAATCGTCCAATGACTGCTCCCGTTCTGGGTGCGGCGGGAGAGCGTGTCAGACTCTTACTGACTAAAACCCACTCATGTTCCTTCGATTGCCCTTTATGTTCCAGGGTCACGGTAACTATTATACACATTCCGCAACCCCGGCAGGCGTTGGCCCTGTTGGCCCCCTTCCTGTGCTGACTCCTTCTCTTTGAGGCGCGCGCGGAACACTAACGCGCCGTCGACGCGGTCCTGGTCCTAGCCGGGCGGCGAGCTACCCATCGCTCGCCATCCGCAGAACCGCGCCTACGGTGGCCGGTAGTTGTCTTGCGACTCTCGACGTCTTCGCCTGGGTCTTAGTCCGGGACGAGAGGCTCGTCGTTGCCTCTCGCGAGCCGCCGCTTCCTTCACTAGCATAACTGCTTCGCAGAAGGAGGCGACGGCATCATATCTATAGTACCTAACAATAGACCGAACGAGTTATTTTAAAGATTACCTCTTACAAAACAACAAGCTTTACCTGTGTACAAGTACAAATTGGATGAGGTTTATCCAACAAACACATTACCTATTGAATACATTGCCTTTCAATCTAAATGTATGTTAAACAAAACAATTTTGTCTAAACTAAGTTAGATTGAAACACATTAATACTTTAAAAAGGTCTTGTGCTGTCTCACAAAGGATTGTAAAGGTTTAGAGAGCTGTTTGTGATCTAGATAATGTCTTGTTCGTGCGCTAGGTACGTCCTATCTGCCATCAGCCGTGGTGGTTCTTGAGCGTTGCGTTCGACTTTCTTTTATAATTTATCAACTTGAAGCCGTAATTCTTGTAAACTAGTGATTAATAAGTGGTCTGCTACTAGTTCAGCACTTAAGATATAAAAGGAGGGACTTTCTTTGTCCGGAGGTGTAGTTTTATGTAAGTATACGTTTATTATGAGGCAACAACCTTAGTAAGGTTGTTCACCCTTTAGTTTTAACACGTTAGTATGAATATGTACGTAGCATATAACAATCTATGCACAGCTTTTTCTAGAACTTCACCACTTTTAAAGAAAGCGTGCGTTAGAAGCTCTTAAATCACATTCTTGAACGAATCTCTTAAATAAACAATGACAAGTTGATCTTTGCTGCATTAATGAAACGTCATTCCATAGACTTTAAGGCTAAGCGCGCACTACGATAAAAAATCGTTGCGATCTTTTTAATGCGAAATAAAATCGCAAGCTACAATGCACTAATGCAAACGATTTATTTTCGCAATGCGCGGATTGTAGTGTATTTCTGTGGTTCACAGATTTGCGATATTTTTTTGCAACGATTTTTTATCGTAGTGCGCGCTTAGCCTATGTTCAAATGTTTAACTCGAATTCCCTGACGATATTTAGATAGAAACATTGGTCGCTGATTCCTGATATCTTCATGTTTTCGACAGCTGAAAATAAAAGAGTTTTATATGCGTATTTGCTATCCATTCGGCTAAAGGGATCGCCGGAGAATCCCACTTTATCCTATCAGAATCACACTTCGACCCTCGGGAAGATCTTGAGTGCGAGATATGACATATTCAAGAGCTATTTTGCTTTGTAATGCTAACCCCATGTTACATCGGTTTTGATTATTTGCTTTCTTAGGTTATTGACTTTTAGAAATACTTATACAGTTATTTTTACACAGGCATCAGGATTGGAAGCTAAGTTTCTGAGGATAACGTTAGTATTATAAAAGTAAAAGTTTCTTAAATTCTCACGCCTAAACTGCTAAGCAAATGTTGATACCGCGATACATAAGACATTGGATAAAGACATAACTATAGATATTTAATAATCCGCTATTTCAACCGACATACTGAAAAAAGCTAGTTCATTAATAAAGTAGAATTATTGTGTATGAAAGTACTGACCCGTGTCACAGCGGGGCTCTATATATTTTATTGGTATCAGGACACATGCGCGAAAGACATTTGCGCGAAAGACACTTGCGCGCGGCCGTTTGGGCGAATGGACACATGCGCGAATGGACGTTTGCGCCCATAGACATTTCCGCGAATGGACACTTGCGCGACTAGACGTTTCCGCGCCAAACCACTTGCGCGAAGCCCTTTGCGCGACGGACACTTGCGCGCCAGACAGTTTCGCGAGAGACGTTTGCGCCCAAACACTTCCGCGACTAGACACTTGCGCGAACTTTTTTCCAAAGCACATTGGGCAAATTTAAAAATATTATTAAGGGGTACCAATATTTTTTTATTTACTTAGTTTTTATTATATGGCGTCCACATACCTACCGTTGGTGGTAAGTCGTTTTCAAAAGCAAGATGGCGGTCGTGACCTTTTACACAATATGCGTCATGGGTGTCGTTTTCATGGTTTTTTGGGGTGCTAAGGTCGAAAATGAGGTCGATTTGAGAATCCAAGATGGCGGTCGTGACCTTTTACACAATACGCGTCATGGGTGTCGTTTTCATGGTTTTTTGGGGTGTTAAGGTCGAAAATGAGGTCGATTTGAGAATCCAAGATGGCGGCCGTGACCTTTCTCACAATATGCATCATGGGTGTCGTTTTCGTGGTTTTTTGGGGTGCTAAGGTCGAAAATGAGGTCGATTTGAGAATCCAAGATGGCGGCCGTGACCTTTCTCACAATATGCGTCATGGGTGTCGTTTACATGGTTTTTTGGGGTGCTAAGGTCGAAAATGAGGTCGGTTTGAGAATCCAAGATGGCCGTCGTGACCTTTTACACAATATGCGTCATGGGTATCGTTTTCATGGTTTTTTGGGGTGCTAAGGTCGAAAATGAGGTCGGTTTGTGAATCCAAGATGGCGGTCGTGACCTTTTACACAATATGCGTCATGGGTGTCGTTTTCATGGTTTTTTGGGGTGCTAAGGTCAATAATGAGGTCAATTTCAGAATCCAAGATAGCGGCCTTGACCTTTCTCACAATATGCATCATGGGTGTCGTTTTCATGGTTTTTTGGGGTGCTAAGGTCGAAAATGAGGTCGATTTGAGAATCCAAGATGGCGGCCGTGACCTTTTACACAATAAGCGTCATGGGTGTCGTTTTCATGGTTTTTTGGGGTGTTAAGGTCAATAATGAGGTCAATTTGAGAATTCAAGATGGCGGCCGTGACCTTTCTCACAATATGCATCATGGGTGTCGTTTTCATGGTTTTTTGGGGTGCTAAGGTTGAAAATGAGGTCGATTTGAGAATCCAAGATGGCGACCGTGACCTTTCTCACAATATGCGTCATGGGTGTCGTTTTCATGGTTTTTTGGGGTGCTAAGGTCGAAAATGAGGTCGATTTGAGAATCCAAGATGGCGGCCGTGACCTTTCTCACAATATGCGTCAAAAACGACACCCATGATGCATATTGTGAGAAAGGTCACGGCCGCCATCTTGGATTCTCAAATCCACGTCATTTTCGACCTTAGCACTCCAAAAAACCATGAAAACGACACCCATGATGCATATTGTGAGGAAGGTCAAGACTGCCATCTTGGTTTCTCAAATCGACCTAATTTTTGACCTTAGCACCCCAAAAACCCATGAAAACGACACCCATGGTGCATATTGTTAGAAAGGTCACGGCCGCCATCTTGGATTCTCAAATCGACCTTAGCACCCCAAGAAACCATGAAAACGACACCCGTGACGCATATTGTGAGAAAGGTCACGGCCGCCATCTTGGATTCTCAAATCGACCTCATTTTCGACCTTAGCACCCCAAAAAACCATGAAAACGACACCCATGACGCATATTGTGAAAAAGGTCACGGTCGCCATCTTGGATTCTCAAATCGACCTCATTTTCGACCTTAGCACCCCAAAAAACCATGAAAACGACACCCATGATGCATATTGTCAGAAAGATCACGGCCGCCATCTTGGATTCTCAAATCGACCTCATTTTCGACCTTAGCACCCCAAAAAACCATGAAAACGACACCCATGATGCATATTGTCAGAAAGATCACGGCCGCCATCTTGGATTCTCAAATCGACCTCATTTTCGACCTTAGCACCCCAAAAAACCATGAAAACGACACCCATGATGCATATTGTGAGAAAGGTCACGGCCGCCATCTTTGATTCTCAAATCGACCTCATTTTCGACCTTAGCACCCCAAAAAACCATGAAAACGACACCCATGACGCATATTGTGAGAAAGGTCACGGCCGCCATCTTGGATTCTCAAATCGACCTCATTTTCGACCTTAGCACCCAAAAAAACCATGAAAACGACACCCATGACGCATATTGTGAGAAAGGTCACGGCCGCTATCTTGGATTCTCAAATCGACCTCATTTTCAACCTTAGCACCCCAAAAAACCATAAAAACGACACCCATGATGCATATTGTCAGAAAGGTCACGGCCGCCATCTTGGATTCTCAAATCGACCTTATTTTCGACCTTAGCACCCTAAAAAACTTTGAAATTGACACCCATGACGTATTTTGTGAAAAATATCATGGCCGCCATCTTGCTTTTGAAAACGACTTACCACCCTCGGTAGGTATGTGGACGCCATATTATAAAAACTAAGTAAATAAAAAAATATTGGTACCCCTTAATAATATTTTTAAATTTGCCCAATGTCCTTTGGAAAAAAGTTCGCGCAAGTGTCTAGTCGCGGAAGTGTTTGGGCGCAAACGTCTCTCGCGAATCTGTCTGGCGCGCAAGTGTCCGTCGCGCAAAGGGCTTCGCGCAAGTTGTTTGGCGCGGAAACGTCTAGTCGCGCAAGTGTCCATTCGCGGAAATGTCTATGGGCGCAAACGTCCATTCGCGCATGTGTCCATTCGCCCAAACGTCCGCGCGCAAGTGTCTTTCGCGCAAATGTCTTTCGCGCAAGTGTACCAGATCCTGGTATCAGGACACATGCGCGAAAGACATTTGCGCGAAAGACACTTGCGCGCGGCCGTTTGGGCGAATGGACACATGCGCGAATGGACGTTTGCGCCCATAGACATTTCCGCGAATGGACACTTGCGCGACTAGACGTTTCCGCGCCAAACCACTTGCGCGAAGCCCTTTGCGCGACGGACACTTGCGCGCCAGACAGTTTCGCGAGAGACGTTTGCGCCCAAACACTTCCGCGACTAGACACTTGCGCGAACTTTTTTCCAAAGCACATTGGGCAAATTTAAAAATATTATTAAGGGGTACCAATATTTTTTTATTTACTTAGTTTTTATTATATGGCGTCCACATACCTACCGTTGGTGGTAAGTCGTTTTCAAAAGCAAGATGGCGGTCGTGACCTTTTACACAATATGCGTCATGGGTGTCGTTTTCATGGTTTTTTGGGGTGCTAAGGTCGAAAATGAGGTCGATTTGAGAATCCAAGATGGCGGTCGTGACCTTTTACACAATACGCGTCATGGGTGTCGTTTTCATGGTTTTTTGGGGTGTTAAGGTCGAAAATGAGGTCGATTTGAGAATCCAAGATGGCGGCCGTGACCTTTCTCACAATATGCATCATGGGTGTCGTTTTCGTGGTTTTTTGGGGTGCTAAGGTCGAAAATGAGGTCGATTTGAGAATCCAAGATGGCGGCCGTGACCTTTCTCACAATATGCGTCATGGGTGTCGTTTACATGGTTTTTTGGGGTGCTAAGGTCGAAAATGAGGTCGGTTTGAGAATCCAAGATGGCCGTCGTGACCTTTTACACAATATGCGTCATGGGTATCGTTTTCATGGTTTTTTGGGGTGCTAAGGTCGAAAATGAGGTCGGTTTGTGAATCCAAGATGGCGGTCGTGACCTTTTACACAATATGCGTCATGGGTGTCGTTTTCATGGTTTTTTGGGGTGCTAAGGTCAATAATGAGGTCAATTTCAGAATCCAAGATAGCGGCCTTGACCTTTCTCACAATATGCATCATGGGTGTCGTTTTCATGGTTTTTTGGGGTGCTAAGGTCGAAAATGAGGTCGATTTGAGAATCCAAGATGGCGGCCGTGACCTTTTACACAATAAGCGTCATGGGTGTCGTTTTCATGGTTTTTTGGGGTGTTAAGGTCAATAATGAGGTCAATTTGAGAATTCAAGATGGCGGCCGTGACCTTTCTCACAATATGCATCATGGGTGTCGTTTTCATGGTTTTTTGGGGTGCTAAGGTTGAAAATGAGGTCGATTTGAGAATCCAAGATGGCGACCGTGACCTTTCTCACAATATGCGTCATGGGTGTCGTTTTCATGGTTTTTTGGGGTGCTAAGGTCGAAAATGAGGTCGATTTGAGAATCCAAGATGGCGGCCGTGACCTTTCTCACAATATGCGTCAAAAACGACACCCATGATGCATATTGTGAGAAAGGTCACGGCCGCCATCTTGGATTCTCAAATCCACGTCATTTTCGACCTTAGCACTCCAAAAAACCATGAAAACGACACCCATGATGCATATTGTGAGGAAGGTCAAGACTGCCATCTTGGTTTCTCAAATCGACCTAATTTTTGACCTTAGCACCCCAAAAACCCATGAAAACGACACCCATGGTGCATATTGTTAGAAAGGTCACGGCCGCCATCTTGGATTCTCAAATCGACCTTAGCACCCCAAGAAACCATGAAAACGACACCCGTGACGCATATTGTGAGAAAGGTCACGGCCGCCATCTTGGATTCTCAAATCGACCTCATTTTCGACCTTAGCACCCCAAAAAACCATGAAAACGACACCCATGACGCATATTGTGAAAAAGGTCACGGTCGCCATCTTGGATTCTCAAATCGACCTCATTTTCGACCTTAGCACCCCAAAAAACCATGAAAACGACACCCATGATGCATATTGTCAGAAAGATCACGGCCGCCATCTTGGATTCTCAAATCGACCTCATTTTCGACCTTAGCACCCCAAAAAACCATGAAAACGACACCCATGATGCATATTGTCAGAAAGATCACGGCCGCCATCTTGGATTCTCAAATCGACCTCATTTTCGACCTTAGCACCCCAAAAAACCATGAAAACGACACCCATGATGCATATTGTGAGAAAGGTCACGGCCGCCATCTTTGATTCTCAAATCGACCTCATTTTCGACCTTAGCACCCCAAAAAACCATGAAAACGACACCCATGACGCATATTGTGAGAAAGGTCACGGCCGCCATCTTGGATTCTCAAATCGACCTCATTTTCGACCTTAGCACCCAAAAAAACGGTCCGTCGCGCAAAGGGCTTCGCGCAAGTTGTTTGGCGCGGAAACGTCTAGTCGCGCAAGTGTCCATTCGCGGAAATGTCTATGGGCGCAAACGTCCATTCGCGCATGTGTCCATTCGCCCAAACGTCCGCGCGCAAGTGTCTTTCGCGCAAATGTCTTTCGCGCAAGTGTACCAGATCCTATTTTATTTAATAACATAAACTAGGGAATCTAGCATCGGGTGGCAATCTAACGTGCTAGCCTATACACAACTTTTATTTTTATCGCAGAAATCCCGCCTGGGTTTAGCTGTTAAATTCTGTGCTAACGCAATTGGGTCTGTAGACCGAGTAAAGTTATTTGCCCAGGTAATTGGTTTATAAATTGACCCTCTAGATAAAATTATGTTATCATCGTTAGTTCTGAGTTATTTATTATGTTTGAACGTAATCTAATTATGTGTGAGAAAAGGAAACTGAATTTAATTCAGAACGAAGAATTTAATATTCAATTTTCTTTTTCAGAAATACCTTGTTTACATTTGTCCAAAATGCTTTAAAATAACAAATCTAAATTGAAAATAGTCTATCTTAAATCAACTACATATATTATATCATGAAATATATTATTCAACGTAAACTCAACAGAAATCATATCAAATCCAAGGCAGACTTATTAAATCAATGTTTGCTTAGTTCAACAATTATAGTGAAGGTAAATATTTACCAAACTGAAATAGGGATCTCGGGGATAAGCAGGAGCGTCAAGTAATTGTGTGTCTACAGCTTTGTAGGAATCTATGAATATTATAATTACACAATTTTAATTTCACCTTGTTACATCGTAGTAATATTATAAATGTAAAAGTTTGTATGTGTGTGTGTGTGTACGTGGTTTTTCTTTCACGCAAAAACTACGGATTTTGTTAAAACTTTACAATAATTTAGCTTTCACAGTAAGATAGGTAGGCTATATAATATCACGCCGGGTGAAACCGCGGGGGGCAGCTAGTAGCCACCCTCACACACCGAAGTGATTAATGATTTACTCTACAAACATCAAATTTTAGTGTTCCACTTATGTTTATTAATGAGGACGAAATTTTCCTAACACGTGTACACCTTAGAACTTAAATGCCACTCGTGCATGGAGACAGCAAGTGCGAAGTGTCATACCTTATACATCATAGATACAGATAATACACGAATGCTCAAAGTATCTGGGCATTATGGTCTTATTTAAAGTAATACTAGCTTTTGCCCGCGGCTCGCTCGCGTTAGAAAGTAGCCTATGTTACTCTCTATCCCTTCAACTATCTCCACTTAAAAAATCACGTCAATACGTCGCTCCGTTTTGCCGTGAAAGAAAGACAAACATACAGACAGACAGACACACTTTCCCATTTATAATATTAGTATTTAAAGTAATATAATAAAGGTGAAAATATTTTTGTCACCAGTCGTACGCGTTTTCTTTTTGGTTGGTACCTCATACCCTGATTCAAGACATTTTTTTTTAAATAATGAATATCGAACTATAAAACTTACTAAAGCATGTGACATTAACATCTGGATTATAGAAAATAGGTCATGTGACTTACCCATAGTCTCGTAAAGAAAAAAAAGAAGAAAAACAATACAAGTAACTTTGTTTTATTGAACTCAACGTGTGCAGAAACTTCCATAAGAATCAGTTTACCTGAGCAAATACACAAACACCAGCTAATAATTCAAGTTAAAAAAAACTAGGTCAGTTGTGTTACAAAATCTAGTCACACAGACATGTTGGAACATAAACAGTGGCGTGAAACCGACCGACCGGTGACCTGCGAGAATCAAAACGCCACCTAAATAGAAACGCCCCCCAAAGCCGTGTTACGTCACGCGCCGTTTAGCGTGAAAAGCAGATGTATAGCCTAGCAACTAAGCGATTAACAAGTTTAAGCTTTAGCGATTGTAAACTTAAAATCATGGTAACAAAAATCAAGTGTGAATTAAAAATTTAAAGAACTCTCGCCCCGAAGATATTAAAATCACGACTGCAGGTAACAAAACAACTTCGAAACGGCTGAACCGTGTTTAATGAAACCTGTCTAGGAACCATAGCTAGACATCCTACTCGTACTTTAAAATAAAATAAAAAACCCGCGTCATTTAGTCGCAGGTTTTTTATTTCTTCGGGTCACCCACTTAACAGCTACGATATCACAGACAGACAAACAGACACACACACCTACCAGGCAAACTTATAACACCCTTTTTTTGCGCCGAGGGTTAGAAATAGCACCTATCTACTTACTGCCTGCATACGAGTAACTGTGATTTTTTAAAATTTCTAAGTTTACCTTGGCACTCCGTCTTGTTCTTGGCACTGATATCTGTGAAGAAAAATATTGATCGTAAAGAAATATAGACTAAAATTAACCAACTCCCAAAGGTCGTGGTGTTCTACAGTTACATAGCCGTAGTAATCTAGCTATAATTACGAAAATATTTTTGCCAATCTGATTGATAGTTCCAGAAATAAAATAAATTGCTAAACCGCCTGAAGCAAACGTGGAGATCGGTATTTGTGTCTGAATGAGGTGGTATCGTTTTACCTATCCACCTATACCACTTAGATACATACATACATATGCTCTTGGCTAATTACTCTGCAATAGATTAAATTATGTACAACAATGTGATTAATGCTTGTACTTTCAATATGCTTATGTCGCGTCGCGTATTTCGAATTCCAGGTCATCATACATCCCGCACTGGGATTACGTATCTTGCAGAAGCCGAGCGATCGCGATAATTTAGCAATATAAACGTCAATTCAAAATACGTCATGTCAAATAACAATCTAGCGATAGTGCTGCCTCTGTAGAGCAATCAGTTAACTAAAATATGCATTTTTCGTTTGGTGGTTTCGTATTTAGTATGGTTTTTAAGAGCAAAGTTAAGTATTTTTTGTTAAAGGTGATATTTAATTAGTTTCAGCGATTGCTACTTTATCGTCATCGTAGCAATAAGTGCATTAGAACAATCAGCGAGCGATTAGCAATCGGTTCATACATAATACGATTTTTTAGGGTTCCGTACCTCAAAAGGTAAAAACGGAACCCTTATAGGATCACTTTGTTGTCCGTCTGTCCGTCCGTCCGGCTGTCAAGACCCTTTTTCTCAGAAACGCGTCGAGATATCAAGCTGAAATTAATATCACATACTCGGGTCTGCTATCTCTTAAAGCAGTGAAAAAATCAAGTTTTTAAATCAACGCAATAAAAAGATACGGCGGTTTATATTGCGGTCATTTGCAAGGAAATCAAAACCTATAGGGTACTTCCCATTGACCTAGAATCATGAAATTTGGCAAAAAGCAAGGTCATGTAAAGTAAAGGGAAAACTTCGAAAACCGTAAATTTGTAGTTAGTTCACACCAGGCGTCCGTCTGTCCGTCTGTCTGTCAAGAACCTTTTTCTCATAAACGCGTCGAGATATCAAGCTGAAATTAATATCACATACTTAAGTCTGCTATCTCTCACAGCAGTGAAAAAATCAAGTTTCTTAATCAATGCAATAAAAAAATACGGTGGTTTATATTGCATATTTAGATATTTTCAAGAGAATCAAAACTCAAAACCTATAGGGTACTTCCCATTGACCTAGAATCATGAAATTTGGCAAAAGGCAAGGTCATGTAGCACAAGTATAGGGAAAACTCCGAAAACCGTAAATTTGTAGTTAGTTGACATCAGGCGTCCGTCTGTCCGTCTGTCTGTCAAGAACCTTTTTCTCAGGAACGCGTCGAGATATCAAACTGAAATTAATATCACAAACTCAGGTCTGCTATCTCCCAAAGCAGTGAAAAAATCAAGTATCTAAATCAACGCAATAAAAAGATACGGCGGTTTATATTGCATATTTAGACATTTTCAAGGGAATCAAAACTCAAAACCTATAGGGTACTTCCCATTGACCTAGAATCATGAAATTGGGCAAGAAGCAAGGTCATGTAGCACAAGTAAAGGGAAAACTCTGAAAACCGTAAATTTGTAGTTAGTTCACATCAGGCGTCCGTCTGTCTGTCTGTCTGTCAAGAACCTTTTTCTCAGGAACGCGTCGAGATATCAAACTGAAATTAATATCACATACTCAAGTCTGCTATCTCCCAAAGCAGTGAAAAAATCAAGTTTCTAAATCAACGCAATAAAAAGATACGGCGGTTTATATTGCATATTTAGACATTTTCAAGGGAATCAAAACTCAAAACCTATAGGGTACTTCCCATTGACCAAGAATCATAAAATTTGGCAAGAAGCAACGTCATGTAGCAAAAGTAAAGGGAAAATTCTGAAAACCGTAAATTTGTAGTTAGTTCACATCCGTCCGTCCTCCCGTTCGTCCGTCTGTCAAGACCTTTTTTTTCAGAAACGCGTCGAGATATCAAGCTCAAATTAATATCACATACTCAGGTCTGCTATCTCTTAAAGCAGTGAAAAAATCAAGTTTCTAAATCAACGCAATAAAAAGATACGGCGGTTTATATTGCATATTTAGACATTTTCAAGGGAATCAAAACTCAAAACCTATAGGGTACTTCCCATTGACCTAGAATCGTGAATTTTGGCAAGAAGCAAGGTCATGTAGCACAAGTAAAGAGAAAACTCCGAAAACCGTCAATTTGTAGTTATTTCACTAAAAAACAAATTAACGGAACCCTCGTTGGGCGAGTAGAACTCGCACTTGACCGGTTTTTTTTTTTGATTAATCGCGCGGTGACCGCGCGATCACTGCGCAAATATTGCTGACTGCTGTTTCATAGGTAATAACCCCGCCGGTTACCTTGACGGGCCTATTTGGCTAGTAAGTTAAGTCGTAAGTTCGATTCCTATCCAGGACAAACTTTGTGTGATTAGCATGATTGTTTGTTCTGTGTTTGGTGGGTGTACGTTATCTAAAATATGTATATATTAATGAAGTATATAAGTATGTTTATCAGTTGTTTGGTTACTATATTAAAAGCTCTGCTGATCTTTGCTCAGATAGCCGTGTGTAAGTTACCTCAGGATATTTACTTATTTATTATGATGTATTTTACCATTACATGTATCAGTATAAGCTACTTATTTCCCACTGGTCCGTAAGAGATCCCATGAAAAATATGCAAAGTCTACGTGGAATTTATGATAATAATATAAAAATACCTGCTCATTATTTTTCCACGGCGGGGCTAAAGACACGAGCATGTCAAGCATCGATCAACACGCTTGCTCACAGCGATATCAGACTTATGCAGAATAAAAGCGCTTCGATATTTTTCATTTTAACGTCAGTAATGTTCAAGATTTTTTTTCCATTTTTCTATGATTTATATCTAATATGTTATGAATGAGGTTAGGTATGATGCGGTCATTAACCACTGCTTTAAAAAAAACGTATATTTCGCAGGTATCTGAAAACAAAAAGCACAGGAAAGCTAGTAAAAATAAAATGGTGTGCCCCTCTATATTTGCGTGACTAATCGACCTATGCAACCACCGCCAGGTACAACCTAGAATATAAATCGTACAAACAACTTCGCGTGTGCTAACACCTATAAATGCAGCGATAAGTTAAAATAGAAATAGTGCATAAACAAGCTACTACTACACACGATTTATTACAATTGTGTTGGTACCTACTGGATTTTTTAATTATTATTTAAGATGGTAGGCATCTTAAATCACTAATCTGGTTTCAAAAATCTAAGTCTAACTTTTTTTTTTTTTTTTGGTGAGTGGGAAATCATCCAATGACTGCTCCCGTCCTGGGTGCGGCGGGAGGGTGTGTCAGACTCTTACTGACTAAAACCCACTCATGTTCCTTCGATTGCCTTTTATGTTCCAGGGTCACGGTAACAGTTATAAACATAACATTCCGCAACCCCGGCAGGCGTTGGCCCTGTTGGGCCCCTTCCTGTGCTGACTCCTTCTCTTTGAGGCGCGCGTGGAACAAAACGCGCCGTCTACGCGGTCCTGGTCCTAGCCGGGCGGCGAGCTACCCATCGCTCGCCATCCGCAGAACCGCGCCTACGGTGGCCGGTAGTCGTCGCGACTCTCGACGTCTTCGCCTGGGTCTTTGTCCGGGGCGAGAGGCTCGTCGTTGCCTCTCGCGCGCCGCCGCTTCCTTCACTAGCATAACTGCTTCGCAGAAGGAGGCGACGGCATCCCATTCCGTCTCGCCCCGCAGCATGGCCTGAACCAGCGCTGGGCGCGAGAGGTCACCGCCGCCGATCGCCTCTACGAGGACACGTCTATGGTCCGCCCATGCGCGGCACACCTCCACCGTGTGCTCGACCGTGTCCTCCAGGCGACCGTTGCTGCAGTGGTGACACCCAGGCGTCGCTTCCGCCTGAATCCGACACAGGAACCTCCCGAACTGACCATGTCCGGTGAGGACCTGTGTCAGGCGAAACGTGAGAGCGCCGTGGCGCCTCTCCAGCCACTCCTCAAAGAGGGGTCTTACCGCCGCTATCACGGCGTGCCCAGCACTAGGTTGCGACAGTCGCTGTCTCCACTCCGCCCTGAGATCTCGCCGGAGCTCCGTGAGCCGTGCCGCGATAACCCGCGGCGGCAGGACTTCGCCCCGGCGTTGCACTTCCACGCGCCACTCGTACGTGTGTGCAAGGACTGTTGCCTCCAGATCCCACGGCGGAGTGCCGGCAAGGAGGCATGCCGCCTCGCAGGAGATCGTGCGGTATCCCCGCACCATGCGAATCGCCATGACCCTCTGGGACGCCCTCAGAAGCCGGGCCGGAGCCTTGGCTAGGTTGGTCGCCCACACCGGAGCCCCGTAGAGGGCCATGGACCGCACGATCCCCGCGTAGAGCCTCCGGCAGGAGGCGTTTGGGCCACCGAGATTGGGCAGGAGCCGTTTGAGGGCAGCTCCAGCCCTCGCCAGTTTGGGGCCCAAACGTCGGAAATGCTCCGTGAAGTTCCATCGGTTGTCGAGGACAAGTCCCAGGTACTTTATCGTCGACTCGACACCGATGTGAACCCCTCCTACCGTTATCTGAGACCCCGGAGGTGGCCGGTGCCGAGGGCCATGAAAACACATGGCCTCGGACTTGTGCAGGGCCACCTCAAGTCCCAGTTGCCGGATCCTGTCCACGACTGTCGCAACACCACTCGACATTAAGTCGGCCGCCGCCTGGAACGACCTTCCCTGCGCTAGGACTAGCGTGTCGTCAGCGTAGCACACTACGCTGACGCCTTCGGGAAGGTCGGCGCGCAGCACCCAGTCGTACCCGATGTCCCACAGGAGCGGCCCCAAGACCGATCCCTGTGGAACACCGCACGACATCCCTCGTCGACTCCACACTCCCTCGTGACCGGGGTAGATGACGGCTCTGTCCGTCAGGTAGGCCTCGACCACACGACAGAGGTAGGCCGGCATTCGGTGATACCGTAATGCGGCTGCTATGCACCCCCAAGGCAGGGTATTGAAGGCGTTGGCGATGTCAAGAGACACCGCCAAGACGACCCTGCCCCGTGCCACCGCATCCCCTGTCGTGAGGGCCCGCACGCGCATGATGGCGTCCACCGTGGAGCGTCCTCTGCGAAAGCCGAACTGGCCGTCCGCTAGATTCGGCCCCACCCGCATCAGCCGCTCGACGAGACGGCTCGCAATTACTCTCTCCAAGAGCTTGCCCGCCTCGTCGAGCAAAACGATGGGCCGGTACGCGGACGGAGAGTCCGCAGGACGCCCCGGCTTCGGAATAAGGACCAGCTTCCCGGTCTTCCAACGAAGTGGGAACTGGCCCTCCTCCATGCATGCGCTAAAGAGCCCCCTTAGTCGAGGCCCGAGAGCCCCTAAGGCCAGGACCCAGGCCTTTCCTGGTAGGCCGTCGGGTCCTGGGGCGGTGTTCTTGGCCCTAAGCCTTAGCACCGCCGCTCCCAGCTCTACCTCGGTCACTTCTGGAACGTCGTCGTCGTCGCCGTCGCGGTCCGCATCGGACACCGCCGGTGGCGGAGCCATGAGCGGGGGAGTGAACTCCCCCCGCGAAGGGAACAGAGCGCTCACCACGCCCTCCACGATCTGAGGCCGGAGACTCTGCGTCAGGGGGGGGCCCGCGGTGCGGAGCTTGCCCCGCACCGCCAAGTAGGGGCGCCCCCACGGATCTCTGTCCAGAGTCCCCAGCATCTCCTGGCGGGCCGAAGATTTGGCCCGCACTACCTCCAGTCGGAGGGCTTTCTTCGCAGCTCTGTACCCCTCATATAGCTCCGCCTCGATGGCATCCGCATCCACAGGGCGGATACGGAGCCTGCGGTGTCTGGTGTACCGGCGTCGCGCAGCCACGCACGCCTCGCGTAGGGACGCGATTTGCGGCGACCACCAGTACACCTGGCGCTGACCCCTTCCAGGCTGAACCCGGGGCATTGCCATGTCACAGATCTCGGACATGGCCTCCTGGAACCACCCAGCCTCGGCGTTGATGTCGGCAGGCCTGTCCGGTGATGACACCCAGGCCTGCACTATCGAGGCTTCCAGGAGAAGCTCCCGGTCCAGCTGCTTCAGCGCCCAACGCGGACCGCTTGGGGTCCGTCGGACCGGCGCAGCGGAGGTCTGGGCGGAGACGTCAAACCGGATGTACCGGTGGTCGGAGAACGTCTCCACCTCCTCCATTACGCGCCAGTCAACGACACGCGGTGACAGAGCGGGGCTGGCGAACGAGATGTCCACCACCGACTCACCCCGCATCCGCACACACGTGGGGACGGTACCCTGGTTCAACACGACTAGGCCTACCTCTAGGGCCCAGTCTTCCACCATTCTGCCCCGTGCGTCAGTGTATCGGGAGCCCCAAGCCAAGTTTTTGGCATTGAAGTCCCCGAGAACGAGCACGGGGAGGGTTCGGAACCCGGCGACGACGACGCTCAGCTCCATAAGGGAGTTGTGGAGTTCGACGAGGGATCGGCTCGGGGAGAGATAGACGCCTACCACGGCGATCTCCCCGAACCGTGCCGCAACGCACCCCTGTGCCCTCTTGACACCCTCGAGGGTCGGGGTACCGGCGGCGGCCGACGAAATGATGGTCACCGAGCCGCTCAGGTCCTCCACCCAAGAATCCCTGGGCGGGACAAAGTACGGCTCGGAGACCACGGCGATATTGATCGACCACTGCGCCATGCTCTGGAGCAACAGATCCTGAGCGGCGGCGCAGTGGTTTATGTTCGCCTGTAGGAGGCGCAATGGAGCCATTATTGGCACTCCATTGCGGCCTCGGTAGTCGCGGCGGCAGCGGCAGGCGCGGCAGCGGCGGGTACGGCGGGAGCGGCGGCAGCAGCGGGAGCAGCGGCGGCAGCGGGAGAGGCGGCCGCAACGGGAGCGGCGGCAGCGGCGGCAGAGGGTCCTCTGCCCTTGCCTCTGGTCTTGGCGGGTGGGGCGCAAGCCCTGCCCCCAGCCCGGTGATCAGCCGGCTTGCCAGCTGCCGCACATAAGTAGCAGTGCGGCGCGGCAGTGCACGAGCCGGCCTTGTGACCGGGCTGACCGCAGCGGAAGCAGTCCCCGCTACGGTCCACCTCCGCGGTGCAGCGGACACCAACATGGTGCCCTACCTGGCACCTGTAGCACCGCAGAGGCCTGGGCTCCATCAGCTTCACTTGCGCCGAGGTCCAGCCCACCTTCAGCCTGCCGTGGCCCTCTATAGCCTTCGCCGCCTGTACGGGGCAGCTAACAGTGACCGCTCCCAGCCCGGAGCGGTCAAGGCGGATGGCTCCCACGCGCACATCGCCAGCCGCGCAGCTTCCCGCCTCGACGACGGCGGCCACTATCTCCTCATTAGTGGCGGAGTCGTCCAGGCCCATGATGCGCATGTCTGCGCGCATGGTAGGCCTGGACACTCTGGCCTCATCCGCCTGGAGTGCCGCCCGCAGCCTTTCAGCCAAGGCGTCGGCGACGGGGCCGCTAGTTGCCCCTGGGACCTCCAGCATGCGGGCTCCAGTCGCAGTAACACGGAGCCGCAGGCCTTCGGTCACGCCGATCTCGGCGAGGTTCACCGCCGCCTTGGCCTTTGCGAGGACCGCCCCGTAGGTGACGCCCCTCTTTTCAGCGTCCGGCTGCAGGGTGATGACCACCGCTGCCGTTTTTGAAGCGCGGAGCTTGGCCGCGAGGCTCTTGGCCTTGCGGCGCTCCCGCTGCCGTTGCCGCTTTTTGGCGGCCCTGGCCGCCTTGGCCGCCTTTTTCTTCTCCCCGGCGACTTGCCAGCCGGGCTCAGCCGGGCTTTCGGCAGTCGGGGGAGAAGAGGGAGGCGGCGGGGGGCGTGGTGCAGCCGCACTGGCCGCGGGTGCCCCTGCCGCTCTCTGCTGCTGCGCCACTTTGCCCTTTTTGGGCGGCGCGGTCTTCTTTCCCGCCGGCGCCGGCGTTTGAGGCGCGGCGGCGGCGCGCTTCGCCGCAGGAGCCGCGGCCACAGCAGCAAAGGATGCCGCCGGCCTTGCTGCCGACGTCGCCGGGGCCGCTCGGTTGGACGCGAGCGGGGGCCGGAGGACCCTGCCTTCCAGCGCCGAGAAGCGGCGCTGGAGGTCGGTCATGCCCTGCAACAGGGTCTGAAATTGGGAGTCCCGCTCCCTGGGCTCCTCCCTGCGGGGCGCGTCCCCCCGGAGCCTGGCTAGCTCCGCGCGCAACTTCGCGTTTTCTTTTTGGAGGGCGTCCATGGCCGCAGTTAGGCGGGCTAAATTCGCCCGCATTGCGGCCATGTCGGCCTCCTCCGCCGCCGCCATTATCGAGGCGGTGGCCTCCGCGATGGCCGCGTCCTTTGACCCCTTTTTACGCTTGAGGGCCACCATCGCCAGCGCCTCCCCCACCACCTTTGCCAGCCCGGCCGCTCGCTCCTCCTTGGAGCTCCTCGCGGCGGCTGGCTCATCCCTCGGAGCCTGCACTGCAGCCGCTCCGGGGTGACGCCCCTCCAAGGCGAGCCTTTCGGCTCGCCGCGCAGCCTCCTGCGCTGGGAGCTTGCGCCCCCCTCCTCCTGCTCGGCCCGCACCCCGCCTGCTGGTGGGGATTTTGGGGGCCGGAGCCGTAATTTCGCTGTCGGAGGACGACGAGGCGCCCTCCGACATCGTCCGCTTGCGGTTGCGGCTCCCTCTGCTACGTTTCGAGCTCCTTGAGCCCGAGCCCTCCGAACTCGAGCTCCCCGAGCTCGAGACCATACCTGCATCGGTCCCTGACCGCGCTTCGTCCTCCTTCCCATCGGTGTGTTTGTTCTTTTTTAAATTTGTGCTCATAATTGATCCCACGAGTGTGGGGGATTTAAGAGGTACACCCAGGGTAACCCCCTGTCCCTGGGCAAGTGTACATTTGTAACCCAACCAGAGGGTCCACCGGTTCCCTGGCTGGGGGTGCGCTAGAGACTGATGCGCCGTCCACAAACAGACGACACTACTCCTCAGCCATTCGTACCTTCGCCACGCACCAGAACTTGGTATTAGAGGTAATTTTTTATAGAGGTTGTCTACCTCGCGGCCCGGGCGGTTAAGCCAAGGCCCTCGACCCCCGTCGAAAGTCAGAGACATGACCGTAACAGACTACGGGGCTACGAGATCAACGGGGGCAGCTAGGGATGACGACCCCCAGCTGCCTGCTCTGCGGCAGGGTGAGTGCACGCAGAGCCCGTTCCCCGACTCCAACACACACTGCCCTCTGCTAGTCAGAGGGACAGGTGGTGGAGTCCTCCGCGACAGAATATTGGCAAGTGGGCAACGAGACCCCACAGGCACAACGTACCCAATGACGAGTCGTTGCCCACCTCCCAGGGTGCACCGTCCCTCGGACTGGTCTTCGCCCCGGAAGAATCCATAAGCGAACTCCAGCCCTCGGGCACACGTGGAGGTTTTCTGTCCAAGCACCCCATCTAAGTCTAACTTGCGTCTATAACTTCGTCAGCAGTAGCATCAAGTTCTACATCATAATAAACTCTTTGGAAGTCAATAAAGTAGCCTTCCGTCAGTATAAGTATAATTTATATAACCGCAGTACTTCTAGGAGCAAAACAAACTTTAGCTCTTTGTGATATTAGTATTGAATCCAACACAACGTTTCAGCATTTCATTAGGAGTGTTTTGGCCATACCAGTCGCGCAAACACTTGTCATTATTATCGAGTTAAACGCAATTTCAGTACTTTTTTGCGTGGTGTGTGCTTAGTTTGAATCGTCCGTCTAGAGAAAACGGAGGGTAATGTACTCTTAGCAACTGAAATCCTACGGTTCCTCCCGCTACCATGAACTGGGCATATGTATACTTGATGCATGAATAGTGGCTACATGGCATTAAATATGGAGCAGCCAGGACTGGTATTAGCCCACCAGCAAAAATAAAAATCACTATAAAGTCGATCATATTTTTCCTGATTGCATGGTAGCCTGATCGTGTCAGTATCAAAATAATTTGAAATACGTTGTAATCTACACAACTATCGAAGTACATGTCACTATTTCGTGACATCGATGCAATATTCGTGCGATAGAACGTGTTAGGGTGTTTGAACCCGCACAGTACGTAACTCCTGCGGTTAGACCTACTGGCTAGCTGTTGCACAGTATAACTACTACCCGTTAGGGTGGACGTGTATCGAATCAGTACTTTATTCAATCAGTTCTTTACTATTCGCTACTACACGATTGAATTCCATTTCACCCTAAATCCTAAATATCATGTGTCGTAAGGTTCAATCTCTTAGTTTACATTCCAAGAAATTAAAAGTCTAAATCCGCCAGATCACACAGATATGATATTAACGAGAATGCGTTACAGGAGCGTCGAACTTATTTACGAACAATATAATTCTACTGTTACCTACTGTGTGCCTTTTGTTAGATGTACGTCAACCTTTAGGAATATTTGGGTTAGTAGAAAATAGCTAACCCTTAACTCGCAAGTGAATAAATCACAGCCTAAATTTGAATAAAACATCCCTTACCCCAATATTCATCTGGGAACTGTATCTTGCTAATAACTGGTACAATTTACACAATTTCAAATGCTCGGGTTACTCTCTGCATGTTAATTATTATGATTACGATATTAATCTGTACATAATAGTTTGCTCAAAATACATATTGCATCCGACGACCGTTTTCGATAATTTGGTTATCTGATCATTTATTAAAGCTATGTTTGGTATACTAGCAGTATATCTAGATCAGAATACATTAATTTAGGAAACATTTACATTAACATCGTGCGCCATATTGTGTCGGGGCTTTCGCATGAAGTACGAGTAGCATCGACGTGATGTGACGTGAACAGAGCGCTATTATGGAATTGACGGGACTTGGTTGAACTAATATTTTGATAGAAGCAGTGTTAGTGCAGCGTATAATTACGTTTGATGTATGTCTAGACTTTAACTTGAATTGTACTACCTGTTGGTCTTATAAGTCTAAGTGTTACTAATGAACGTGGATAGGTCAAAATGTTATTGTGTTTCCCCATTAAGAATTACCAGTGCCAGCCCGGAGTTCGGATGTTGATTGTGTACAACTGTGTCCCGGAAAGCACGTAAATCCGATGACCTATCCCCGGTAAGGTCGTATTCACCCGGGCGGGAGTGGACCTGTTTTTGCGCACACAATTGTACACTATATATCTCTAATCTCAATTAAGATTGACTGCTGTGATAGAAAGTGGTCAGTAGGATATTATTACTTGTTTACATATACGCTTAATACGAAAACAGCCATAGGTAAACAATGAAATTCCCAGTCAGTCGTAAAACATAAAAATTCCTCACATAGCAAACACAAGGTCCACCATTTCCCCGCGACATTACTTCCATATGTTTGTAACTACAATTTTACAACCCAAACAAACAATGTTTTTCTCCGCATGCCGCCACACAACCCGACTCCGCCATCAAATAATAAACAATTACACGATAACAATTGCCGCAGCGACCATAAAACATTAAAATAATAGTTTGAAACATACATGAGTTGCAGTAAAAGTTAATGAAGCCGGCAATATTAAAGTTGGTAGTATAACGACGCTTCTGTAACAATGCACGAAGTTTTAATTGTACATGAAAATTGGTATGAACTAGTAAGTATTACAAAGTTATAATACTTATTTTGAATTAAACAGTTAATCTTGTAAACAAATATTTTAATTATGATTTTCTCGTCATACAATTTAACAGACGTGCAAACAATGTGCCCGTCATCTCTAAATGTTTGGATGAATATTATTTCAAAAACCATTGTAATACTTAAAATTAAATAGAAAATACTAGAACTTGGCTTCCGATTTCTGAACAGTGTTTTTGGCGGAAATTTTAAATAAACTACGTAAAACTCAAATCAATTTGATAGCCTTTGTGTTTGGTTTATTTCCTGAAGTAATCAAAGTTTGAGTTAAAAGGATTTAGATAAGTTTTCATTCAAATAATATAATCGATCAACTGAGATTGGAATGACTGAATGAATGATGATGTTATTGCGCGAAACACTAAATTGATAAGGAGCCACTTCTTTGTAATATGTTGAAATGTTTTATATGCAATGCAAATTATCCGAAATCAAACTTCATTAAAATAATCTACTATGTAACTAAAGTGTACGGTTAATCTCCGAAACAAAAAACCTTCTAATTTTTCACCTATGAAAAGCTATATTATGCCAGCTATTGTAAAAACTTAGGTAGTATGCAAAATAAAATTACATAATATCTGACTTAAAAAACATAATATTGATTCATTAGTTTTCACTAAAGGAAACGATTGATTTCTTAAAAAAACCGGACTTACAAAAAAGCAAGAAAAACAAATAAAGTAAACTATAATATTGCGAAACCAGCGTTTCTGAGTGTCGCTTAATTTGGTTTATTGCTTAACGTTTCCGATGCAAATTAAACCATTTTCAGAAAATCCTTTTGAAAATTTTCAGACATAAATCATGCTTTTTCATTCCAACGTGTGTGTTCGACGCCCGCTAGTGTAGGGGCATACATTTTTCAACTGAACAGTTTTAATCCATTCGTTATGAATTGGGCTCCAGTCTACATTCTAACCATACAATAGCTCTACATACACGTATATTCTTTTGTTTTAACTCTCCAGGACACGTCCAATTATTTCTCAGGGGGTACAATGTTTTTTTAAGTGATTCGTAGCAGTGGACATATAACAGTGAAAGTACGGACATAGTGTGATATTATATAGCCTATGGTACTTAGAGATAATGTAGGTTTCTAACGAAAAACAAATTTTTTTAATTGGTCTAGCAATTTTTGAGTTTCTTTCGTTACCTACAAAAATACATTTTTTTTCTTTTTTATAATATTAGTATAGACAAAACAAATGAAAGTGCTAAGTAAAGAACATCTATTGAATACTTACTACTACTTTTACCTTAATTACCTTCTTGGATTTTGACAATAGTTCTTTATTTTAACCGAAGATCGTTAACATTTTTTGTAGAACGATCAAAGGAAAGTACAAAGAGACGTTGCTATCTAACTTTAACTAACCATAATTGAATACTTTCATAATGGATATTATTTTTATAGTCTTATAATTTTCTTGTTAAAAAGATTATGTAGTAGACGATAGGAACTAAGAGATTTTTCTTTTGATCTTACTTTTTTAATTTACTTTTTATTGAGAAATTAAAAATACTGCTCGGTTAGTAGTTCTAAAATAGTACACATCTAACAGATTGTAACAATTTAAAATAACTCCAGCAAGTTGCTGAAGCAGATTACCAATAGCTGATAACCTTTTAAACATCAGTTTTCATTTAATTTATTATATTATTTCACTAACAGGTTTAAGTTTTGATCTTGTCAGGCCTTCTTAGCCAGGCTTTTCAGCTTTTACGCAAAGAACGCACAGCTCAAACTTTTATTTCGGTGAACTACTAACACCAGTTTATTATTACCACCTAAAAAAAATTGAAATATAGTTTCAACTTATTTGCAACTCTTTTAAGTACTAAAAACCTTGTGATATTTTATTTACATTTGGAGCTTTCCAAAGCAAAGCATCGTAATACGATGTTAATGAATCCTAAATACACAATTTCGCCGCTAATATTTTCTTTGTGTTATATACAGCTTCGATGGTAAGCGCCACCTGGCTGTCCAGGCAGACATTAATTGTACCTCAGCTTCGTCTAGATTTTATTCTAGGTTGAATGTTTGCTCCATCCATAGCGCCATCTATGAATGCTACTAGGAGTTGGCGCCATCCAACTGCGCGACTGGTTATGTTTTCCTCGAGTTGAACACTGAAAATTTTCCGACCGCCACTGGCAAACGTCCAAGTTCCTTTAACGACGCCTAGATGGCGCTGTATCATCTACAGTTTCGGAGGTTTCACCAAAAATAATGAGCGGCAAATACAACATTTTAAATAATCAAATACAACATTAAAAAATCATCTGACGGATTACGATAAATTACTGCACAAGTGAATTAAAAAATAAACTTCTAACCTCATTTATAGAAAAATCTAAACAATTTTTCGGCTTTGTTCAAGGCCCACTGTTGCGTAGGAAATTGGGCAATAGGGTAGATTATGAGCAACATCGACGTTAAAGGTTAACTCGCTGACTTCAGCTTAACTCAAGGGTATTAGGGGTCTTAAGGTCACACATGGTCTAATGGTAATTGTCCCAATATTATGTTACTTGAACGCACGCAACTAATCATTTTCATTAAGATTATTTAGAATATAATTTTTGTACATCATTAATAATTATAAATAATAGTAATGTTGGCAATTTATATTTTCGGCACCTGCACTGGGCGCAGTATAATTGCGTCTACTGTTATACAATACAAAATCTATAAAATGCAATCTGCGAATACTTGTGTTATGTCAGATAAATTAAGTAGACCAATAACAATAACCAAGAAGCCCACTTCTGACTCTATTCTTTAAGGTAAGCTCGATATCTGCCCGCAATACATTTTTAGCAACGATTTTAAACTCTATCTGTGCAAATTAAGTCTTCGTTTTGAATGTCAGCTAGTCGGTTTGCATTTTACGGACTTTGGCTAGAGAGTGTGGGTCGTCGGCCGCTGCGCCCCGCCCCCAACTCTGACGTCACACGTGTGACGTCAGCAGCCCACCTGCTTCCGCCCCCCACACCCGCTACCCCCGGCCGGGAAATATCCGGGGACCTGGCCCCTCCAGCAAAATGATTTAATCAGGATTTTGAAGTAACGAAATATAAAATTTGATTTTTATGTATACTTACGTTGGATTTCAATTTATACGTGCTCGTTATTAAAGTGTACGTAGGCTTTTTACTGAAGGTACTTTTTAGTTATGAGATTTGTGAGATATTTTTATCTGACTGCTTAAAGGTTTTATTGAAGTAAGAGGAAATGTTCGTACATTTAGCTTAAGTATTTAATCTAATATTTATTATGACTCACTTATTAAATTGTTTTATCTTTCATTGCTTAACTTTATAGCGGACGTAGTTATAGCTTTACAACACTAACATGACAATAGTTCAACGTCACTACTGCTCTTCGTAGCCACATAAAAAAATCACAAAGAGCGGTGAGATTTACCCGAAGCCCCACCCTCCAAAACTGCAAATGCGCTCTCGAAAATGCTATCGTAAGTTACAATGTCGAACATACCTCCATTCTCCTGTATTTTACATAAGTCGCAAACTTTAAAGTTGTATGGAAGTTTGAAAATCGAGTTTATCTTAGTTTAACATAAGAATAGCATAGCCTGGCTCGGTTGGGTTGGGGTTAGGTGGAAAAGCAAACAAAAGATTTTCGGAGGGATCTCCTTTTTATTTTTCGGCTATATTTGAGGAAAACTAGATGTTGTTTGATGGAGAATAATATTGCTATCTAACATTATATCTTGCTACAGATCTGATTCATAAAAGCATGAGTAGTTCAATAAAGATTTAATCATGTTCTTTCGTAACTTCTATTAGTAGTAGTTATCAAGTTACAACCTCGGGCAAGATTTGATATCAGAATTTATTCCAGCCCTTTTTATCAGGTAATCAGGCATACAGCTGACGTGGTAACCAACATAGAATGTGCTGAAGCTTTTCGATTATTCCTGAAATTCCAAATTAGTCAGCTCCAAACAATCATTACGACTATTTCTTTATAAATGGAAAGTTAATAATTAGGACTTTACTTTAAATATACGTTCCGATCTTATCCAAAATAAATAAAGTGATTATACGTTCCCAACAATTTTCCTAATTTTGATTCATCTAAGGTAGGTACCATTTTTGAATAAATTTTATCGAAATTGCTAATGAACCCAATATCCATAAAATTATGATGTTCAACTTCTCTTCTCGCCGCTATGGGCAAAAAAAATATAGATACCTGACCTAATTTTTTCTTACGGCACCGTTCAGATACCCCAATACATAAATAGAATTGGTGATAGCGATAGGTGTTTGGTGCAAAAAGAAAATTCAGAAACCTAAAAATGTGCTGGATTTCTACATTTTCCAAGAACATAACTTAAAAAAAATATCCTTAAACGAAAAACGTTTTTCCTCGTATATAATATGGTCTCCATTTCTTTCGTCCAAACATCACGTCACGTCTCAAGTAAGAAACAGCAAGAAATGCATTTTCAAGTGTTCTAGAAATAGAGCAGTTCGAAAAATGTTAAACTGTCTCAGAACCTGTAACAAAATTGATCCGTAGAGCAAGGGCGGCGGGCCCGGAGATATCTTAAGTAAAATGAGATGGAAATATGAAAGGAGAAGTTTTTTTAAGACGGGGCAGAATTTTAAAAGCACAACTTGGTTTTGTAAATAAGTAATCTCTAATAGGTAATTAGGTAGGTAGTTAAAAAATACGTAATCTGATTAATGTTGGGTATCTTCAGTACTAAATGTGCCTCATGATTGTTTTTACCCGATACGACAAGAGAAAATGTTACGATTCGTGTTTATAATGTACTTACACAATTAATGGTTGTATACATTTTTTTTCGGGTATTGAATTTTTAAACTACAGGCCTTTCGCATATTAAAACTACGATTTATCGTCTTAGCGACAATGAACGTCAAAAACTTGTGAATGTGTGGGTAAATAAGGGTGAGCTTCACGTATTTCCGCAATTTCGCACAAGATTCGCAGATTTCCTTAAGGTATTTAGATAGGTATAAAGTATTAAACAATACCACCCACCTATATGGTACCAATTATTTCAGTCATGAAGCCACGCGCTCTAAAGATATATATGTGTACCTACAGCGAGCGGTCGCGAATACCGCCCTGGTTTAAATAGGCCTTTATGAGAATTACCTCACTGATTTCAACAATTGAGATATCTTGGGACTGGTCTTGTTTCAGAGTCTTATAATTTTAATTAACATAATGTATTGTAAATTCTGTTCTGATGCTTTGGTGTTTTGTACACTGTCATATTTACGGTTAGTTAATTTCTCGTAGAATTATAGAGTAACATTTAACTAAAAAAATTACTACGTCTCTACCCTACCTTAAAGAGATAGCGCCTATAGAGACGTTGACGTGCTAGAGTAATGTAATATTCTGTAAACGCGAAATACCAGTTTTTTTCTTGGCTTTAGATATCGTCGTGGCCCAGATAATAAGGCCTCTCTTGTAAGTGGATGTCGCATCAAACCTAGGCAAAAATCAATGCGATTTTAAAAATTAATTTGTACATACTTTGTAAAGTTAATTCGTTACATTATATTATTTTTCGATATATTATTAAAACGTTACATTCATCAGTAAAGTAAAAACATCGAGGGGAAACCTGAACCTGAACCAGATTGGCAGTTTCATTTAAGAGAAGGCACAAGTGCCTTCTCTTTTTGAGAAGGAACCTTTGCCCTGCTTTGGGACAGTAACACGCTGGTATTAATTTGTGGTTTTCGTTCTCTCTCTAATACATTTAGAGTTAAAAACATATATATTGAATATATTAGTACATTTTCCTACCTTCTCAGACTTTTTTTTATGCTTACCTGGAAACCTAAAAAAAAAACTAAAGGCGTTTTTTTAGTTTGTGAATTGCAAGACGAGTAGCAACAAATGTAAATATATAGCAAACATTTAAATAAGTACAAATAATTAGCCTCAATCAGCAACGTTTTTGACACCAAGCACCCGTATTACAAAGAGAAATTGAAACTTTAATCAAGAAACTGACTATACCCAGTAATTGAAATATTTAATGTACATACACATACACAGCAGGTCTGTACATTACAAGGTAACATTCTCACGTCTATGTAATAGATTGTAATGCTGTGCTCGTAGATATTAAGTATGCTTAGCGAACTCTTTGTTTTATAAAAACTGAACGACGAGGGCCAGTGCACATTTTAATTTAAAAAGGTACGACTTTTTTAATTAAAATGAGGTTCATTATGAGTAATGAACCATTAGGAGAATTCTAAAATTCTGTTATACCTACAGTAAATGAAGAGATTCTATTCATTGGTAACATTCAAGAATGGCTTAGTTGTTCGGTTTTAGCCACCAAAAGGCTCTATACTGATAGATGGCAGCTTCTTATTCACGACGTTGGACAAGGGAAAATAAACAATGTCACCAATTATTGATGTAATTGGATCATTTCTTTAGTACTTTCTACGGACAATTATTGAATCTGCAAAACGTTTTAAAAGGCAATTATGTTAGTGATTCTAAACCCGAATCTACAATTAAACCGGTAAGTATTAAAAAAAACTTATTTACGCATACCGGAAAGTGTGTAACTATCATTCTTCAAACGTGGCGAGTCATAGACAAACAAACACAAACGTTTTTTGTTTTGAGAGTTTCTAAAACACTGCCAAAATAAAAAATAAAACGAGTATTATAGACTGTTGACCAGGTATTGTATTTTTATAATGGATACTAGCTGACCCCGCGAACTTTGTTTCGCCCTATAGGCAACAAATGATCACATTTTTTACATTTTAAATTAGGATAATTTTTAAAAATTGACTAATAATTCAGTGACACTTTATTTTCTATTTATCCTGGGTGCGGCGGGAGGGCGTGTCAGACTTTTACTGACTAAAACCCACTCATTTTCCTTCGGTTGCACTTTATGGTCATAGCTCATTACAGCCACCCGGCAGCCACTCCGCACCGACTCGCCTCCTGCGGCTAGTATTCTTTATATGGACTTGTATGGGCATGCGCTCACTATATCAACTCCGTACCGTCACCGGATCGCCTCAGTTATAAGGCGAGTCGGTGCGGAGTGGCTGCCAGGTGGCTGTAATCAGCTATGATGACCTTTAAGTTCAGGGGTCGCAGTAACTATTATAAACATTCCGCAAGCTCGGCAGGCGTTGGCCCTGTTAGGCTCCTTCTCATGCTGACTTCTCTTTGAGGCGCGCGTTTAAAAATTCAATGGGATAGTTGGTGGGAAAGAATGCATTTTGTCGCATTGAACGTATGTCAACCATTACTTATAGTATTTGACAGGATGGACAACAAATGTTTGACAGGTACGAAATAAAGTAACATTTAGGGAAAATGATTCATCTTTTATAATTATGTTCTCGTCGAGTTTTCTTTTTTTTTAAGATGTATTCTGCTATTCGGGGCGGGGACAAATCCAAAGAACCAAAAACCATGAAAATTGGTCTAGCCGATCTCGAGTTATAAGTGTTGTAACAAACCAGTCTTTGTTTTATATATATAGATTTAAAAGTTATATAACAACCTCCTAAAAATATGCAGTTTCAAAAAATGCACCATGTTTAGTAAGAAAATAGAAAGATAGGTAAATTGAACGCAACACAATACTGTGAATTGCTAGAATCTGCGCGCTCAAGGCTTATACTCATAGTTACCTACTTCAGCTAAGCCGATTTCTGCGATGCGAATATGCATCCCACTAATTCGGAATTTGCTGAAAATTATTTATCCACCCATATAAATAATTTTATGTTACGTTTTTATATCTTACAAGATATTTTTTTGCGGAAAAAACCGACTTCCCTCGATTTCGGAATGATACCATCATCAGATCCTGGACCTGATGACAATGGGACCATTTGGGAAGTCTACCCTTTCAAACAAAAAAAAATTCATATCGGTTGGTAAACGACGGAGATATGCGCGAACAAAAATAAAAAAAACAAACATCCGAATTGAGAACCTCCTTCTTTTTTTAGAAGTCGCTTAAAAATGTCGTGAATTGGCAATTGTCCTAAATAAAGACTTTACAAAATTTAGATGGATTATGTTAATGTATATAAAAATCACTTATTGAAGTTACATTGATTTTTTTTAGGAGAGAAAATATTCTCTGAAGAAAAAAAGTTAAAAGTATGGTGAAAAATTCAATTTTTTTTTTTTGGAGTGATACATCAAATGACTGCTCCCGTCCTAGGTGCGGCGGGAGGGCTGGTCAGACTTATACTGACTAAAACCCACTCATGTTCCTTCGGTTGCCCTTTATGTTCTGGGGTCACGGTAACTATTATAAACATTCCGCAACCCCGGCAGGCGTTAGCCCTGTTGGGCCCCTTCCCCTGCTGACTTCTCTTTAGGGAGCGCGTTGAACACTAACGCGCCGTCTACACGCGCCTGGTCCTAGCCGGGCGGCGAGCTACCTATCGCTCGCCGTCCGCAATAGCATAACTGCTTCGCAGAAGGTGGCGACGACATCCCATTCAGTCTCGCCCCGAAGCATGGCCTGGACCAGCGCCGGGCGCGAGAGGTCACCGCCGCCGATCGCCTCTACGAGGACACGTCGATGGGTCGCCCATGCGGGGCACACCTCCACCGTGTGCTCGACCGTGTCCTCCAGGCGACCGTTGCCCAGGCGTCGCTTCTGCCCTAATCTGACACAGGAACCTCCCGAACTGACCGTGACCGGTGAAGACCTGTCTAAAGCGAAACGTGAGTGCGCCGTGGCACCTCTTCAACCACTCCTCAAAGAGGGGTCTTACCGCCGCTATTACGGCGTGCCCAAAATTCAAATACATTATACCTACACTTTGCACATGAAATAAACAATATAAAGGCATGGCGACAAGTCATCATCTCCCTAGCCCTTTTCCCAACTATGTTGGGGTCAGCTTTCAGCCTAACCGGATTCAGCTGGGTACCAGTGTTTTAAGTGAAGCGACTGCCTATCAGACCCCCACAACCCAGTAACTTGGCGACACGATACCTCTTGGTTAGACTGGTCAGACTTTCTGGCTTCTGACCACCCGTAACGACTGTCAAAGTTCTACGAATGACAACCGGGACCAACGGCTTAACGTGCTTTCCGAGGCACGGGATGTCAGTGATGTCCAAGATAAACTTTAGAAAATACATATGAATTGAAAAAGTCAGATTGGTACTTGCCCGGATTCGAACCCACAACCTCTTACACGAGAGGCGGGCGCCTTATCCACTGGGCCATCACGACACTCAAAGGCACGGCGACAAGTGAACCCCAAAAATTCTTACAAATTTTAGCTGAGAAGTCAACCGAGAAACAGCAAATAAAAGCTTTAAAAGAACGAATTGGACCAAAATAATTTTTAAAAAGGTCCATTTAAGTAATGTTTCTGAATGGTCTCTTTATATATTTGTTCACTAGATTCTGTTAAATACGAATATATTAAATAAAACAGCATCCGTACTTATATTATAAATGCGAAAGTAACTCTGTCTGTCTGTCTCTTCTTCACGCCTAAACCAGTGAACCGATTTGAATGAAATTTAGTACAGATATACATAGTCTGGGACCCGAAAAACGACATAAGATAGTTTTCATCCCGGAAGTCCCCCGGGAACGGGAACTATTAATCCACGCGGACGTAGTCGCGGGCAAAACCTAGTTCCACATATTTCAGGGACCTAACACATCGCACAAAGTTAGAAGAATTCAATGCTCAACAAGTTTTCCATTTGTTAGCTTAATACGAGTATTAGTTAAACTTAACAAAAATTAATTAAATTGTGTGATTTTCACATCGGTTGTAAGCCACTATCAAGGGACGGCCCTTTGAGGAGATAATCGTTATTTTATTAAGCTTATGAACGAAGCCAGATAATATATTCTTTTGACTGAAATTTCATTAACTTTAAAGAGATACTGTATCGTAATCGCAGTCGATTTCTACACCAGTAGCTAATTCCCTACCTTTTCTCAACGATATGTGCTTCCTAGTATGAAACGGTAGCAAGCGTAATGAAAAGCGCAAAACGATTTGCCCAGTGGAAATCGACTAACAACCTACAGCGTGCATTGCTGCACATCACTAAAGTAGTTAGTGATTACACACATCACTATTGAGTCGACTGTTCGCTAAAAAACATGGAAGTGCGCGCTCCACGTTAATCAATTCTTTAAGTGATAATAATTCGGGCGGCCGCCCAAAAACCCTTCAAAATCATATAACCCTGCAATCATAAAGTACCTAGCGGACGAGTGAAGACAGCCTCCAGACCGGGGAACATCGAATTTTGGTAAGTCGTTTCATATATTGCTAATCGTTCTAAATAAGCCTTCATATCGTTGAAAGTCTATCACTAGATTTTCCCCCCTTATGTTGTGTTAATCCTATTCCATAACGCGACATAACTCTTGGTGCCGAAACCAGGGACTCTTTAGATAAGATATCCCATAGAAAATAGTAAATTTAAAATTCCCAATTCAATTTTACGTCTCGTCCGCCATCATTGTTAAGTGACCGCGGCGTATTGCCGGCCGGCGAAAATTATCTATTTAAATCTCGAATAGTATTGAATATTTCTCCTTAGTATATGAACAATTCGTCTTTATTCAATATTATTTAATTATTGCAGGGTATATTTTAATGCCAAATCGTGAATTAGTGAAGAAATTAACAAACATTCATTCATTCGATTATTTGAATTCGTAGTTAACAAGGCAGTAATGGCTGCCCAGTCATCGTGAGTGACCTAATTAATACGTAATTCTAATTTCAAAAGTTAGTTTGGAATGGATGTGTATTTCTTCAATTTGGACGGCTCGCAATTAATTCGTAGTGTTTATCACGGATATAGACCAGTGATTTGTACCTAATCAATGTTCAGAATTGTTGCTTCGTACGTAATAAATTTTATGCAAATTATCGTGTTATTTCAGTGCATAGAAATTTGTGCGTACAACTTATCGTCGCAACAATTAATAGCAGGTAAACAACGTGTTTCCTAACTTAGTATACGTGTAGGTACAGATCAATCGTTTCGGTTCTTTGTTATAGTATCGTAATATTATAACATTGAAGTTTGCATGCATTTATCATTGACAAGTGAAAGTTTTATTGTGTTGACGCGAACTGTAGGGTTCCGTAAGCGTATCCGTGTGGTTCCGTGGGTGAATTAGTTCAGTGTTTCACTATATATTTTCCGTTTCGTGTTTTAAATATTTTAAATCAATTTCAGATAGTGATTCATCATGTCTTATCTTACTAAAAAACGTTGTAGTGTTTCAAAGAAATCTAAATCTATAGATGGAGGTGGTCTGTCGTATGACGACCTACCGGTACTACGTAGAAAGCGTACTTTGGCCCTAAATCGATTAAAAAGGACGTTGGAAGTGGCTGAACTGGCTCAATCAGGTTCTTCTCGTTCGGATGAGTTTCTCGCTTATTATTCTACCATTGCCAAGCATTCTAAAAGTTTTGAAGAAGCTCATTTAGATATTTTAAGCGTGATTGATGATGAACATGCTGAGCGTGAGGATGTCATTCGTTCTGAATTCGACAATATTTATTATAAAATTGTCGCGATTTATAGTTTACTCTTTCCGTCTGTCCAGTCAGTTGTTAATTCACCGTCTATCAGTCAGCCGCAGCCCTCGTCAGCTGTACGTTTACCAAAGTTAGAACTGCCTAAATTCGGAGGTAACATTAAAGAATTTTCAATGTTCTATGATGCGTTCAATAATCTTATTCATTTAAATAAGTCACTTTCGGACTCTGATCGTATGCAGTATTTGCGGTCGAGTTTATTCGGGGACGCATTAGGACTCATTCGTACTTTTCCTGTGGAAGGCGAGTATTATTCTCAAGCCTATCAAACATTAGTGAATCGTTACCGCGATAATCGTGAACTCGCTTTTACTTGTTGGCGAGAAATGATAAACATTAATTTGAAACTTAGTCCACCTACCGAATTTAGACGCAGTTTAGATCTTTTTAATGAAAACTTAATTATTTTAAAAGGCCTTAATTTACCTACGGACCAATGGAATTTTATCCTTTGTTATCTACTATTGTCGAAATTAGATTCGAAGACGCGTTGTGCGTTCGAAAAGGCGCACCCGTCTCCTGAGTTACCTTGTTTCAACACACTTAAAGACTTTCTTGAATCGCAATGTGTAGCCCTCGAGCGCGACACTCACTTCGTGGGTTCTCGCGAACATTCTTCTCCTTCTTCTAGTAAAGGTGTCAAGTCGAACCTCTCTAACAGTGATAAGAAAAGGGTTTCTTCGTCACTGTTAGCGAATTCAGAGAAGACAGCCACCAAAGCGTCTGTCTCCGTTTCCACTGGACGAAGCGAGTCTTCTAAGTGTCCGTGTTGTTCAGAACCTCATTCAATTATGCAGTGCAAATCATTTGCCGCGAAGTCCCCTCAGGATAGGCGTGATTTAGCAAAACAAAATCGTTGGTGTTTTAACTGTTTAAAACCTTCACATTTAATTCGTGACTGTAAATCTGTTTTTACTTGTCAGAGATGCCGTCAACGGCATCATACTTTGCTTCACCATGATATAGATTCGAATAGTTCTGAACAAAAGCCTTCAGCCAGTGAACCCGTTAGTGTTATGACTAATTTAGGAGATAGTTCGGTTGTTCTTCTATCGACTGCCGCTATTGATATTCGTGATTCGACGGGCAACTACCAGTCTTTCCGTGCTGTTATCGACACTGGTAGTCAAACCCATCTAATTTCAGAGCGTGCAGTAAATCGACTAGGACTTGACAAACGCGTGACTTCGCGCCAACTTCGTGGTGTAGGTCAATCGCCAGCCTCCATCTCTGGAGCTGTTACTCTTCAGATAGGTATTAAAGGTCAAGTGGCTTTCAATATTGAAGCATTGACTATGCCTAACATATGCAATGATATGCCTAAAGTTCATCTTGATAAATCGTCGTGGCTTCATCTTCGCGGTCTCAATTTGGCGGATCCAGATTGTGACAGACCTGGTCCGATCGACGTTCTTCTTGGCGCTGAGCTCTTCTCCTCACTCATCTTACCTGGTTGTGTGAGTGGTGGACCGAGGCAGCCTTCAGCGTTGAATTCTGTGTTCGGCTGGCTTCTCATAGGAAGTGTGTCTGATAAGCACACAGACAACATCGATTCATTCTTCGTCTCTGACGACCAGATCTTTCAGGAAGTCAAGAAATTCTGGGATTTAGACATTATCCCTACCGTGAACAAGATGACTTTGGACGATCAACGTTGCGAGCAAATCTATAGTGAAACAACTACTCGTGATTCTACCGGTCGTTACAGCGTAGCCTTGCCGTTCAAGGAAGACAAGGAACCATCATTTCCTGGATCACGAGCTTCTGCATTGAGACGTTTTCATTCTTTAGAACGTAAACTTTCCACTGATTCGATTCTAAAGCAACAGTATTCCGACTTTATGTCTGAATATCTTCAGAGTGGCCACATGAGTGTTGTACCCAGTGGCGATCTACTTAAAGGTAAATTCTACATACCACATCATTGTGTTCTTCGACCTGATAGCGCGAGTACAAAACTGCGCGTCGTTTTCGACGCGTCGAATAAAGACTCAGTCAAAGGCGTTTCGTTAAACGAAACCTTACTCGTAGGTCCGAAGTTACAAGCTAACATTATTGAAATTTTGTTAAGGTTTCGTACTCATCCTGTAGTATTCTCGGCGGACGTTCGTCAGATGTACAGGATGATTCAAGTTCATGAAGAACATCGTGATTATCAAAGAATCTTCTGGAGATTTCATCCATCTCAACCTATTTTAGAGTACCGACTTAACACCGTTACTTACGGCATTTCTTCTTCACCTTTTCTAGCTTGTCGCACCGTCAGGCAACTCGCCGAAGATGAAGGCACTGGCCTTCCGTTAGGCAAATCCGCTTTATTGAATGACGTGTACATTGACGACGTAGTAACAGGTTGTTCGAGTTTAACTCAGGCTTTACAAACAAAAGCAGAAGTTATTGAACTTCTCAGTCGAGGTCAAATGGAGCTACGCAAATGGGCCAGTAATAACCCAAAGCTGTTAGCTGATCTTCCACTAGAACACTGTCTTACGGACAATGTTTCGATGGATGTAGAGAAATCTAACACGCTCAAGATATTGGGTTTGAAGTGGGACCCAAAGTCTGACCATTTCGTGTTCGAAGTTAAACCTCAGAACCGTGCCTGTAGTAAACGTACCATTCTTAGCGAACTCGCACGCATCTACGACCCACTCGGTTTCTTATCGCCCTTGGTATTCTTTGCCAAGTATCTTGTACAACGGCTGTGGGTCTTAGGAGTATCGTGGGATGACAATCCTCCTGAGGACATTCAACGTCAGTGGAATCTCTATATTTCTGAAGTTTCTATAATTCAAAATTTAAAAATTTCGCGTTTCCTTTTAGTTCCTCAAATCAAATCGTGCGAAATTCATGGATTCGCCGATAGCAGTCAGCGTGGGTATGGCTGTGTCGTGTACCTTCGTGTTGTAAACATTCAGGAAAACGTCAAAACCTTCTTTGTTATTTCGAAAGCAAAAGTTGCTCCTCTCAAAGTTGTTTCACTTCCTCGGCTCGAACTTTGCGCTGCAGTATTACTTGCAGATCTTCTCAAATTCGTTGTTGAGGTTTATAAGCCTCTTCTTCCTGTTTCAGCAACATATGCGTGGTCAGATTCAACTGTCACCCTCGCCTGGATTCGTTCACCTTCCTCGCGTTGGAAGACATTTGTGGCCAATCGTGTCAGCCATATTCAGGATGCGATCCCTGGTGCAACTTGGCGTCATGTACCCACGGCTGACAATCCAGCTGACATAGCTTCCCGTGGGCAAACCCCAGCGGAACTTGTCAACAATTCTCTATGGTGGGCGGGGCCTCCGTGGCTCACGCAAGATTCTCAGTTCTGGCCTTGTACCAGTTCAGATCTTTGTGGTGAGGACTGTCGTGCTGAAGAAAAGGTACAGGTTCTTATCACAAACAATAATTCTTCAGATTTAATTAATGACCTTTTGATTAAATACTCTTCAATTCGTAAAGTTCAACGTATCTTAGGATTGTGTTTACGTTTCATTCATAATTCGCGTTATAAACATAATCGCCGTTCTGATCTTCATTTAAATCGTACAGAACTTCATAACGCCTTGTTAATAGTCGTAAGACATGTTCAGTCTCTTCACTTTTGCGAAGAAATCAAAAGGTTGAAGGAAGGTAAACTTCTTTCCAAACAAATGCGAAAGCTTAATCCTTTCATCGACACCCTAGGTATTCTCAGGGTGGGCGGTAGGCTTACGCGTTCAGGCTTAGCCTACGCGCACAAACATCCGGCTTTGCTTCCTCGTCAAGCTAAGTTAACTTTCATGTTAATCGATGCCTTCCATAGAGAGAATTGCCATCCTGGCATTAATACATTACATTACTTAATTAGTCAACAATTTTGGATATTGTCGGCTAAGCGTGCCATACGACATCAGGTTTCGAAGTGTTTACAATGCTTTAAAACAAATCCAACTTCACTTGAACCGTTTATGAGTGACTTGCCTTCAGCACGCATTAATCAAGTCAAGCCTTTTAGTATTGTAGGTGTCGACTACGCAGGTCCGTTCCGCATCAAATCCGGTAAACACCGCGGTGCTAGGATTAGTAAAGCTTATCTCTGTCTTTTCGTTTGCTTCACAACAAAAGCAGTTCATTTAGAAGTGGCTACTGATCTTACATCCGACGCTTTTATCGCCGCTCTCCGACGTTTCGTAGGACGTCGCGGTCGAGTTTCAGTTATCCACTCTGATTGTGGTACTAATTTCGTAGGTGCTCACCGAGAGCTGTCGTCTTTGATGCGAAACGCGACCCACATCGAGAAGATTGAATTCAAATTTAATCCTCCTGCTAGCCCACATTTCGGCGGAGTGTGGGAAATTCAGGTGAAGGCAGTCAAGTCGCTACTGTATCGTACCGTTGGCAATCAATCGTTAACGTTAGAAGAACTGTTTACATTATTCGTTCAAATAGAATCGGTATTAAATTCAAGACCACTTTACCCGTTGAGTTCAGACCCTAATGACTTCGCGGTTCTTACACCAGGTCATTTCTTAACATTAGAGCCTCTGACGTCTGTTCCGGATGAGGACCTGTCCTCATGTAATATAACTCGTTTAGGGCGATGGCAGCTAATTCAACGTTTTCAACAAGATTTTTGGAAGCGTTGGAAAAATGAATATCTTCATTCGTTGACTCAACGTGCAAAGTGGACGAAACATTCCCAACCGCTGGAGGTGGGGTCCATGGTAGTTATCAAATCTGACTCTCCTCCGCTTCACTGGCCTATAGCCCGTGTAGAACACTTGCATCGTGGTCCGGATGGAATAATACGTATCGTTACTCTTCGTCTACCAAACGGTTCTTCTCTCATACGTCCGTTGACAAAGGTATGTCCTTTGCCAACTTGCACAGATTAGCTTTTCATACGTTAATCTCTTCACGTTAGGTTAGTTTTTAATCGTTAAGTTAGAATTAAGCAAATTGTTCATATACTAGGATAACAGCCATTGGCTTCTATTTAGTTTACATTCTACCGGCGCCAATGAGCATTCACATTTCCCCTTTCCTTTTCATGAGTAACTAATTTTCTTTGAAAATACGACTAGCGTGTATTTTGATGGGCGGAATGTATCGTAATCGCAGTCGATTTCTACACCAGTAGCTAATTCCCTACCTTTTCTCAACGATATGTGCTTCCTAGTATGAAACGGTAGCAAGCGTAATGAAAAGCGCAAAACGATTTGCCCAGTGGAAATCGACTAACAACCTACAGCGTGCATTGCTGCACATCACTAAAGTAGTTAGTGATTACACACATCACTATTGAGTCGACTGTTCGCTAAAAAACATGGAAGTGCGCGCTCCACGTTAATCAATTCTTTAAGTGATAATAATTCGGGCGGCCGCCCAAAAACCCTTCAAAATCATATAACCCTGCAATCATAAAGTACCTAGCGGACGAGTGAAGACAGCCTCCAGACCGGGGAACATCGAATTTTGGTAAGTCGTTTCATATATTGCTAATCGTTCTAAATAAGCCTTCATATCGTTGAAAGTCTATCACTAGATTTTCCCCCCTTATGTTGTGTTAATCCTATTCCATAACGCGACAGATACATTTGTGTGATTGTAAGCAAACATAACATAAAATAAAAGTAGCGTTTATTGAAAGATGAACTGCCAATGCGATGAATAATAATTGAGCTAACTAAAGTTCCCTTTGCAGTTTCGTCCGCACTTTTGATTACTAATCTACCACTGCAGCTGTCGGTCGTAGCGTAATCATTAAAAAATATTCAAATCCGACCAGATAATTCCAGAGATTTACCCTTTTAAAACATAGCAATAAAAACGTATTTCAGGCGACATAAATTTTCTCATATGTTCCTTTTCATAGACATTATGCGAGAACTTTGCAAAGCAAACCTCACGCGCACTAGGAATGCGGTCTACGTGCTACGTGCGTAGCACCGTAGCCACCGCGTAGCGACACCCGTAGTGCTACGACGCGTTAATATTAAAAGGCAATTTCGCGCTAAATTCGTGTTGTTGTACCATGTGGTACACTTAAGCTCTTATTTACTCCCTACAATAATTGGAAAACTTCAATTTTTGTTACCCTGCATTATGATATCGTAAATCTTAAAATGATAGCCAGTAATACCATAAAATTGGCATCAAGTCTGATGTCTTATCGACAATAAAGACTGGAAATTGACTGGGAGAATAATATTTTGAGTGCAATATTTCCCATATATGTAAACTTTGATCTTGGGAGAAAACTTGTTTCTTTGATACTTCTCCTAATACGAGTACGGCTGACTTTGTTTAAATTTTTTAGGGCACAATAGCATCAAACAGACAAATGGTTGATGAAATAAGTTTGAGATATATTTGACCTCCTCTGGCTCCGTGAAATATTGGTTTTCGATAAAAAGGAAACAAAGCTGTGCTCGGCTGGTATACCTGAGTAGGTACTCGATTCCGCGAAACTGCAGCTCAAAAATCGATTAAGTTCCAAAGCGGAGTTGAGGTCTCGAGGTGGAGGGCTCTCGTGAAGAGTTTTGGAGAATGCTGGAGGTGGGAGCGGGCGCATGCGCGGGGCGGGGGCGCTCTGACGTCACACGTCGCGCCCGGGGCGTCGCGCCAGTGCCTCTCGCGACCGCGCGATCAGTCACGCGCGACTCCCGCCCTAAATCGTCTAAACACGATCACGAGCTTCCGATGTTAATTCTCTGTCATAAACAAGCGGTTATTGTCCATAAAGCAGCCAGCACCGGGTGCCGCCCGGCCGCCGGCCGCGCCACGTGCTGACGTGACGTGACAGCCTCTGTGCTGCGATCCTCCCGCGATACATTTGTTATGGCCATTCCATACAAACTACTTATATTTACATACATGTAGATAGTGTACCCGTTGATGACGTACACAAAGGCGGCTGTTTAAATTGAATTACAGGGGACAGAGCTAACTAACTACATGCTTAGAGCTCGTCAACAATGTGGCAGTGTGAAAGTGATGAATAGTTACTGTTATTAGGCCTGCCTTGCTTTGATAAGCTGCCAAACTGCATACACACACATAACACAGCTAAGATCACTGTTGTACTATAAGGTTTACATCTAGATTAATACTTAATGCCTGTGCTCGGCATAGTTTCTTCAGCTCGTAAGTAAAGTGAGACTATCTATAATGTTCTACTTTTATTTGTAACAATTTAGAATATGTAGCAATTAGATAATCAGACAATACTTATAACTTAAGCCAGTAGGATTAGTTATGCAAAGCAATACACACATCACACACACATACCTTTTTTATTATTGTAAGGGTTTTAAGCATACTTACATTACAAGGCCTAACACATCCAGTCAGATGATTTATAGCCCTATTTGCGACTGCGTCTGAATACATATTACTCTGTTTATATACAAATGTATGTTCATTTTTTCCAACAAAATAATGCAAACATTTGTATCTTCCATCCGTAACTTTCTTAAGCTTCTGTAACAGTATATATAGAAGTATTATAAGCAAGGATTACGTTTCTGTGCGTAATACAATATTCGTAAGATAAGAAAGTATAGAGGTTATACTAAAGAAATAGACCTTACCGCTATTGGTATAGAGGCTACTTTTTGTAATCGGTTTATCCGTACTGAACACAAAAGGATCGGCTTGGGTAGATCGTGTCGTGGTAGTTATATCTTAAAGATATTTATGCTGTATTTATACATTTTGGGAATCTCTCCTTTACACAGGTAGGACCCCATTATTAGCGACTGTATTGTCGTTAATAGAGGTAAGAAGATAAAATAATTTAAAAATAGTTCAATGACCTCAAGGTAGAAATAAACTTCTGGTTACAGATACAAATATAGATAACTCATGATGTCTTAAAACAAGCAAAGCTTTAGGAAAATAAAATCATTGTGTTTAGCAAGCCACAGCCGGTCTTACTGCTCTTCCTAAAAAAAAAACAAGTTATGAGAAGATGTAGTTAAAATAAGAAGAAGACAGAGTTTATTCAAAATTGTAACTTCCCAAAAAAACCCTTTTCCTTGCTATTCTCTCGTTAAACAATGAAGATCACTGCATGGTACCACTTTAATAAATTAAACATCTTGTGCCCACAGATCGATGCGCGGGCTGCTCTAAAACTACTGTATTATTCAAAAGACATAGTGTCTTATTTAAATTAAGCTTTTAAGGTTTTGGGGTATTCCTTTATGCGTAGATTCTTACACGTGCCGCAATTTACATTGATATGGAAACATTTAAGGTTTAGTTATTAGTTATTCTTCCTTACTATGTTTGTAAAAAAAACTCCACAGTTCAAATTTTTATGTCCCATTCTGTTCCTTTTTATTTAAACCATATCTTTTTAGAAGAGGAGCTTTTTAAAAAAAAAATCTTTAAGATACATATCTTTAAGATTAAACATAATTCATGTTTGAGTATTGGGAGTTAGAATGACATTCATTATTTCCTATTTTGCACGTAAGTAATCAAAATGAAACCATCGTTTTACCAAAAAAGAAATCACTAAAACACAGTTTCCAAGTCATCAAAAGCTTAACCAATAAACTATAGAGCAAAATCTGGAAAAACATTTGTCGATCCGACAAAACGTTCTATGTTTACCTTTGCCGAAGACAAACAGAACATTTCGCTTTGTAACTGTTCCCCAGTATTACCTTAGTGCACACACTTTGACATCCATCACTTACATCGTAAATAAGAATTCCAGTCAATGGTATTTTATTCGTTGTTCGGCGACAAAGAAAAACAACTCTATTTTTACTTACACACCTACTCCATCATTGATTCATAAAACTTTCTTTGGTTGAATGAATTCTGTGATCGATAGCATTTAATTGGTTGTTGAACTAAGTATAATAACGTTCTTTCACGCCTGATTCAGCAACATTAATCATCGTTTTAAAAGTGTTTGGTTATCCATCACCAGTATGCTGGAAAGGTAGGCTACAGCTACAAAGGACCACCCTTTGTCATTGTAGGCTTCCATTCTACCAATCTTCACGGTCCCTACGTGCTCAGAATTGCAACAAGCTTATTGTGATGCGGTCATTTAGGCGATGATTAGGTTTGCGCTTATAGAAGAAAATTGTTGGTGATGTCTTAGTATTTTTTTTTATTTAATTTTAGTAGTTTAAAACATATAACTTATTGTATGCGTTTGTTTCATTACCTAATGAGTTCCAATTTTATAATGTGGCCTTCATATCATATAAATTTTGGACAAATTCTCTTAATTAAAAACGTTCAAACCTAGTCACCATCTCAACAGTAAAAATAAAAGCATTCTTGGTAGATTAAGACTTCGAGAAAAATTAACGTTATTTTATTTAACTTTAGCAAATTCTTCGCTAAATAAATTAGTCCTATTACCGTCGAACAATTGTCAAACTATGAGTGTAAATTGTGTACTGAACGTATTAAGTTATATAATTTTTACATTGTTGACATATTTCAGTAATGTAAATACTGAATGGGATGATAATGTGTACAATTGGTTGTATACATTTTGTTTGTTATGTGTTGCAATGCGAAAAAACAATGTTTCATAATGTGGACGTGTTATAAAACTAAAACACAAGTTTATACAACATGTTACTTAATCTGAACACACATTAAGATAGAGACAAAACTAAGCTAAGCAAATTACTTGCCAAATTACGAATATTTGTTAAAAATATATTAGATTTGGCCTACTGTCCCAATAGTTAAAAATATTTATTTAATACAACAATTGAAAGAGTGAAACAGCCCCAAAATTTGTGTTTTGCTATTCATACTTCAACACTTCAGTGCTATAAACCACTGTTATTAAATGTAGTTACAATACATTGTTAACAAGTACATAAAGTCCCCGGGCCCCTCCAGTCTTACAGACTATCTGTTGGGGCTAATGCCGAAACCACTTAACGATTCTTGATGGGGTTATCGCTACTTCCTAGGACATATCTCGAGGGAGATTTACACAGATTCATTAATAGATATATACAGCGGCCCGAGCTGGATAATAACAGTCCTAATACGAGTCTATTGAGGCTGCAAAATATGTTCGTAAAATCCCTGTTTCTTCACAATACACAGCTCTGGTAAATGACATCATTACAAGTTCATGTTGCTTAAACAGCCACATCTTTTCCGTTGAAACCATTTAACTGGCATATGAATATGTCCTTACATCTGGCGCAGAACATTTTATTCAAATCGCAACAAAACTCCTTTTATAGCTTCAATAAAACATGAATATTTTTCTTGCCTGTTCGAGAGACGACTTTCGTTTCATCACTCTATCCAATTTCGTTCCTTCCACATTGCCCTTGGGCTTATTACGAGGCTCAAGACGGGCCTATATGTATGTTTGTGCGTGCGTAAGCAGAACGAATAGTCTGCCTTTGGCTAACAAACGCTAAAACCACCCCTTGACTGTTGGCCTTGCAAATTTTTCACAGGGCACCGGCCACACGAGAATGTCCTCGATTGTCCTCCTACCTCATTTTTTTACTGACTTATTAATACATATCCAAAATTATTCAATCTATATCCGTGAACACTTCACGCTGTTTTCGTATTAATTATTTTTAATTAAAATCGTGATGTGAATTCATTGCACTATAAAGTAATTAAATTAACCATGACACAAATTGGATTAAACATACTACAGCTACACGACAGATTTTTTAAATTCGCTGTTGTTTACATTGGTTGTTGTTACGTTACAAGGAAATACTTATAAAGTCCAACTAAACTACAAAAGAAATGTAAGGGTACAAAAAGTTGCGACATCTGTCTGAAGTCTGTAAAGTAGGAAAAGTTCGTGTTTCCGTTTCTTACAGTAGTCACGTTGGGTCGGTGAGGAAGGGTCCCTCGACCGTGATGTAATCTGTCCATTGTGTAAATTGTACATTTAAAATTATGTTTGTGAACACTTTCACGTATGTAATAGTACCTACTTTCATTCTATTTTACATCTGTATATAATCTCAGTATATTGGGTATATTGTTACTTTTATGTCTAAGTGGCTAATTACATTGAAGAGATTTTGCTTATTTAATCGTGGGATTTATTTCTAGATTCTATACACTAATCTAGTTTTACGTATATTTCCTGCATGAACACATCTATCTTAAAATTTAATTGGTATTGCATTCATGTTTAGGGATAAGGATGGTACATCAAGTCACCTTCACTATTTTACACAATAAAAACACAGGTTAAGACATTTGATTCCACGGTCCTATTGGCTAAAATAATATATTGCTGTGTTACATCACACTTTATAAAACCGGAAATTAAATGTTTTTCCAATTCTTTCGAGCATTATTTATGTTGTCGTGCATACCTGGAATCCTTGTTGGATGGTCAATTTTTTCACTAAGTTCTTTTTATATTCGAATCTAAGCTAATGTTTATGGCAGCATCAATGGCGTTATTGAGGTCCTCAAAAGTGCAGGTGTAGTAACATTTTGGGTTCTGGTTCTGTTTAAAAGAACATTCTAAACAATTTCTTAATGTTTTATGTACACTTAAAAAGTACCTCCTTATGATTAAAGGAGGTGCTGTTACACTCATTAGTGTACATGTGTGTGGGTACTAGACAAAATTTTCAACGCTTCACACTAAATGATAAAGTCATTACCTAGCAATCGTCTGTGGTTTTAATTATTTATTTTGATGGGCAATTAACGGCTGTGTGACGTGCCTTGTCACACCCCGTAAATATATCTATGTAAAATAGTTATATCAGTAAACAAAATCTATGTATTTCATCAACAAGCGAATATTTACGTCCCAAGCAATTGTATTGGCGAGTACAAAGGAACCGCGATCTGTTCTTTGCTCTTTTGATAAGATTTATACTTTTGTACTAGATCGGATTTATGTAAAGACTCGGACACAAAACTGATCATAGCCAATCAAAATATAAAAAATTTAATTAAAACAATGTAATATTAAACAATTGTATGTTTTAACATTAAAACTAAACTAAGCTCCTTAACTATGATAACATAATCTGAAAAGCCGTGGAGTTTCTATAAAAATATTTACATTGCTTTATGTAAAACAGCTCACGAGATCTCTGTTGACTTTGATTGGAGTAAACTCAACCAAAATAAATTACGCTATGAAATGTCGAAACTTTGTTTGGGCCCTTAGGCTGTGCGCAGGCTCACTCAAGTAATAAAATGGCAGAATCAAAATGTACTTAAAAAAACACAGGCAAACTGCGAGTCATTCTCTCGAACATGAGATTCTGTATAATATTGAGGTCGAGTAAAAATACGAAACGTTTCCTGTCTCCCCATACAGGAAACCTTTTTAACCTGTTTTAATTTTTATCTTTATTTTATTTTTATTAGTTGTTGTTATAGTGACTAATACTCAAGCACAATTATTGATAATTATTACCAGAAAAAAGAAGAATAAAACTGAGTTTTAACAAAACATTATTTGTTATGTGTGCGCTGTCTTACTTAGGTTCGTCCGATAGTCACCTGTCAGTTATCGTGTTATCGCACGAGAAATCAGTACATCTCTATATGTATCGAGTATTTATCCAGAAGTAAATAGAGTAGCAAGATTATAATATGTTGACATGATAAACACTGAAATATGTTATCTATTTTTATAGTAAAGTGATTGTGAAAAGCAATACTACATATAAACTTCAAAAAAACTTTTATGTCAAATAAGTTACTAAATGCAAAAGCCAAATAAGTGCAGCTCTAAGAGAAAGTTAAGGAAAACTAATTTTAAAGCGCAATGAGCGTGCTAAACGTACTTCTACTGGGTGTGCGTTGCTTTATATAGAGTCGTATAGTTACTTAAAACTAAAACATTACTTTTAAACCTCATTTCAACCATTCAGTTGGCTTAAAACTAATTTAGCACACGATTGAATCTAGAGTTAGTCTATTGTATATCTTTCACATATTACGACAAACCTTTATTAAATGTCGATTTACCGAATTCATACGTAAGAATGAAAACTGAAAGTGAACAGTACTAGTGCTCCATATTTATGAAAGTGTGTTTGTTTAATAATAAGAATATTTTTAATAGAAATATATACGTCCTTGAAGACGGACAAAGACATTATGAGTTGGGATGCTTGCGGGATCAGGACCGCGGTTGGAGACCGCGCCTTGAAATTAATCATCAATTTGATGGTGCTTTCGGGACCTGACCGTAAATCCCTGACTTCTTCGTGGCTTTGATTACTACTATTCAAGAAAGCGAAGTCACGAGTAAAAACTTGTACCAAAATAGGTGCAGTCATAGCACACAATATGCGTGCAAACACGTGAGGCCACCGATTAATATTCAACATGTAGTTGGAAAGAGGTGCCAAGTCCACACGCAAGCTAGATGCAACAAGGTGACTCTAGTGCCATACTGACTAATTGCTCCCTTTCCTAAGCTATTCTGAGGGTCAGCTAAAGCATAGAAACAATTTTTCATTCATTTTGACTATCGTTTCTCTAAACTTGATCTTAATTCGTTAGGGTCGGCTTTTAACCGGTAGGCAGTCTAACTGTCTGTTGTTTAAAATAAATGTTTTACATAGAAGTAGCTTGGGGTTGCGAAATAGTTATAATAGTTACCGTGACCCCGGAACATAAAGGGCAACCGAAGGAACATGGGTTTTAGTCTTTAAAAGTCTGACACGCCTTTCCGCCCAGCCCAGGACGGGAGAAGTGATTTGATGATGTCCCACTCCCAAAAAAGAATAAAAAAACATAGAACTAACTTTCGCCTGCGGCTTCGCCTGCGGCTTCGCCCGCGTGGATGTCGAACTTCCATCCACTACTTTACTGGATGACTATAAAATTCCAGATAGCATACTATCTAGCACGCAAGGGTAGAGTTTTCGATTATATTCCTGTCATATTTTAGTTTATTATTAACTAGCTGCTGCCCGCGATGTCGTCTGCGAGGACGCTCTAAAGCAGCAAAAATACTATGCCTGCACCACTGTGTTATTCATCCCATGAAGGCCTATGCCTATATGCCTACGTGTCGACAATCATATATATGTCTATGTGTTTACCTTACCTCTTAGTAATATTCATGCAAAATTTGAATAAAATATATGCAGGGGATTTTTTTACGTTTATACCAGACAAACGTACAGACAACATTTTTAAAACTATATTTTTGTTTTCGGCATCTGTTGTAGAACATGTATTAAGTATTCTTCTTTAATAATATTTAATGTAGAGTTTCAACTTCGTTACGATTTTATTTTACGCATAATTTTAATATTCAATTAAAACTGCTCGGGCAGCTGTTGGACTGTTACACATGCCTGAGTCATGAAAATATCACTTGGAGCGTTTTTCCACTGCATTCGCCATGATACAGTTATTTCTATTTTGCAAATATCGACATTACTTTTGCGTAAATTAAATTGATTTTGTCATTGCTGCTCGATGCTGAAATTTTAAAGCGAAAATGTTTTATGATTTATTTATTTATTTATTTATTATGATTAGCTTAAGTAAGCGTAATTAATACTCCAATTATGCCAATGAATGCAGGTGTCTACACACGTTGCTAAAAAGCACTCGTGCCTATGCAAGCCACAAATGCAAGTAAGCTTTGTATTTACACCTTAACCTAGCGCCAAATATATGTGAGCTGTAGAAGCATTTGCAGTTATATCACAAATAAAACGTTTCGAAATTTCGTTTTTAATCTCCTTTTGATTTAGTTTATTACCGTACCTCATCATTTGGTTTATCAATTTCGGATCACATCATTCTTTTAAAATTGAATATCTAAATCGTTATCGATAAAAGTATTGTTGTTTTTATCTTAATATTTTAGAGAACTCGCATTCTTTTATCGAATAAGACGTAAAATATTTCGTTGGACTGAAGCAACATTTACCTATCTTGAAATATTTTTTTGTTATCCTTTATCTTAACATAGGCCAATTTCGATCGAATCTTTACCTTTTTGAGATTTAAAAATGATAATCAACAATCGCGGTAGCATGAAAATTCTCTTTTATTTTTGTTACGAAGTACTAAACTTCTTTTATCCATTAACTGGGGGTAAATTGTTTTTAGATGAAGTACTTGGAAGTGTTGCAAGTTAATGGAAAAGCTTGATTCGCTTCTGTAATATTAGAAAGGGGAACGGTAGGGAGTAAATACTGTTGAGCTACCTCCTCCTGGCTTTCTGAAAGCTAGACATTAACTAGAACATTAATCAGTGGCTCACGATCATAGTTTAGTGCTCAGCTCAACAATAACAAGTGTTGTTAGTTGGGACAACTTGATAGCACAGCAGGGCTACTTAGTGCTTTTATGCGCTTTACATTTATGGTTCACTGGTTTATGTCAGGGCTAAATACATTGTAGAAAGATTGCTTTTTTGTGTAGACCTTCCTGTATAAATGTTGACATAGGTCTCGCTATCTTTACTGTAGTTAAATACAAACGTACACATATTTTTCAAATACTCAATTTCTTTACGCTATAGCACACGGTCACGTCACGTCATATGTAGAGTGAAGGATTCTTTAAAAAAATATATTAGAAAAGTCTTCACTTTCAATAAGAATTAACCCGGAAGCTCGTTCAAGTTAAAACTAATTAACCTCCAACCACAGCAATCCCAAAGTTAACCAAAATCACCTAAACAATGAAAGTTTGAGCAACGATACTAACAGCGAATAAGTAAGAGGCAGCATGTGATGGTACCTGGTGTTCCTGCATCACTCGAAGGTTGTGTGTCCTCTAGTGTCTGGTATTAGAGCATGGAGGGTACGGCGTGAAGCGAGCCCTGGGCGGGGGCGGCTCGCGGCGTGCGCGCTGTGATGCGATGGGCCAGGACTGGTGCTTCCGACGCAAGAGAAAGCGCAGCAGCAGTCAGGAGGACCACCCGCATCACACCCGGTAACTATGGCAACGCGGTAACGCGATACTAGTGTTTGTTTTGATGACCTTGTTGTGTCGACTTTTTGGTTATGGTACTTTTGTTTGTGTGCAAACAAAACGAGTGTTTCGGAAAATGTTTTTGGATTTAAACATGGTCTCATTCGAATTTTAAACTTAACGAGCTCCTGTAAAACTTATCGTGACGAAGTAGCAAATCGAGCTAGGAATACAAATAAATCAGATCCTTTAGTTCTTTAAGATTCATCAAATCTCAAATCAAGAAATCTATTGTTTTGATGATTTATGATGTGATACTTAACAAAGTTTCTTTTTCCTTCTTAAAAATTTACCTACTCATGAGAAATTAGTTTCAAAAACATCGCGTTATTAATTTCGATTTTATGATGCCGAGCAATACTACCGCCATCTGGTGGCTGTAAAAGCCTTTTAATACAAGATAGAGCGTAAGGGTGTTTAGGGAACTCACTGACGGGGTTGCGTAAAGTTAACGCTAGGGAAAACTAGATGTCGTTAGCCACCCTCGCAAAAGATAATTATTTTATGCTCATAAAAAAATTACGTTCTATATCGATATTTTCCTAAAAGCTTCAACAAATTACGAAGGAAAAAGTAGCACATTATGGTAAAATATTTCCAACTTCAATCAAGATATAATATGGATGAATATGCCGTAATTTTGTTCATATAAAATTGCTAATAAAAGTGTCCAACCGGAGCTAAATTTGGCCGAAGTTAAAGCGGAATGTATAATCCGACGCTAAATAATGAATAAATTTTAGTGTTCCGCACAAAAAAGTTTTTAACAGGAACCCGAGAGAATCTATAGTGTATCTGCCAATTTATTAAATAAAGATTGCGAATTTTCGGATTAGTTCCAAATCTATCTATTGATTTTTCGGAAAATCTCCATGACCCGAATCTGGTTTGGTTCAATTTTATTTCGGTTTTCATTGGAAGCCAAACGTGATCTGTAAGCATTTTTCACGTCAAAAATATTCATCTATGTTGACCAAAAAATGAATCACGAGGGCGTCATATTTATTTTACTACGGGTAATTCAATCTTTTAATTAAGAGCCATAGAAACCCCAAAAATGACATAAAATATTAACGCTTATGTGATAATAATTTGTGTACACAAGTAGGTAATAGTCTATTCTTTTGTTGAATTATGGCAGCAATTTTCGTATCCTATTGTCAACGTCGTTAATAAATAAATTGTATTATAACGTGTAATCGATAATTTGTTGTTTATAGGTTGTATGGCGGCAATTGGTTTCATTCAATATTGTGATTAAATAAGATTGCTTCTCATAATGGATTTAATAACGCCATTAAGCGTTTACGTCACAGATTACACCATTGAATTAATGTTTTTGAAAAATAGATTACCTATTGATTACAATATTTCGTTTAAAAGAGTATTACAATAGTTTTACCAAAAAATTCAAGGTTCAAATAATAGGTGCTAGAAAAGTTATTTTATGCTACTTAATTATTCAAACATTATTGAATTCGATGACTTCATATGAATTTGCCACAGATTGTAAATTTCTTAGACCAATCACTGGAGAAAAGCTAGTGCTTTCTCTCCCGACTTTTAAATATTCCGTAAAGTTGTGAAATCCACAAGGACCCATTATTTCTGAAAGCACGGTCAAGAGCTTTACTTAGCGCCTAAACTCTTCGAGGTTCAAGGATTTTTAACTGCATATTTATGAAAAACTTAAGTACGCTTTCCAACAGTCGTTTTTTTTAACAAGAGAAATTGAAGCACTAATTTGTGGATCTGATTTTTATCTTACAAACTTCTTGAAGTAAATAATTGTTTTATTTATAGAGATATTTTTTATGGTATACATGAGAAACTTATCGTTATATCAATTGAGTGATCTCTGAAAACTTAATAAACACATAAAGTACTTATTAAAATTACAAACAATTTCACTCTATACTCTATAAAATAATTCTAACTACCTAAATTTTATATAGCAATTTACGCTCGAAGAAAAAAATGTTTCGCCCGATTAATATTTTTAATTCAAAATAATAAAAAATAAAAAAATAATAATATTTTTTTCATAATAAACAGCAGTATATGTAAATAAAACTAAGTTCGCTTCGGAAGGTACATAAAAAAAGTATCTTTGAGTAAGTTATTATGTTTTCATACATACATTATTCATATTTACATAGCCACCTTAAGAATCGTTAAACCATGGAAAAGTACCGAAGAGGATTTACTTAAATTGTAACTAACCGATGTTTCAAAAGGCCACGTACAACATAATTATACTATTACGTAGGTACAGACTATTAATTAATTTGTGGCTTTATCTCTGCTTCTTTGTTCTAGATAGTTCCACAAGCACGTGTATCGAGTACCTTACCTTTTATAAATAGTGCTTGAAGCCTTTGTAAACTTAGCTTCCTTTGATCGTTTGCTAGAATTACGGCTAGATAATAATAGTGACTACGTATGCACTTCACTGTCGTTATTATTTTGTAGCCAACCTACTATTATTATCATTAAGTATCTGACTATCGAATAGGGTAACAAATTTGAAAAAAATATACAGCACTTACACTCTTCTGGCCTAATAAATAAATAAATATCCTGGAACAACTCACACACGGCCATCTGATCCCAAACTAAGCAGAGTTTGAACTAAGGTAACCAGACAACTAACAATATATTATAATACTTCCTATATTTACCACAACCAATGGGAATACTTTGACTAGCTAGTATATCTAGGTTTTAAAAATATCGTGAATAAAATATCCTCATTTGCGTTTAGAAAGCATGATTCAGTGCCTATAAATTTTTTACATACATTTTTTATGGTGATCGATGATAACATGTTTCTGGGTTTTATCATATTTTGTATAATTTATCAACACGTGTTCTATTTGAAAAATTGCAGTTCAACATACAAAATTATGCATAAACAATATAGTATTGAGTCATCACGAGTGTATTCAAAATTATATAATATCTACTAATATTAATATTGCTATATTTTGAATATGAATGTTTACGAGATTGGATGAGCTTTTAGGTGAAAGAGTAACAAATATCATCCAATGTTTATTACTCTTTCACCTAAAGGCTAATGAACGAATTTTATTGAATTTTTTCAGTACTATCATAACTTGTTTAAGCCCGCGGCGTCGCCCACGCGGGTGTCGAACTTTCGTTCACTATTTACCCATTCAGGGGTAGAACCTCAAAAATCCTGTCTTAGTGGATGCTTGTGCACACTCTAACTGAACACACCCTCCAAGTTTCATATCGCTAGGACCAGCGGTTTGGGCTGTGGGATATATCATCAATTAGTCGGTCAGTCAGTCAGTCTAACATCTATATAAATAAAAATGAATTGATGTTCGTTAGTCTGATTAAAACTCGAGAACGGCTGGGCCGATTGAGCTGATTTTGGGCTTAAAATGTTTGTCGTAGTCCAGGGTAGGTCTAAACGGTGAGAAAATAAGGAAAAATTGCGAGAAAGATAGAGTAAAACAACAATTTCATTTTCCAATATAAAAGTTTAAAAGTAACCGGCAAATCAAGTGTCAAATTCAAGTGTGACAATTACAACCATAGAGGTTACAACCCGTCAACCTGACACAAGTAATGTTTAATTGTTTCCAAAAGACGCAAAGGAATAAAATAATAAAAAAAAATCCAAATTAAATTAAATCCAAATCATGCAGATAATTATAGATGTCTGGTACATCTATAATTATCTGCATGATTTGGATTTAATTTAATTTGGATTTTTTAACTCATGACAAAAAAAAAGTAAAACAAATATTGATTTTTATATGGTATTGTTGTCATGTCATCTGTCAAGTGACATTACGTTTGTTTGTTTACATATTTTGTTATTTTCAAGATTTTTTAAGTAAAAAGTGAAAGAATGACTACTAAATCACCGCGGTCACAATCCAGAAGCACTGTTTATAACGTCTACCGATAAATATGTAAAGAAGAAGGTGTAGCTTACACGTAATTTCGATTTTAGACCGTGTGCCTCGCCAAGGTTGATACTTTGTTTCATATCCATATGAGTTTAACATTTTTATAATATTAGGTACGTAACATACAACTTTGGCTTATTACAGGGGTGTGTAATAGTGCTACACGACGAATTATTGCAGAAGGCAGATGAAGAAGTCAGTAGCCTTGGTGTCAGATTCACATGAGCCGCCTAAAGACGTTTAACTTGCCTTATGTGACGATCACTACCATAGTCATAATCTTGACAAAGTATAGAATCATTTTTTTTTTAACGGGCAATAAGGTTATATCAAAGTTGCAATGCCCCAACCAAACTGGGATACTAATCACAGAGTGAAATACCTACCATTTCTTTCATCTTAGTTGTGTAAATAAAGTAAGTACTTATATTATAATGATTGGGTTTATCTTAATTTATTTTATACTAGCTTTTGCCCGCAACTTTGTTCCCAATCCCAGGGGGATTTCCGGGATAAACACCTATGTTCTTTCTCGGGTCCCAGACTATATTTGTACCAAATTTTATTCAAATCGGTTCATTGGCTTAGGCGTGAGGAAGAGACAGACAGACAGAGTTATTATGGCATTTATAATTTTAGAATGGATTAACCAGATATATATCTCGATATATCTCACTATCTTTTAAAAAATATCTTTATTTGGTCACTCATGGCTAGGGGCTAAAATTAGTGCCTAAAGCCTTTTTAGCTTTACCCAGAGTAGGCCGCAAGTAGGTCCCAATCATCTCATCAGCTAATAGAAAAATACAACTAATCAAACATCACTGTTAAATAAACTGCACAAATTATCGCCTGTCAAAATTAAAAAAAAAATCAATTTTAATATTGCTTTATAATATTAGTATTGCTATAAAGCAATAAGTGTCATATTTTTTAAGGCGAAAATACAAGTATCAAAACATTTTAATCCTTTTCCCCAGTGTTGCTGTCATCATATTTTATTTACCATTTTTGTCATCAGTACACCTATTATAGTTGGTTTTATTGGTAAAAAAAATATCTAGATTTAAAATATTTATTTATTAAATAATGGTGCTTTTAATAATTTTTTTTTGTTTCTGTATGGCCATCCTGGACAATTTTCCCTACCAGAAAAACCGCACATGATAGTTGTTCAAAAACAAAATTATTATAAGCCCATTTCATTTGTCCTTTCAACAATCTTTTCGTCAAAAGTTAAGGGACAATGACAGTATTGCCAGATTACTAAACAACTATTAGGCCGCCCCTAAACACGTCAATCCAGATTGTGATAATGTGGCGAAATCGATACAAATCTTTTATGAATAAAGGTGATATAGTTTAAATAAAGTTTACATTGATAGGTAAGTGATACGAAGTTCACCGGGTCATCTAGTTTTATAATATATATTACGAGCCTGTTGGTCTAGTGGTTAGTAACCCTGACTGCTAAGCCGGAGGTCGTGGGTTCGATTCCCACCCAGAGCAAACTTTGTGTGATGAGCATGAATGTTTGTTCTGTGTCTGGGTGTAATTTATCTATAATATGTATGTATTTATAAATTATATAAGTATGTTTATCAGTTGTCTGGTTACCATAGTACAAGCTCTGCTTAGTTTGGGATCAGATGACCGTGTGTGAGTTGTCCCAGGATATTTATTTATTTATTATTTATTTATTATTTATATAGATTGACGTACGCAACGTGAGAACTAACCAAAACCCGCGGAAGACAAATTATATACATTCAATACAAACTTACTGTGTTGTTAGGTACTAAAAATTCACACATTGTGTAGAGCGTGTAACTTTATTAGTATATTCATAATCTTTATTTTTCATGCTTGTATTTGTCTTCCAATTACACCAAAATAAACGACATAATAAATCGTTCTAAAATATCATAAGCTAAAATCGTTTGCCACCGTATTCTCAGCGCAGCACACATCCATACTAATATTATAAATGGGAAAGTGTATCTGTCTGTCTGTCTGTCTGTCTGTCTGTCTGTTTGTCTTTCTTTCACGGCAAAACGGAGCGACGGATTGACGTGATTTTTTAAATGGAGATAGTTGAAGGGATGGAGAGTAACATAGGCTACTTTTTGTCTCTAAAATTGCGAGAAAGATAGAATAAAACAACAATTCCATTTTCCCATATAAAAGTTGTCCATGTTCTGTTGGATGTCGTTGTCATAGTAACCGGCAAATCAAGTGTCAAAACAGTTACAACCATAGAGGTTACAACCCGTCAAACCTGACACAAATAAGTAATGTTTAATTGTTTTCAAAATACGAATGGAATCATTTTCATAAATCCAAATCATGCAAATAAAAGCCATTTAATACGGTTTGAAATAACAAAAAGGCGTGTAATATGCTGTAAAAAATAATACTGTAAATAATACTGTGTGTGTGTTTCTTATTTCCAACGTACAAAAATAATATTAAGATAAAAAAAATATCTAGATTTAAAATATTTACTAGCCTTCGCCCGCGGCTTCGCCCGCGTGGATGTCGAACTTCTACCTACTATTTTAACCCTTTAGGGCTATTTTTAGGGTTCCGTAGTCTACTAGGAACCCTTATAGTTTCGCCATGTCTGTCTGTCTGTCCGTCCGTCCTCGCTTAATCTCTGTAACCGTTAGCACTAGAAAGCTGAAATTTGGTACCAATACGTATATCAATCACGCCGACAAAGTGCGAAAATAAAAATTGGAAAAAAACGTTTTATTAGGGTAGTACTATATGTAAATAGGGAAGTGGTTTTTTTTTTAATTACAACCCTGACGTGTGATATATTGTTGGATAGGTATTTAAAAATGAATAGGGGTTTGCTAAAATCATTTTTTGATAATGTCAATAATTTCGGAAATAATCGCTCCAAAAGGAAAAATCAAAGCGTCCCCCCCCCTCTAACTTTTGACCCGTAGGTTTAAAAAATATAAAAAAAAATCTGGAAAGTTGAACTTTATAAGGACTTTCTAGGAAAATTATTTTGAACTTGATAGAAAGAACAGTTTTTGTACAAAAAAGACAAAAAGGTTGTACAAAATAATTTTTGCGTACTTAGTATGTCAACGTAACAAATAGCTATGTTAAACTTATAAGTAGGTACACTTATTGTGACGGACGGAAAACTACGGAACCCTACATTGAGCGTGGCCCGACACGCTCTTGGCTGGTTTTTTTTATATTCTTCACAAAGAATAAACCCTCCAAGTTTAATGTATTTAGTTAGTTATTGTTATATATTAACAAACACGTTGATATCAGGCAGTGAGTTTACTATTATATACATACTAGATGACCCGGTGAACTTCGTATCACTTACCTATTAATGTAAACAAAATTTATTTAAACCATATCACCTTTATTCATAAAAGATTTGTATCGATTCCCCCCCCCACATTATCACAATCTAGATTCACGTGTATATGAGTGGCCTAATAGTTGTTTAGTAATCTGGCAATACTGTCATTGTCGCTGTCACCTAACTTTTGAAGAAAAGATCGTTCAAAGGAAATGTTATGAAATGGGCTTTTAGTTTTAAAAAAAAGTCCAGGATGGCCATACAAAAACAAAAAAAATATTAAAAGCACCATTATTTAATCAATACATCAATACATATAATAAAATCATTATATAATAAAATCAATCCATACTAATATTATAAATGGGAAAGTGTGTCTGTCTGTCTGTCTGTCTGTATGTTTGTCTTTCTTTCACGGCAAAACGGAGCGACGAATTGACGTGATTTTTTAAGTGGAGATAGTTGAAGGGATGGAGAGTAACATAGGCTACTTTTTGTCTCTTTCTAACGCGAGCGAAGCCGCGGGCAAAAGCTAGTAGTTTCTAAAGCAATCTAATGTCTGTAAGGAGTTCCCTAGCGGCTTGTGTGATAAACTGAGCGCCTAGCACAAGCGAGCGTAATATACTTAATGCAAATTGGATCGATTTTTGACTTAGCAATACCCTACGAGATAGCTTCACCACATAGCTTTGTTATGGCTGCCCAATCACAGTACCATAATACATATGACCGTACAATGGATATAATATCAGGCTAGTTTAGATAGATGACTCTGACTATATGCAAAAGCATACCTTATCATATTTCTAGCTAACATTTTTTTAACGCGCGTGCATAACACATGATGCAACCATGAAGATCTAAAATAGCTGGATCTAGTACGACTTTAAGCCAGCCCTAACAAAGTTAGGAAAATGCAAGGGAGATGATGATAAAATGAAACCAAAATACTCTAGCACAGTATTGTCGATTTGAAAATCGATTGTGATCGAATACTTTTTCATAAACGCACTCATGCTAGGCCCACTAAGCACTGCGGTGGCAAGTGGATAATTGCATCCTAATAGGCTTCGTCGACGGCAATGCGATTAGCCCCTAACCTCTCATAATACACAATGACTGCTTACTATTACAGCTCTCTGCAGCGCTTTATAATGATGTTATTAAGCGCTGCAGCGATCGCGTGTAAATCGCTTCATTAACTATTTGCTCTGAACAGAAATTGCTTAGTTGTTTTCTAAGAAGATTTCATGAGACTTTTGTACTACAAGTAAAAGAAAAGTAAAAAATTGTTTGTTATAAAGTAGTAGTAGTAATCTGTCTTTATCTATTGTATATTAATATAATAAATTGAGGAAAAACTTAAAGCCGTTGCCAACAGAAATATACACTTTTCCTTCTCTCCATTTTTAATTGACCGCCTGGTAAAAACCAAACAACCATTTCAGACGATAAACAGGAAACTTAAAACAAACAGGTACCATATTTACCGATTTCCTCAAAGGAAGAAAGCTTTTTTATTTAAACCTACTGGCTTTATGTACCCACCTACCGCTGAGAAAATAACTACTTGTTTTGTTTACGTACTAACCGTGCTTTTCGCTCGTTCCAGAAATTACATACCTACGATAAAACGTAGGCACAAGAGTCAAATAAATAATTAAAGAAAATACTCAAAAATAATCTTTAAATCGGTTACATATTTATTAGAAGTCGGTTAAAAACACATAACATCAGTACGACCAAATTACAAAAAAATGGAATCCTTGAACTTTCCATGTTTTTACTAGATTTCATTTACGTCATATTAATAGATATTAATGCTTTGCAATACAACACACACTTCCTTATTGAATCACTGCTATAAATATTATTATCCCAACACGTGTCCCACCCACGAATATATAGATTATGCTAATGCATTCGGCTATTATCAGATACCTGACCACTCAAATTAAAGTCAATTACCAACAATCCACTTACATGTAATCAGCTTTACCAAGACTCCTTCCCTCTAATTAATTCACTATGCATATCGTAGTTCACATTCATATTACATAGTACAATCAGCGTCAGACGCACGCCGTAATTGCATCTACGTGCATTCCCACAATAATTATCTTTTGCCACAAGCGTAATGATATGGTAGGCAGTCCGACCATTACTATCCAAGGTAACTAGTACACAATATCCATTGTGCCGACTCACGTGAAACGTATACTGTCAATCTTAAGGCTGTATTTACGAAGGCTTCACGTATTTATATTATAGGTGTCTTCTTATTCTGCTAATGGAGTGTTGTTTTCTTGAATATTATGTGTTTTCCTCATTCCTAAGTCCAAGGTATGGTACTACCTGTCCACTACAGGTGGTTACGTGGCAAGTTGTTTGTTTTGGTTTATGTAACGTATGGGTTCTGATTTTATTAGATACTTTCCGTAGGCGTGTTCTTTTATTTTATTTACCAAAGTGTAGCCTCTCGCTGATGGGAAAAATCTACCCATAGCCTTCAACTCTTCCTTATGTAATGCCTTCTCTAGTCATTCTGCCCTAAGCGACACCTAGACGTCCCGCCAGCCTATACTAGGCCTTTTTGGGCGATAACGCCCCTTCGCCTCCCCTCAGGCATTCACTGCATACCGACTCTGCCCTACCTATCCAGATACTCCTATTTATTAAAAATACGTAGTAAATCTGTTATTTTTCCATCTTTTTATTATTAACTATTTATTATTTGCCATCCACCTCCCGACTCCACCTTAAAACAGATTTAAAATTATCAAAATATTGGTTAGGCACGCAACTAATATGGTGTTTTATAATAATCGATTCACCAAAAGTACTTAAAAATACTATCGCGATATTTAAAACAAGCAAACATACAGGACCAATTAAATAAAACAATTTGAAAAGTATATGAAACTACGCTAATATCAGACCTAGTTACAGAATTAATCCTGTGCAGTTTTCCTCTCAAAAAAAGGTGTCTTATGCAAGATCAATGCAAATGTTCCCCGGATGTGATGTAGGGTGCACCCGTATGAAGGGCAGTGCCGCCGCGGTCAAGTTCAAGGCGGGCGGGCGCGACAAACCAATAAAAGAACTACTGTATACTGCACCCACTTTTAATTACATTACTGACAGTAAGGTAGACTCTTGTGATTTGATGCCTTGCCCTTGTGTTGGTTTTAAAATAAAGATGCTATAAAAATTTCTTATGAAAACTTGTACGTAACTTATAATGTAAGTACAGGTTTAAAAAACATAAGGTCACTGTATATTTTACTAATGTTTAATTTTTTTTATAATTTTTGTTAGTTGAAAGTGTCATTGGTTTTGCTACTAGAGGTCCGTAGTAAAACAAATGTACTATACCACCGTACCTTCACCGTAAGGTGACACATTCCTTAGCCGTTTATAATAATAAACATTTTGGATATAAAAAAAAAATACACTTGCCTTCATAACACTTTCTCAATAAAAAATCAAGGGCAATCATCACCGTCAGAGGGGTTGATTTGTGCCAGTGCCTCGTGGACAGGTAAATCAATGTGAAGCATAGCTCTTATCGCTGAAAATGTAATCTTCGAAGCCTTACGAATGTATTAAACCGAATTCAGTGGTTGTGATTCGTAGCAAGCTTCAGTGAAGACGTTAGGTTTTCGCTTGACCTATAAACGAACGCACTTTGCATGGTACATGAAAGTGGTTCTTGGGTAGGCGGCATAAGCACTAGTTCTGCTCGGCAGCTATGGGGACTTGCGGCATTTCCTACACAAGAGTTGCGTGCCGGCGTACGCATGCGGCTCGCCCCATTCGACCCCCGGCAAAATGGCGGTGCCAACATGGCCGCCGGGCAGCCGCAGGATGCTCTGTGACGGTGCTCCTGTCCGAAACGACGTCGACACGATTTACCGGCGCGCTGCACACCTTGACACGCATATCCGCTCAGACACTGCCGTCGAGATCGATTCGACGCTTGCAGCGACACGGCACGGCTGCCGACTCGGAACGCGCGTGCAACAAGTGATACCGTGTCGAAAACTGTACAAATAAATGACGTATTGATATTGTTTTCTAGCAGTGATGTAATTGTGGGTCACTTATAAATATAGAACGTGCCCTTTCAGCGAGTGGCGGCGCGGGTGAGCCAAGCAGTGAGTGACGTCGGCCGCTCACGTTCCCCGCGCCGCGCAACGTCAACATTGCCGGTCGCGTCACGCCGTCCGCCATGCACATCATAATATCTACACGCACGATCGCTTGTACTATTAGTGACGTTTCGTAACGTGAACTCCATCCGCATTTTGTAGTGTTATTATAATAAGACGATCTTGTGAGGAATTGGTGATGTGACAATAACTGAAAACATTTTACTAGGCCACGAAAATGCTTAATGACTGTTAGTTACACTTATTAACAATGTGAACGAGTAGTTGTGAAGCTAATAAGTATCAATAATGACGATAACACAAGTGCATAGTACAGCGCGCGTGCCGGCGGCTCTGCGGCGAGCCCAGTGTAGTGCGGGCCGCGCGGGCGAGTGAAGCGCGCTCCGGGGCCGGCTGCACGTGCGCCACATGTGTGCCATGCTGCCGCCGCACGCCGCCAGTGATTGACTGTTTCTTACTGACACTGTGAACACTGCGGAACAATGAAAGTGTGAACTAGGACCGATGTTTTGGTTTCCACGGGAGTGTTGTTGGGGTGTGGGCAGGGGTTGCGGGCGGCGCGTGGCTCGATAGGCCGACGATGTTGACATTCGTGTTCGCGGTGTGGTCGGCGGCGCGCGCGCTGGGCTGGGCCTGCGAGACGGCGTCCTCCCCCGAGGCGGAGGAGGCGCCCGTGCTGCCGCGGCTCCGCTCGGCGCGCGCCTCCAGCGACCTGTCCACTCTCAGCACCACCACCACCAGCTCTAGCCAGACCAGTAGTGGCGACCACTCTAAGAGGTCCACAACTTCACTGAACAGGGACCTTTCATGGCATACAACAGTCGTAACAATTGATTAACAACTGACTTTATGATCCTACAATTTCGGCAAAAAATATACAGATATCCATCACATAACAAAATTAAAAAACACTAATTACAGAGGAACGATAAAATCATTTGATGAGACTAAGATACATACATTAATGCAATTGAGATAGGTAGGTATTTAATTATCTTCAATGACGTTTATTACTGTTGTTATAATCCACCGGCACTTATTGAAATATGCAGACTGTAGATACACCGATAGGAGATACCTAATAATTTATTTATTATACATGACGTACGTATGTATCTAGCACGGTCAGTGGTGGTAAAGTCCAGTGGAATTATTTTCGTAATAATTTATCTTACAGTTTTAATTTTTGCTACAATAAGGCACTTATAAAACTAGAAGCTCTGCGAAATATCTGGATATATTTTCTGTAAACAGCAGTCATGATATTATATTACAAAAGCTATTTCAGAGAGGGAAATAACAATTCACAGAATTCTAGTATCTTCAACATCGCATGATGCAACGGTACCTTCGTTCCTTTTGTTAAAGAACAATATTTGACGCGAAACCTGGACTTTTTCAACCCCATTCAGAGCCAGAGACTGCCAGAATAAAATTTACGTAGCGAGTAACTTGAGCTTTTATGTAAAAACAGACGTGTTACTGTAACAATGGAAATAATGATACATTTAAATTCGCTTCCTACTCATTCTATTTTTATTTGCAAAAGTTTCTTCTAATGAAACAGGCGATCAACAGTAAACGTGGGTGGAAGCTACTCCTTTTATTCCAATATCTAGCACATTGACCGACGCTGAGTATAGAGATTCAATATGTGACAATCGGAGTAAAAAGAGCCAACAGACCAGAATAACTTGGACATGAAAGACATTCCTTAAACTGTTTGGCCGGAAACAATTTAATACTATTGCCATTGCCTTCGACAGCTGTGGCGGTAGATATGTAGCTTTGCTCTTTATCAATATACAATATAATTATGTATCCCAAAGATGTCTTATCAAATATTTTTTTGTTTTACAAGCATTATGCTTGTTTTTCTCGTCAATAGTTGTTGTAGCGTAGCTTTTTCTGATAGATGACGTACACACCTACACACTTTTCTAAAGTTGTGACAAATATTTAATAAAAAATACATGCTTCATACTTCGAATGTCTTCTTAGGTATTATTACGACTGTTGTATGTCAATAACAGCTCAATGTATAAATTTAGAGTGGTTTTATGACAGCAGTAAATGATGTACTAATGAATGATAAATTGTTCTAAAAATATAGGAAAGTTGGCTAGGAATTACTTATTTACCAATACGCATAACAACGTACCTAGAGCGTGTTACGTTATTATATATATTACCTTTAACATTTTCTAAAAACATAAACAAGTATACTTTTTCATCCAAATAACTGAATACAATTTGTAAGTATTGGAAATTGACGATAGTAAACGTCCATGAACTGAAAAGATAATGATGGAAAATGAAAAGAATTCGAATGAAACGTGGAACAAACAATTTCATCCATCTCACTTGTTTCACGAGAAAATTTAATATTTAGGCCTTCTTGACAAAGAGCGACATCGGATTCGATTGTAAATCAAGGCTGACGGAGTGTGTAAAGGATCCTATCTGTAATCCTTTTACCGCTACATTCAAGTGTTACTGCTATTTACTGCTGACATACACTGTCATCCACATATTCGAGAATACAGATTTAAGCTTTATCAGGTTTTGTCTAAAACAAAATGTCGAATAACTAAAAATTTTGCTATAACTTTAGATGTATGACAACCAATTAAACCTTCTATCTTGTCACTGGGCACAATATTGATAAGAAATATATAATGTTTTCGCACTGTAACATTTAAACACGTGGTTTTAAATCTGCATAGTTACTTTGGCAGGCTCCCAAACCAATAATAAACGAACATCGAAGAAAATTTCGTAAACACCCGTTGAAGTGTGATATGAGCAACAGTTCGATATTCGATGTTACTCATATTTTAGACGACTAGCTATATAACAAGTATATAGGTCCCTACATATAGAAAATGCCAACTGTCTGCGATATTTCGAAGATGAGAAAGGTGAATGCGCATAGTCAAAGTGCGTCAGTCACCAGCTTGTTTTGCTGTTTATCGTATTATGCACTAGTAGGTACCTATCTCCGTCAATGTACTTATTTTAGATAACTATTAAGATAGTATTAGTATATCATAACAACAAATCAAGTATGCCAAATGTCAAATACATTGAACGGATCTATCACTTAATGTTGTTAAATCATCGTTTTTACGAGACAAACAACTTCTTACAGGACCCAGCCTAATACTTGTGTTTTACATGCAGTAACTGCTTATCAGGCCTCCACAACGCAGTTGCTGTGTAAATACTATTTCATTATTAGAGATTATCAGAAATTTTGGTTTCTGGCTTGTATGGCTATTAAAAATTTACGAATGACAGTTGGGACCAAAAGTTTTATGCCACGGGCTATTACATATTTATAGTGGAAACTATATATAATCCTCACGACAATCATGGTGTAATTTAGTAATTTGGTATTTGTCAGTATACGTAGTAAATTTCTAAGTAGTCTCATAAATACGGGCACATAAACAAAAACGGTACATACATGAGTTATATTTACCGTTTCTAAATATAAACGAAACTACAGTACCGTAATTATGTTATTCTGTCGTCCGTTGCCACACTCGGTAATTAAGTTCCTCCAAGTATTTACCGAGAACACCGAGCCACTCAGCCAATAGGAAATCAGGGCTCCGCAAACCAGCTCCAACATAGTAAACAAGTCAGCGAGACATGACAGCACACGGGAAAATTAAACTCAATTTTAAAGAGACCTATTAAACCGCCTGTGCTTCTATGACTTAGTTACTGCTACTTGGAAAACACAGTACTAAAAAAATCTCATTCAAAGTGCGGTGAAAAATACCCAGTCCGTAGTAGGTAATTTTATGAACCTGTTGCCCAGTGACAGATATTTACTCATAATAAAACCGCTATAAATTGTACAACATCAAATCGAGAACTGACAATCTGTTGATGACAACTCCAAATAATCGTAAACATACAAATCCTTAAATAGCCTCGTATTGTTGGTATATAAATAAGTGTTCACACTGTTTACTTATTTAAACCACGGAAGTCGTTTTCCATTAAACTGAAAGGCTATTTCTGTAACAATAAAGGTTAATTGGTATGGTCGGGGTGGTCTGGCTGGCTGGTGGTAGATCTGACGGGTAGGCTTGTGGTCAGGTGGAGCGAAGCGCCGCGGCGATGGAGCGCGAGGGGCGCAGCCCGCAGACCGCTGCGAAGGCCGCCAGTGTCCGCGCGGAGGCGCACCACGGGCAGGTATAATAATAACGCGGGGGAAATTACTCGTGTGATCCGCCCTTATTTATAGAACATTGATTTTTCTACTCTTACAGCGAATTTTACCTAAGTTTTATTTCTAGTAAAAATCTCGTGTAATGAAATTAATATCTGTATTTTTTAATAGAAAATCTGTCAAATAAAATTAATTGATCACAGGCTAAAAACTAAGGGCAAAATTCTCTTTATATTCTCTTTAACAAACCTCACTTTAGAACACTGGCTTTCCATAGTTAATCGAAGTCACTTGTAACAAAAATATTTTTAAACTAGATTCTAGAATTATCACTAGTATACATGATGGCGCAGATATAATAAATATGTTCTTTTCAATGCTCATGTTATGAGCTTTGAAAAGTATGTTCATCGAAAAATACTTTAAGATTTACGTAAATAGCACGTACATTATTTTTTGGCGCTAAGTTAAGTATTTTGAATTGTTTTTTAACCTTTATGGTGAAAATAGATGAAAATCCGTATGTTTCTTAAGATAATATTATCTGCTCAACTTAAGTTTAAAAGAGAAATGCATTCAGTTTGCTGTATCTTCTAAGTTGTTTATATATAAACTTTATCTAAGAAAATACAGTAACCCTACTGTATTTTCTTACGTGATAATTTCTACGTTATTTGCTCATGATAACAAACAACTTTATCATGGGAACCACCTAAAATCGCAAAAAAAAAAACAGCTGTTTAGTACATCTATGTTTGCCTAATGTACTGAACACCGATATTTTTTTCGCGATTTCTGCTTGCTTCCATAATAAAAATTGTTTGTTATCATGAGCACAATCACGTGTTTAAGTATGGTACACAAATTATATATTACAAATAGGATTCAAGACTTAAGTAGTGTAGGTACTTCAATGTACAAGGTTTAAATACAAACACAAAAGTACATACATACATAACGGTAAAAAAACCTCTCTGGTTTGCCTTAGTCGGGTAAAAAGAGGACGTAACTAAACAATGACGTGCTAAAACTGCATCTGTCATAAAATTAATCATCTCCATCATGTCATAATAATGACATAGCTCATCCAAGTATTCGATTCGTCATTATTAATAAGTCGCTAAAACGCAAATCAATACGCATAAGAAACTACAGGTAATTGTAATACTTGACTTGTTTCATGTCAATAGTCACAACTAAACAATGACGTACTAAAAAATGCATCTGTCACAATAAATAAATCCCTATCATGTCATAATAATGACATAGCTTATCCAAGTATTCGATTCGTCATTATTAATAAGTCACTGAAACGCAAATTATTACGCATAAGAAACAAGTGGTAACTCTTTTCATGTATTACATCATTAACAGGATACAATATATGCACAAAACATGTCATTAATATGTTTTGTCTTTATTAATAAGTCATCAACAGTAATCAACGTGCAAAGTATAATAACATTCCTATTAATTGGTATGAGTACACGTTGCGTAATGAGGTGATCTCACGGTGCATCCTTTTATCCAAGAGGTCGAATCTGTGAACATTATTACCTACGACGTACAACAAGGGTTTTAACACCTACGTCTTAAAATATAGCTTACGATTATTAAGGCTATTATGTAGGTCCAAGTTCTTATTAATAGGGACTTCCTATGGGTTTCCAAGCGCTGTAGTAAAACCAGCTTAGGAAGTGCTTAATCGTTATATTATTCAGACTGATTTCCAGCCACGGCGTTCTATAATGATGCCCCCTTACCATGACGTTTAAAGTAAAATTGTTTTAGTCCTGTTGCAGCAGTGTGCCAAAAAAACATGAAATTAAAAGATTATGGTGACTTGCCAGGATTTTTCAATTTCCTAAAGAAATATTGAGGTTGTACAAATTTTAACCCCTATTCACGCCACTGATCTAAGTGAAAATTTGCCAAGAGCGGGAGATAATAAGTGGGAAAAGTCTCTTCTCTGATTCTCATAGTTCAATGGTATGGCCATCCCACATGACTGGGAAAAGATAAGGCACAAACAAAAGCCTTGAACCATGACAGACTTGAAAAATTCTTATCAGAAACCCAATTCCACCTTTTATCGCGCTAGCGACCACGACAACAGAGCAGTCGATCAAAGCGATGCGATGGTTAGATCAAATACAAAGAGTCTGAGAGAAAAGTTTGAATTAATCGCGTGTAATTTACGTTGCACCGCCCAGAGCCCGCAAGTTAAAGCTGTTCGTAGAATAATGCATCCGACAGAACTCGCCACGATCTAGCATAACTCAACCTCAAATGGAACTATTTCTTACGACCGACTTTAAAAATGTTCTTTGTTCTTATGTCGAATCGAATTACGTTTAATGTATGTATGACATTGTATTTTATCGATTTCAAGGTATAACTCCTACCTAACAATTGAAATAGGTAGTACATAGACTATTATTTACTGGTTCTATTTTTAAAACACATCGAATGTCTCATGTCTGGGAAAACTTCAGAAGGTGAATGAACTCGTTGCCACAAACAACTTTTTGTGCTACGGTTTTAGAAGAAAACATTTATATTGACCCACGCAAAACTGACTTGATAATATGTGTATGCATATCGAATGATAGAATGATAGATAGAATGATAGAATGATTTATTTTTGTAAATAGGTAAAAAATTACACTTTTACACGTCATTTTTTTTCTTATTTTAATCGAACGATGGGGCCGGTGTTTCCTAGCTGGACTACTCTGAGAAGAAACAACCGAAACAAACTCAGAGGTCAAAGTCTCTTTTAAAGTCCATACAATATTGTATTGGTCAAATTATGCGAGGACCATGAAGGTAATAACTGAAGTGATCTCTTGATGAGAGAAGCACACAGATTTGAGTGGACCTGTCCAAACAGTGCAAGCATTTGTCAAAAGTCGTTTAGCTCAACTAAAACGTAAGGAGCCTAACGTCTTGACGAACAATACCAAAGTAGGGACATTCGGGTAGGCCGCATTAGATACTCAAACCGTCAGTAGTTGTAAAACATACTAGTAACCTAACAGCCCACATAGTCCTCACACTCACAATAAATATAGTGTAAAAAAAAAAATAATATACTTATAAAAGTACACAAATGTCAGATTCAATAATTAACATGTCAAATAGGGAAAAAAAATATGGTATACAAAATAATATACTTATAAAAGTACACACCAATGTCAAATAATGATAATATCAATGTCAATGAAGGAAATTATGTAAACATAAATGTCAATATAGGCCCATGATTATCATTGAAGCAGCTCAATTCCAAGCATTAGAGTCCTCATATACTCTTTAACAGAATAGAAAGCATTTCGGCATAATTTACGTTTTACTAATAATTTAAATTTGGTAATACTAAGTTCTTGAATCTGGATTGGAAGTTTATTATAAAAGTGTATACATTGACATTTAAAGGAACCACCTATTTTCCTAAGCCTAGTTGAAGGAACAATATATTTGTCCTTGTTTCGTGTGTTAATATTGTGGATATCACTGTATTTTTTAAACTGATTAATATTTTTATGTGCAAACAACAGATTTTCATATATGTATTGACAGGGCACAGTCATAATATTAATCTCTTTGAATTTGTCTCTGAGGGAGTATCGGGGACTCAATTTATAAATTGCACGAATAGCCCTTTTTTGTAACACAAATATTGTCTGAATATCGGCGGCATTTCCCACAATAGAATGCCGTACGACATCACACTGTGAAAATAACTAAAATAAACTAAACGGGCTGTCTCTAAATCAGTTAAACAACGAATTTTCCTAACGGCGTATGCTGCCGAACTTAGTTTTTTTGACAGTTTATCTATATGGGGGCCCCACTGGAGTTTGGCATCCAAAGTTATTCCTAAGAATACTGTGGAAGCCTCGGGTTTCAATTCCTCCCCCTTTAATAATATTCTGGTTTCTACTTGTCTAACATGAGGCAGTGTAAACTTAATTACTTTAGTTTTTTTTCTCGTTTAGAAGTAAATTGTTTACGTTAAACCAGTTAACAATCGATGCTAAGGAACTATTTATAACATCAGCACATAGTTGTTGACGTTTAATCTTAAATAAAAGTGAAGTGTCGTCTGCAAACAACACTATATCGTGCTTATCTTGAATGAGATAAGGCAAGTCATTAATATAAATAAGAAACAAAAAAGGGCCAAGAATTGAGCCCTGGGGGACCCCCATTTTCACGACTGATCCGGGTGACCTTTTACCGTTCACGTCTACTCCTTGAATCCTATCACTCAGGTACGAAGTGAGAAGATCCAGAGAGGAGGCCTGAATTCCGTAGTGGTGTAGTTTCCTGATTAGAGTTTCATGGAGAACACAATCAAATGCCTTAGACAAATCGCAAAAAATACCTAATGCATCGCATTTGTCCTCCCAAGCATTATAAATATGCTGTAAAAGTTCAACACCGGCGTCAGTTGTTGAACGACCCCTTGTAAAACCGAACTGTTTTTTATGCAACAATTTATGTTTACAAAAATATATTTGCAATTGATTTAAAATAAGTTTTTCAAAAATTTTACTGAACGTAGGTAGCACTGAGATTGGTCTATAGTTACTGGGGTCGGTTGTGCTACCTGATTTAAATAAAAATATCGCGTATGTATGCCCTATGAGGTAGACAGTATTAAGACTTTCTAATAATTGACAGGATAATATTGGAGTCGATTACCTAAACAATTGAAACACAGAGTTAGAGCTTGTTTATTTAATTACTAGTTCTTAGTCGCGACTTCGTCCACATAAACATTGGTTATCACTTATCAGTTATCGCCGATTGAGACGTAGCCTATGTTGTGTCTTGGGTTTGAACTTCCACGCCAAGTTTTACAAGAATAAGTTCAGTGGTTCAGTTGGAAAAGCTTTACAAATGGTGACACACCAAAGATACTTCTGCATTTTGAAAATATAAATTAATTTGCTAACTTATTCCCACGTTTGCAGCCGCGTGTATATCGGTTAACGAACGGACACAGACGATGTCGCAAATGATATATAAATAAGACAACGTTGCGAAATCTTTGGAAAAGCTATTTATTCATCTAAGGACCAATTTATCACAAACCTCAAAATTAATTATGCATAAAAACGTTCAAATACCTACTACATTTATATTATAAATGCGAAAGAGTATTTAAACGGTAGTATAGATTTTATCAACACTAAACTTAACATAGGAAAAAGGGTCAGTGTTTTATTATATTTGTTTATAGGGCGTAGTTTACGGAACTATACTCGGAATTTTAATTCGATTCCAGATTTGACATTAGCTACTGTCATTTTGTGAAATAATGATACCACATATATTAGTGTAGTGATGAACACAAAAATCGATAAACAATCAGTGTGTGTGCCATCAATGTGCCAATTAAAGACTAAATTATTGACTTTTATTTAAATAAAGACATAATTATTCATAATAATTATTTATTAATTAGTAATCGCTGCTCTATTTAATAAAAAGTTAATATTTTTGTTTTTATATTAAAAACAAAACAATATCACAGACACATTTATAATAAATGTTACAGAAAGTGACAGCGATAGCGATGACGGCGACAATTTATAAAATAAATTATAACCATAATACATCTATCTGTTTTATTTGTCATGTTCCTTCATGATCACATTTTCTTATTTATTTCACACACAATTATAAAAGAAAAGTCTCAGATCGTTAATTAATCGTCAAAACTAAATTATCGGTTCAGAAATATTTAATTTCCTGATATACTTAGTTTACGAGAGTAAAATTATAAACGAGAAGAATCGATCTGAAAATATTCCATTTCCATATCGAATAATTTCGCAACGTCACTATTTAGTACTTGTCATAACGTTGCAACACTGAAATTGTCAAATCTGGAATCGAATTAAAATTCCGAGTATAATGATTCTATTGATATTTCAATGGAAAGAAAGTCAATTTTCTGAGTGAACTGGCTACAAAACTACACGCAGACAAAGTCGCGAGCATAACGTAGTCATTTTAATATTTACAAACGTTGTGTCAATTCGTTTCGAGAAGTTACAAAGCTGCTACAGATTCGCTACGGAGATTTTACTACCACCGCGCACCGTAGGCGTCGCACTTAAAAGATGTGAAAATAACTTTATTATTATTTTATTCGTAGAAATTGTTTGTAGTAGATGCGCTAAAGATTTCAGTTCTGTAAACTTTGTTTTTTTATAAAAGCTTTTACTTATGAACGTTTATCATGTCGACATTCGACAATTAGAACGAGGGCTTAGAACCATGGCGTCGTCTAAATTCTAACGCCGTTGATGTCATAATACACAACTTTCCAAGAGAGCACAAAAACCGTTTTATTTTGCATCAATCACCTTTTTATAGTAAGGATTATTCAATATAGGAATTAAAATATCTATATAGTTTTATTCATGTAGATAAATCCAATAATATTATTTATATATCCTCTTACGATTCCCTATCGAATGGCATACTAATCGTATTTTGATGCAACAATATGACTTCCTCGGTAGCAGAAAATAAGCCACTATAAACATATTATATCAAAGTACAACGTAGTATTAAAGCTTTTGAGAAGGAGTTTTTCCAGGGATGTACAACTGTCATATCAATTCCTGCGTTACTGTTTATCGGTTTGAATGGTATAGATAGGGGTCACATGAGACATATCATATGTCTGTGGATTTATATCGCATCTCTGATGATTCTAGTAGTGCATTATATAGTCTCTGATTAAAAAAGCTCACAATCCAACATAATTGTCAAAATATTACATTTCTAAAATTTTTCTGTTTCTTGTAACTTTAAATTCAGGTTACAATTTGTCATAAAAACTTGCCAAGTCTGCGTTTTGAAACAAAAAACTGTCATGGCGTAATGACATAATTATGTGTTGAATAATCCAACAATTCTGACAGGAGAATTGCATTCTGTTACGAAATTATATTTTGTGGGTGTGAGAAAAATTTCTAAGATTTCATCTATAGATTTTTACCGTAAGCACGATTGCCATTCAACACAAATAGTTTTTTTTTGTGTTTTAACTGTCTATTACACTTTCAACTAACTAACACCGGTGGAATATGGTGCTTAGTTATTTGGTAAAATGTATTGTTTATATGAAAATTTAATTGTCCCCTTGATTTAATACTTTTTTTTTATTTAATTTTGGCAAGACATGACAAACTATTACGTAAAATATTTACAATTTACGTAATAGTATATTGTGTTACTAGCAAATAAATAATTATACCCTGTATTATTTCACCTCAACATCCATACAACCTTAATCAAAATTACTAATGAACCGTGTTTCTTTACATTAATAATATCTGAGTAGATTTGTAATTAAAAATTAAATATGCTTTACATATATACGCATTTCATATTCAGTTTCTTAAAAGCAGGTGTAATAACCCGCCTTTTGTGAGAAAAACGAGAGGGTGGGGTCTCCTCTACCTGATAGAGGTGGCAAGATCTTATAATAAGACAGATTACAGTAATTATCCGGGACTTGACCTTTTATTTTCCTAAAAATAAAGTCTTTTTAAGCTTTAAGCAAACCGAGGTCATGAAAATTCGACTTTCAAATATTCCAAAATACCTTTGTCTACAATTAAAAATATACTTACAACCACTTTTTTACTTAAAACATGCGAATAAGATAAAATTTCTATTTTCAAATTTAAATTTTAAATCTAACGTCTTGTTTAAAAAAAAATATAGGTAGGTGATGATAAAAATTTTATGCCTGCAAATGTTCTAATCTGATTTTTAGTAAAAACAACCGGAAAAATCTTGAAGTTATAGTTTTAGTACGTGAATGATTTTATTTTTTATCAATTTAATTGCAAATTGACAACCATGGTGAGTTAAGTCTATTATAGCGTACACCAGAATTATACAGAGACCTCTGGCGGCGTCAATTCGTACTATATAACCGAGAGCGACACAACAATGAAACTTACTGAGCGCCTGTTGCTCAGATTTTCCTGCAGATGGCTCTGTCGTTCTTATTGAAAACATTCGCCTGATTTTCCGCAAATGGCTACCTACATTGCACTTTAATCCTTTGGAAAAACGTTTTTTCCAGGACATTTACTTGCATATTATTTATGAATTTTGCATTGCGTCTCGATTGAATCATTGGAAAATCCGCGTATAAATTTTAAATAACTCTATTTGTATATCTATAGCCCTCTATCGTTTACATATTTATCATTGATAAAATCATAAACGCAGCCTACGTAACAGATTTTATCACGACTCGATATCGTCTTGAGTCGTGAGTACATTTCACGTATGTTTCTCCTTCCGTGCGGTCGTTGTTCGTTTTCCAGGAAAAGCATGCGTAGAAAATTATTTTCCATAAAATAGATAAAAGTTTTGCATACAAATGCCTGTGCTATTGGGGTAATTTACTATTTCTTGCATTGTCTTAAATACGAGTTCTATTTATAAATTAGTTAAGTGCTTTAGAATTATCTCTGGCACATGAGGTACGATGCGACAAGTCCAAATCGCGTGGCGATTGTCTTATCTGAGCTTATCTGCCGATGTACTCGTCTGTTCGGGATTAAGACCTATTCATGACAGTGCGTTGTATTAATCACTGCTTGCTATTGTTTCAGCTTCGATGTGGAGAATGGGGGTGGTGCGGGAGGCGCGGGGGGCGCGCGCTCCCCCCTGGAGGGGGGCTCGCCGTCCACCGCGCTCGTCCTGCAGGCCATGCCGCAGCGCCGCGAGTCCTTCCTCTACCGCTCAGACTCCGACTTCGAGATGTCGCCCAAGTCGATGTCGAGAAACAGCTCGATCGCCAGCGAAAGGTAAGCCCCTACTAAAGTCCACAATACCACATAGACCTCTACCTAGCCTACATGCGAGCTAAGGTACAATCAATCACGCGCCACGCCCTCACGAGCATTGCTCCAGGCATGATCCGATTGAACGCTATATTTGAGACTTAATACCTAGCACATAATATGCACTCTTCAATCTTTTTCAACAAAGCGTCAGGTACTCTCGATTGCTGTGGGCGTAAGCTCCTTACACGCCACAGTTGGAATCAGAATATTTTTTCCCAGCAGTATAACGTGGGATTGTGCCGCACCAACAACACTTTCATATTATAGTCGGATTAAATTACCATTCTAGGCGAACACGATGCATATTTCGCCTCGTCACCCATCACTCTGCAGGCGAATGAAAAGAGCTAACAATGCACACAAAAAAGTCACATGATGAAGCAATTCAGTGATGTATAAGTGAAGTGGTTTGAGAAAATTTGACTTTATTACAGATTAAATTAAATTAATAGACTCACGAGTTCGCAACTTACCCTTGTGGTAACATTAAAAAACTTACAAGATTCGTTTTTCACAGTTTCTATCTCAACGGAACTACAGAATCTCAATACACCTTCGTAACAGGACGACTTGAAGTCTATTGATAAATTGTTGAATAGAAGTATGATTTCCTAAATAGCTGTAACTTATAACTCTTTCAGCGTAAACCTCGTTGTCGGATGTTCTTGTAATAGTTGTTTAGATTTCGAGGTAGACCGGCTGTTTTATGTTTAGTAGGTACCTCTATTATTATCATATAAAAATTATATGATTGGCCAAATTTTCAGAAATCATTCATCATTTTACTATTAAATGTGTGCGTAAGTACTTTTTGCTTCTATCTACAGTACGATTAAAACTTCTTTATCTGATTCATGCCAATTATTTATAAGAAGTAATATCGATTATCACGTGCTAAGTGCAGAGACATACATTGTTTACTAATATTAAAAGAAACCATTCATGTATCTTCAGTAGGTATCTGTGATAGTAAATCGCGTGCTTTGACATGTTATCAGTGAAAAGAATTTCTTCTAATCAGAAATCAATAATACCGAAATACAGTCTGTAATTTTTCTACTTACTTATGTTATTCTCTTGCATTAGTCATAAATTAGTCAATAATTACATTCGAATAAAATAAAATAAATATTTGTGGTTTGCTTAAATTAACACTTTAGTGATTTAATTTATGAACGTGATCAGTACACGTTTACGTAATATAAATTGACACATTCATTGTTTTCTATAAATAAAAGTTATTTACTAGTCAAAAGGTGTGTAAATACTTTGATTCATACATATAAAACCATCACCAATCAATGTAAATGCTTTCCTTATCTTAGAATTTCAATAAAATACGTTCTTTCATATTGTTTGAATATATTATTATAATCATCCTGTTTACAAATGTTCAATATGAAAATATATAACCTAATTAGCTAGCTAAAATGAAATCCAGTTTAAATAATCACACATTGACAGCCGGTCCCGATTTTATCTATGGTTACGTAAAATCCATTTGGCAATAAATATTAGTGAATACTTATATGACGTACAACTTGTTTTTGAATCCGTTAATCCATGGAATATAACTGACAATCAAACAATGTCATAAAACAAATTATATCCTAAAGCAAACGACAAAAACATGGCGACTATTGAGAAATTTTCAGAGATTACTATTTTAATGACTGTCAACAAAATGCTTGATATGCGTCGTTCGTTATCTTCTATATCGCATAAAGTATTGCGATGAATATTGATAATTATTTAGAAACAGTGTCATGTTTAACAGATAGCAATCTTTCATTGTGTGTTACGAATTATAATTGTTTACTATGAATGTGTACGTCTATGTTTCATGACTGTTAGATAAATTATCGAAACAGTGGCAGTAGCATTCCATAGTATTCAGACATACAACGTCATAATATTTGATGTGTAACTAAGACATTACACTTATCATCAATGAATGTTACTCACCGTAGGTTTTGTCTCCGTTCTGAATTGCATGAAACGATACAATCGACGAAGCCACACAGCTTCGCACACAGGACCAAAGTAAGCTAAATGATCATGTTCTATGTACAATGTGTAACCATAAATGTTGTGAACGACTAACAAGTAGCCAGCTTACTCACAAGCCGCCGCGGTCGGTGCCAGCATGCGAGCTGTGACGTCACGTGCGCCTGTTGCTCGCGCTGGCACGGCACCGCGGGCCCGCACGGTCGAGCACTCCACGCCACCGCCACGACTACAGAGCCTCTCACTACACTACTCTAGCACAAACTTGGTGTGACGCTGATCCCCGCGTACTTGCAATCGCGACCTGACCCGCTTAGGTGGCATAACAATGTGTCCTCTGATATCTTCGTTCTTTCTTTCTTTTCCTTATTTTTTAATTGCTTGCAGATTCAAGGAGGCCGAGGCAGCACAACTGGACAGAGCGTACGTATACTTACCTACGCACATATAATAGCACCACACCGCTTTATAAACTGTCTCAGTTCTCTTGGCCTGCTCTCCATTCTCGCTTTCATTGTGTTTAGAGCTTTCGTTGTTGGTGTGTGTCGTAGTGCTATGGTTTGTTCCAACTCTTGATGCAGGTGTCAGGAGTTACTCTTCTTGCTAAGGTTTTTTATTGGTGGCTTTATATTTTTCTAGAATAAAGGAAGCTGCAAATCGAACACCATGTCATATTTTCAAATATCTTTGACAAATGTAAAACCTATCTATTTTTTGAATTTCGTATTAGCTTTCTTAACTCGCATGATGCAAAAGATGCCTATTAAATTGTAATAATTAGGTATGTACTTGTATGAAAGTAGATAAGGGCGTTGAACCGCAAATAATAGGCAAACAAAATATTTGTAATAAGCTAAAGAGCTTATTCTGACAAACAGAATAAACGGCAGTTGGAAATAAATAAAACGATACAATAAACAAAGTCTCATGAGGATATTTTAGGAAATGAGCATGTCAGAGAACATGATATATTTGTACCACACCACTTCTGTACATATATTCATATCACTATCGTATTCAAATATTGCATGCTTCTAACTTGATTGCCTCTACATAAGATGATCCTATTTGAAAACCAACGAATCAAATTAAGTCGTGTTTCACACGAATTTTATTAGATTTAGCTCTGTTTCAGCCATGTGTATTAGATTTCGTTCAAATAATCAGAGAGATGGGCATGAAGATCGATGATACTTTTGGTTTTGCTTACTTTTGGTTTGGATTATTCGGAGTTAGGTAAAAAAAAACGTTTGTTATGCTTACGTTAAATAATAATGATTGCATAACTATCAGTACTCTAGATAAACATACATATATTTTAAGCCTTCAATAGCAGCGGTGAACTGTTGAAAAGGAATTTATTTTATTGTCGTTGGCGTTAAAAATTAAAAATTAAATCGGCGTCACGGGCTTTCATTTGGCGCACCATGCATGGCATTGTTTGCTCTGAAAATACTGGGAAAATATTTTACAAATTTCATTCTCGCGCTGAGAATAATATTACTGTAACGCCATTTTATTGAATGGAAATATCGGTAGATGACAATAGGGATGTGGACTACATCAAAAGAATGACATTCTGTTTAGTCCGTCTGTTAGACAGTCCAAAAATACTGGACACATATTTTATGCTTGATCAAATTGATAATAAAATACAAAGATAAAGAGCATCAAAGTTCCGCGGGGTTATTACCTATGAAACAGCAACCAGCAATATTTGCGCAGACATCGCGCGATCACCACGCGATTGTCCAAAAAAAAATTGTATTATGTATGAACCGATTGCTAATCGCTCGCTGATTGTTCTAATGCACTTATTGCTACGATGACGCTAAAGTAGCAATCGCTGGAACTAATTAAATATCACCTTTACCAAAAAAACTTAACTTTGCTCTCAAAAACCATACTAAATACGAAACCACCAAACGAAAAATGCATATTTTAGTTAACTGATTGCTCCACAGAGGCAGCACTATCGCTAGATTGTTATTTGACGTGACGTACTTTGAATTGACGTTTGAGCATCAAATATTGCTAAATTATCGCGATCGCTTGGCTATTGCAAGATACGTAATCCGGCATCGGGATTACGTAATAACCCCGCCGGAGCCGAAAAGGGGACTTGTGACGTCACTTGTCAGTAAAAATTATACAAAGGCGTGACGTTTCACGAAACTTCAACGCACTGTATTGTCGTCATTTTCCGTTTCCGAAAAAAAAAAATACGTGTCCCAAATTTTTTGATGATCTAACTGACGGACTAATTACTTTTTTTTGTCGTCTCGCCTATTTCGGAAGACCAGACAATCAATAAGCGTAGATTTAGTCCAGACTAAGTTGGACAAGTAAAAACGTTAAAAGGTTTTGACAAAGCTGTCTCGAGAGAGACGGAATAAATCGTTGATTGAGACACTCAATTGACAACTCCCTAATGAGACTTAATTGGACATCGTTAAAAACAGTTTAGGAATCCCGAATCTTCTAAAGCCGTTTAACAGATTAATTATTACACGTGTATATGGATTATGGATCACTTGACTCTATACTAAGAGCCAATGTTAAGAGGATCTTTAATTAAAATCTCAATTTAAATGTTAAAACAATTATAATTTAAATGTTTAGGTACAATTAAAACGAGTAAAATTTAATAATTCTACTATTTATTTCGAAAAAATGTTTCGGCAAAAATATTTTTGTACGGTAAACAAATGACTTTTGTACTCAACCTTCTTTATTTTTAATGGGCTCTTAATTTGCATAATATACATTATTACCACAGTTTTATACGTATATGTACTGACATGTTTATCTAGTATTTGTACTTTAATTTACAATTGTCTGTTTTACAAGTTTTGATAGCGCAAAGCAATCAAAGGGTCTTTATCATTTTTGGATGGGAAAATGATTTGCTATAAACTTTGAATAAGTACCAAAAGAAGCCTTGAAGTATTCTCAACGAGATTATCTAAATAAACTACTACCTATATATAGAACACCATTGTAAAATTTTCCGATAACATCGGTTTTATTCAATACACAAAGAAAATCTTCAATGAATATATTTTTCTTAATGGGTTCTTTATTTATGGGCAAACGTTACCCATTTATAGATAAAGATATCTATTGTGGCTGTACGATATTACATATTACCAAGTACCAACAGTTTATCTTAATCTTTATCTCCGCAAGCCAATTTAAAGAAAGATTATCAATATCTGATACGATTGGTTGAAATAACTACCGTTCACTTGGAATAAGTTCTACAATCCGTCAGATATTTTTACACATTGATTAACCCACGATTAACCTTTCAGTAACCAGGTGTTTTTCTTTCAAAACTTTTGAAAACATTCATTATTTACACTTCATCGTAAGCGAAATACAAATTCAGTTTACAAAGTTATAAATAGGTTACATAATTAGACTGTCTAAAATCTGTGAGCTAAAGATTCAACTCTTCAAAGTAGTATTAGGTATTGCCATCATCAATCATTCACTAATATGCTAGTAAGTTGACATGTATGTAACACACTCGACTTGAAAGCGACTCGCACCTTGAATGTAAAATAATCGATACTGAGAGCGGCGTACCCAGCCCAGTCATATTTTTCATTTCATCTCAGCTGAAGTCTTTCAACCTCACCTCAAGAAGTACTCGCGCTTATATCTGATTTGTCTTTGATATTGATAATACTCTTACTGCCCCTCGATTTCCAAGTCGAACATTGATTACCGGCGCCCACCGTCGCCAGTTTCCATTAGCGCCAAATTTATCGTCGGGCGGCGTCGCGCGCTCTCGGCGGCCGCACGAGGCGAGGCGCGGGCGGCCGGGCGAGCGAGCGGGACGCCGCCCGCTGCGCCGCCTCGCGCGGCTCCGGCTCCATTGATAGTCCGCGCGGGCTGCCGGCGACACGCCACCTCATGCCCAGCGACACGCGATGCACATAGCTCTTGTTCTGCCGTACAAACCCCTAACGTCACTCAAACCCCAACTAAAATGTGACTTAAAGCATCGGTGCTGTCTATACGCGAAGTGATCTCCCCTATTGTCTTACTATTTTGAGCAAAAAAACAATCCGTGCATTATATTTACTAGAGTGTTTGAGATTCGCGGTTGAACGGTTGGACATTGCCGAGGTCGTTCACTGATCTGACAGGTTGGCCCCGCCGAGCGCTGCACGCGATGCTCGAGCATCACCAACTGCGTTTATTAATCGGTGCCAAGGATGAGGCCTAACAATTTACGAATACCTTTAGTTTTGAAAACCGATTAACAAATAACTACTTATTTAAAGATTAGAAGCTTATGTGATAATATATTTATATTATAAATACACAGGTTTCACTTAAACACTGCTGTCGATAAGGACAAAGTGATAAAGTTATCTGAACATATGTATGTCGAAGTGTTCAATCCAATAGGAGATTAGCCTGAAACAATTGTTATTTATATATTGCACAGCTGGGAAGCTAGGAGTGTTTATATAATAGCGAGCGAGAGTGTCATCTTACTTAGTTCGACAATAACAACAGTCATTAGCGGACAGCGGCGCGGGCGCGGCTTAGGAGACGGTGCGACGACGTCAGGGCGATGACGATCGGTGCGCGTTAGTCAATCGGTCGCGTGTACGTGACTGCGTGTTATGTAGTGCGTCAGTGGTAGTGGAACAGTCATGCAGCGGTCAGGGTCCCAGGCGGAGCGGCTGGGCGGCGCGGGCGCCGGCGTCACGTTCATCGCCAAGAGCTCCGCGTCCGAGCACAGCATGTCTACCGGCGTGGCGGCCGGCGGCGGCGGCGGCACGCTGCCGCGCACGCTCAGCACCAGCGTGCTGAGAATTAAAAACAGATCCACGTTTTGGGAGAAATTCTGGGACGAACGCACCAGGCGCGATGCGTGAGTAAAATTAGCTGTTTCATCGATCTCTTCACTTTCAGCTGTGAAATATAAAACCACCACAGACGTCTACTCAATCTACGTGATAGCAATATCGGATTTGACATGTGGGAAAACAGACAGACAGCATGATCGATGTTTTCACGCATTAGTGTAAATTGAGTAATTAGGGGAAAATTCTATACCATTCAATTACGACCAATCTAACCTAGCAACATCCATTATTCGCGTCGAATAAGACAAATAACTAAACATTTAAGGGACTTAACACTGATTTACACATCCAGTTATGGGTTGATTCTGAAAATGTAACAGAGATTTACGATATTAAATGTTTGACTTTCCTGTTAACAACCACGATATTTTTAGACAATGTCAAAAACAAACCGTTGCGGCTAGGTGATGACATACTAATAGTTTAGTTCCATCTTCCTCGCAAGAGTTGCTCTATCGTGTACATTGTTGTTAACTTGTAAATCAATCCTAGTCTACATCATACCTACTCGTTTGTTGTTACTTCGAAAATAGTCTCATAAATCTCATTGTTTTCTTTGCACCAAAATTATTTTTGTTGAACCTACTTCTCACAAGTAGGTAGGTATGTACGCAGAACGTAGCATTAACCTTAATAAGAATTTTCATCAAGATCCTCACTGCTCGCTCAGTACATTCATCTCGGTTTATGTTTAGAGTAATTGCGCACTGACTGTCTAACTCTCTAGGGACGCCAGCTCGCGTCCCTCCGTGCTCACAACCGTTAAAACAAATCTACATTATTCTTTGTAGCAATTAATTAATAGTATGAGCGTTGTTTGCGCACAGTCAACCATATGTTACGTAGTTTATAAATTGATTGCACCACGCGCAGCGACCATCACTAGTGATCCAAAAAGCTAGCTCACGTTAATTGGCGAGACAAAAACTTGTACTACCTGTACCTACACTACCTAATACATCACGCTAAGTGCTCGTTGTACTGTAAAAAAGCATCCGTCATTTTTCCATAACGTTACGTAGACACGCTAAATGAATGGATGGATGCCTTTTTGGCTAAACTATAGGTACTCAGTTATATGAAATATTACCTGCTGTGACATTGTTACGAGCAGACAATAAACTTGCGCGTCTGAAAATTTTTCATCAAGATGAACGACCAGAAAGACAATTAGGCACCTCCATACAATAACCGTGAGTCACGGATTAATACTAAATTTCACTTGTGCTTATGCCGTTTTTAGAATTAGATCAGCTCACAAACTATATTTGCAAAACCGATAAAATCTAGGCATTGTTTTTGATTAAATATTTCGACTAACCAAATGAACGGTAGGGTGGATTCAGGGAGGGTTCAATAAAGCCTCAAACCGCTCTTGCGTGAAATAAGACAATTAAAGCGATTGGACGATTGTTGAAACAGTCGAGAATTTGTATATAGACATCTACTGACGTCAGCATAAATGGTAAATCTAAAGGTACGTTCCGCTCTTTGCAATATGCGCATAGAATATGTAGATAGATGGATGATAGCAATTTGCATTCACCTTCACTGCGGCATTTAACTGTAATAGCGTTCGAGCGGATATGTGTGCATCTGCCTTACTCACATTATATAGATTACACTCACCTAGGAAGGGCTTTTCCCGATAATTGCCAACTAACCTAAGAAACAAGCACAGTTAAACCTACGCGTTTGTCTAAGAATATGATCGAAGAATATACAGAAACATTGTATGAACGACCTTTGAGCTGCGTTAACAGCGAAGCTCAGTTTGACGTCATAACTTTAACTATGCAGCAATATTAAATTCCTATAGCCTTTAAAATCAATTTAAATTTTCAGTGACAGTACATCAGTTCCACGATTCGATTTATTTGATTTACAAAGCTGAAAGCTGCCCTTTGACTGCGGCTGGCGCTACAGATTTCAAAGGTCGCTTCAATTCTGGTGAAAATTAATCCAATATTGGTAGAAGATTGTGGAAGCATATTTTTTGTACGATACGTGTAGGTCTATGCAATAAATTCTAATAAAATAGGCATAATACAGGCGATAAATAAAATAATTAAAGCTAGATAAATAAAACAGAATTCGTTTTTACCAATTGCTACAAAACAAAACAGTCTCAAAGAGACACAATAAAAGCCTCTACAAAATCTTTTAATTACCAGTACAATTCGTAAAGGTTACATAAATAACATAGTTTCAAGTACATCCCACTTACAATTGTAAATATTAAATGTTCTATCCGGAATACCTAAAAATAAACCTTGTGTCCAAAAATATTTAAATCCTTAGGACTCGGCCCGAGAATAAACGTTACTTGGTGTCTAATTTGGCTTAGCTATTCTTTATCTCTATCTTGTTATTGTAGTTAGTCTGGCCCAAGCACTGCTAAACAACCTTTATTCGTATCGGTCTTAGTTTAGGCCTAGTAATATTTAGTGTTAACCAAAAAATAACGCGCTAAATAAAAAGCCCATGTCTATATATACAAATATACTATCTAAAAGTAATGTGTCCGAATTTTTTTATGAATCTTTTAGCCTACGTCTAATCCTGGTCTTTCATAACTTCTCTCGTCTAAGTTTGATTTCCTTTTCATTAGGAAGGTAGGCAAATTCACTAATCTATTTAGCCAGCTGAAAATAGACTAGGTTCGTAGAATAGTAGTGAATTGCTTTTATAAAAATAAAAGCTTCTACGTTGCCTAGTTAACAGAGTGGGCGTTAATTGAAAACACGTGGCCGGTGCAACGGGCAGACCCTAGGTGACTATAAATAGAAGACAGCATTCATCCACGTTGTAAAGTTTAAACGTCATTTTTTTGTTTTATATTCGAACTAGCTCGTTATGTCATCCACGTGGATGGATAGAGGATGCATACTATGTCACAGATTGCCGACATCCTTGAAATACAAGCTTCCTTAGTATCTTTAGCATCTTACCGTATTTATCTATCACAAGCAGATCAGTGATTAAGCCTTAAAAGTGTTTCTCTACAGACGATAAGAGTTATTTTGCTCTTATAATATTAATTTACCTATATATAGAATTTAATTGAACTCATGAGCTCTTGTAATGAAATTGTGATCGTTTGACCATCCACCGCAGATAAGTTCACCTTACGGGACAAGTGGCTTGTTGAACTCGACTAACAAAAGAGCCGTTTTCCTATCAAAAGCAATACCTATCGCAAGGGATCCGATTATTTAGCGAAAGTGCCCTAATTACGTCCATAACTCACATAGGTTCAAAAATCGGACTTGTTTAGTATAATGCCAGAATGATAGACGATTTGCTTGCAATCTTGTGGAATTCCGCCAAGTTTTACAGCAAATACCAAACATGTCTGCGGATTTAAGTGGTAACATCTGCTGACATGGCCATGTTTTTACTCAAGTACAAAGAAACTCCTATATTTGTGTGCAGTAAACGACGATAAGTAGGTACATATAACATGTTATTTTCATGAGATTCGCATGTTGTAACCTATGCCAACAGATTTTCTATCAACCGTGCCAAGCTTCCGATAACACGTATGTGTATGCACTTATTAAAGTTAGCAATAACATCCTGAACAGACATTGGTATGTACAGTCGATCTAGCTATTCGGTATATAGACAAAAACTGCCAATGTTTTTTTATATTGTATAAGCAATAAGTTTTCATGCTTATGACTTATTTAGGAAAGTGATGTACATGTATTGACAACGCAGCACACTTATTTTGTAACATACAATGTGTTAATGAAATAATCCAAAACCTCGGACCCCAACCGACTTTTATACTAATAAATTGATATGACGTATAGTTATTTATTTTCATAAATTATAGTAATAGATATTTGAAAATGTTGTCGCGCTACTTCTTACAGGCTCGTAGTTCTATCGCCGCGCCGCTCGCTGTCAACGAACACGGGAGCACTATCGTTTACATCGCGTTGGACAGTAGTGTACAGCGTCGTTAAAAAATATTAGAGGCGGCATGACAAATAATATTTTTTGGAAAAATATAACCTATAATAAAAACTATTGTATTCGATTTTGCTGCCGATTCTAAACAAACTAGTTTCAGGTTTTGGGTTATTTCATTAACACATTGTATAGAAGTAGCAAGCATGTATATCAAATAGCTAATTGATCTGTTCTTACACAAAAGTACTGTAACTGAATACTGAAATAAGACATCTCCATTTTATAATTCTATTCTATTTTGTAACGCTTTGTTACCTCGTTTATCTTCTGGTAAAACAAAATATAATAAAATGATATTTTAAAACAACTGATATAGGAGTTCAGAATACCTCAAACCATTGTGCTAAACATGAAATTGTTCCACCGTGCTCTATCTGAATATATCTTCGACTAACCACAAATCAACTGCAGATTATCTGGCCTCGACTTTATTATTGCGTTGCAGTAAAATTACATTACCGCGTAACATATTAACTGAGTATCCCTTTGAGTGACTATATATAATACAATTAATACATGACTCCCGAAATCTTTGAACTTTCTCTATCACGTACCTACGAGTAGTTTATGAGAGCGTGGTCACGGCGCCGAAAATGTTCCTTCATTATTAACTTTTACCTGAACTTTATGTGAAGATAAACCCCAAGTGAAGTGCCATAACTTTCTCAGTTTAATATACGAGAATCCTTCAGTAACCTTAATAGATTTGATAGCTGCTATAGTGAAAACAAGCTCTCAAAGATAACTAACATATGAGCTCAAGGCTGTGAGTACGACAGGGGAAATAATCGTTGTCCTTCAAACTCCATGTTATTCCAACTTTGTAGGCATTGGAAAGAAACTTTACAGAGCATAATTGCCTGCATCAGATTTCCCATGAGCTTGAAAATAATATTGTTTGCAATATCGTTTGTTAAACCTGCGTGCAATGTTTTTATTAAAGTTTGGCACTTCAATCTGTTTTTAACTAAGCTATGAAAGTTTCTGATTGTTAACTGTCTGAAATTTGAATATGCTCACTCCAAAATGTCTGTCGTTTGAATAAAGTAATTATAGCACCAAAAGCTTGTTTGCGAATATCTTAACTGTCAACACAAGAGACCTCAGGGAGAGCCATGGCATTTAAGATTGACGTCATTGATAAATCTTGCTGAATAGAAAACCCTAGTTTTTAAGAAAATGTAGATATGCTCAAAAAATACGATGTTTGGTATCTTGCTGGTGACCAAATATTATATATTGTATTGTATTTTATTCCTGTTTTCCTGACGACAATTCTGTAGGAAGATTGTTTTATGTACAAAAATAGAAAGGGACATACGTCTGTGACAGTCGCCGATATCGTATGCCCTTTCCTTTATACCGATCATGTTTCCCCTCGCAGTCATTGTATGTAGAGATGTTATCCGAACACACGGAACGTAATATATAAGGATAAGTAAACATGGGTAGGTATCCGATACCGAGACCCATCGTCAATAATAAACGAGATATCGCGATTTGAAATCGATCACTCGACGGCGCGGGCGTTGCATAATCATATTAGAGTTTATAGCCAGCGAGTGTGCACCTGGGTGAATTTGAATCATTTTTCACGCATAGTTTGTGTCACTCGGAGATGAATTTGCTGGTCAAAAAGTAACCCACGTCAATCTATCTATTCTATCTGAATACAGATCAATTAACCAAGACTGCAATTCTTTAAGTGCTTGGCGTTCAGTATTCAACAAGAATGATGTTCAATCGTATTCATATACATAGCTTTTACTTACCGATTCTCCTTTTTCGATTACACAGATAATTTAGTTTATTCACTGCAAAGTAAATAGCATAGGCGCTAAATATATAATTATTACTGTTTATAATACTAGTGTGTACGCTATTGTATGGTTTATAAATACGCAGAATTTTATTGCGTACTTCAATATCTCTAACAGTTTTGTTTGTAATATATATTCAATCACAGTTCTTGATCAACATCGGTTTATTTTATTGTTATTGCAATACCTTTGCGTCAGATTTCAAACTTAACTTAATTGGAGAATGTTGTTGTTCTACCCAATAACCAGTCTACTCAATTTTCCGATGCTAACCGGATGGGGCGAACCTATTAAAAGTTTCTAACAAAGTTAACAGAACTCATTGACAAACGATCGAACAACCCTAGCTCGATACGGGTACCGTGGGATACAGGTAGGCGTAGGCGTTATTGACTTCGTAATTACTGGTTTTAAAGTTGTAGGACCCAACGAAAACAACTTTTTAAATCTCTTTGCATAGGATTACACGTTGCAAGAGGTGAACAAACTATTGATATAAAGACAAGAATCTGCGAGCATTGCAAAGAGAAAAAATAAAAATAAAACACAACAAAGGCAAAACAAACAATTTGAGTTTTATCGCATTGTAGTAAAACGTGTAAAAGTTTTATAACGGTCTACACGTACTAGAAAAAGCTAAGCTTTAGAGCACATTTACATTTTACTTCAATATTCATTAAGTTAAAGGTGAATATCTTAGAAGCAAGAGATCAAAAGAATAACGAAATCTATGAAGAGGAAAGTTTGGTTCGAATCAATCAATAATTCACCTCTTTGAGCAAATGTATTGAGTTGGCTGAAAGGTATCGATTTACTTAAAAATATGACGGCGCGGCGGGTTGCTGGTTTTGTGTTTAACTTTACAAACAGAACCTAATACTTTTTCAGTATTTGACGAAGCAATTTACTTTAGAATGAAGCCTGTGGAATGTAGAAAAGGTGCGTACTTTACTTTCCATTTACGTAGTTCAGTGAGTAGAGGATGTCTACGTTATTTCCTCTTCCGTCGGCCACGGCTCGAATCGTAAAACCAATTTTCCCCCTCTAGACAACCTGTTAAGAGCTTTTCAGCGAATATATCAAAACACGGGTTAGTAGCTGGTTTATATTTGTACACTGTAAGTTATAGTACAGTGTACAAATATAAACCAGCGCTGAATTGCCGCTTTACGTTCTCTCTAGTATTTATGAGCGTTGTTTTACTCCGGAATATAAGTCTCCCAGGATTTCTGATTATTATTTAATCTTATTTTATACTGACAACACAATAATATAAATTGCATAATAATCGTATAATCTTGCATGTGTAATTAACACATGCAAGTAAGTAACATAGCCTATGGATACTGGATACTGTATAGATCTTTATTAAGGAATTTAAAGGTGACTTTTTAAACCTTTAAGATTTGAAAGAATCGTACAAAATCTATTGGTAAATTCTATAAAATAGGTACTTATTTAATGAAAAATGGTTGACCTTTACATCAAAATTTGTAATTTAATACGAAATCATAAAATACAACAACGTTAAAAAAATTATGGAAGTCGCGATAAAACTGGGAATAATTTTTACAGGCCCAAGTCTTGTGATTTATCGTGTAATTCAATTGTTTATCGGCCCAATCCTGTTTATTTTCCGTTCTAATTAATTGCCAACTGCCTGCTAGGAGCATAGCAACAGTTTTTATTTTAGACAAAAATTTTGATGAGTATCCGCCCTTTTAACGATTCACTTTACCGAACGAAAATCGCCGAATCGTGTTAAGATTGTCCTAATTGGGAAGTTGCGAAGTATTAATTCACAAAAACTGCAAATTTATTTTATTTAGGAGATTAAATAAATTATAAATGAAACACCGCAATGAACCAATAAAAAGTTCTGATTTTCCTAAAAGTGTCAGATAAATCTATCCATCTTGAATCTAGGTTCGGCAGAGACCTTATTTATAGACTAGAATTTCATATGTCAAAAAGATTCGTCAATGGTGCAGAATTTTCATAGACAAATACCTATATAAATGCCCTTAACTTCAATATTTTGTACCGAGTACAATATATCTGTCAGAATATGGAATGTCTGTCATTTAAAGGGGTGGTAGATGGACAAGCAAGTATTTATGGCTCAACGGCCTTTTTGCCTGTGTGTCACCGTAAGTACGCGTACTTTAAGACCGCCGCGCAATTCGATGATTCAACCAGACAGATCTTGTGTGCAAGCTACAAGCCACCATCTTAAAGCATCTTCTGAGGACGACATCGCAATACAGTGCGAGCATGCTTCACTTGTGTCACTGATGTCGGGCCGAGTAAGTTCGCAATCTTCAAAACCGTGAACGTACTTCTATCATTCAGAGAAGCAGTTATTAATTAAAAAATAAGATTCATATTAATGTGAAACACGCGTAAATGCGTAATTTTCGAGGGCCGATTTGTGTATATCAAAGTGGCCAAGGCAACGTCCTCAGAGTTAGAATCTGTCAACAGATACAAGTCATTGAACATTTTGGGAAAAATCAAAAAGCAGTGACAATCTTTTTGTCAAAATATATGGTCAAAAAGGTGGTCAATGTAAAATATTATTACAAGATCATTTTCAGCAGGAAAATGCTAGTAAATTGTGGTAACTTCCCTCAATAACGAAAATCATGAAAAAATGAGGTAGGTAAATAAAATTTCTCATACAAAAAAACAATGAATTTGCATAAACTTTAAAAAACTACGGGAAAAAATAATCCATTAGTATTAGTGTTCGTTAACTAAAATCAATCCTATACTTATCCGGACAACATTTTATGTGTTTGTACGAAATAATTAATGACCTGAGGCTTAATTAATTGACGAAAATGTTACTCGTGTTGATTATTTGATGAATACATCGCTCAGCGACCATCGTATTTGTAGGGGAAATAAATCTGTTAACGTTGTTTTTACAAATCCATTTTAAAGGAATAGCTTTCGGCCTCCAGTGCTGAAACTGCGAGTGGACGTAACAATAATAAAATTGTTTACATGTCGAATTGTACGTAATACAATAAGCGGCATCGTAATCTCGAAATGAGGTTTTATACAATTTACCGTCCGAACGTGATTTGGCGCGGGTACTCTACAAAGAAATAGTACTAAAACAGAAATTGTATCGAAACCAATCTTCGGATAAGTACTAAAATAACAGGATTGTTCAAATTACTTTTTGTGTAAGTACTCACGGGTCAGTATATAAACAAAATATTTTGAAAAAGTCTTTAGTTGCCGTTCGTTAAATCTTATATCTTGGTATCAGCAATTTGTTGTAATACAAGTATTTTGTTCGTAATTTTTTTAAGCCCAACTTCATTCAATCCAGGGAATAGACCAATTCTGTTTGTGCCCTATTTTCTCAAGCCATTGTAATTTATTAATTGAGGACAATTGAATCTTATCTGCTCCTACAGTTGATAATCTGATGGAATGTGTACACGAATAGATCACAGCAGTTTTAAAAGCGCGTGAAATATATGTAACTGTATAACCATGTGATCAAGTTTAAGTTAAAGTTTAAAAAGTATATGTCCAAGCGCTCTTCATAAATACTATCAAAACTTTGAAAAGGAAAATTTCTAGATTGTTATTCTCATATGTACCATTTTACACAAAATCACTACTTCGAAAGAAGTAAGAACACTGGAAGCTTCTTCAGTAAAATCAATAAAAGTTCTAGCCCTTGTCCAACAATAGCTATGAAAATTGACTCTAACTGAATGATTGATAAGAAGAAGCGGGACAGCATAAACACATAAACGTGCATAGAAAGTACACGTAAATCAATATTGTGTTGACTTGTACGTTATCGTAGTGTTGTAAGTTAACTGTTACTAGTTTCATTCATCCCGTTATCGACAGTAGCAGCGATAAGTTCTAGTGGAGCTTTTGGTTTCGCTCCAACAACGCGAAACTTCCACTCAAATGATATAATCTTGTCAAATACAACTTTCCGGTCCCTTCCTGCTGCGGTGTCTCGAAATAAAACATTTCCAGTTTTGTGACTATAAATGTCACAGATTCCGAACTTTTTGCAGATTATGCTTAAAACAACCCTTTACCTTTTCCGCTGTCCTTATTTTTCAAACTAAACAAGAAACATTTTTCATAGCTGATAACTCGGTTTTGGATCGGTATCGACCGCAGACATAAAGCGTATCTATTTTCCGCTCTATTTATAACTACACGCTTTAATATAAATAAAGCTTTTGTGACTTTTTATGAACATAGTAATATTAGAACCAATTGTCCATTAGAGACGTTTAAAAATAGCTTCAACAATAAGATAATTATAGCTGAAGCCAAAAGTGTCACACGTATAATAAAGACGAGACGTTTTAATTAATACTGCGGTATTTGTTAAGCTCTACATAAATAACTATGGAGCGAAGTAATTAGAGAGATGCGTTTGCAGACAACTTATGTGGATAGGGGGGTGGGGGGGCGTATGAGCTCAGTATACACTCTCATCTCATGCACCTGCAAGGCTGCAACCAATATTGAAGCCTCTAAACACTAAACAGTGTCATGTTTTTTTCCAAAAATAGTTGGCGTTTCCTATAAATAATATTAATTACCGAATTTAATTGAACAGATTGCAACTGAACAGAGTGAATTCCACAAGACTGAAAACTAAGAGAATACCTTTGTAAGAGCTGGGTACAGAAGATAATAATACAAGTTTCAATCGATCGCTCAAGTTATGAGTACCTTTGATATCGATACCTTAACAAATAGAGAAACATCAGTATAAAGCTGTGTCAAGCAGTCTGGGACTGTAGCTAACTTCATGTCTATAAAGTTCATGACCCCTCTGCTAGATGAACAGTTTTTTAGTTCGTTGTAAGCGAAAATACTAGAGACGTGGGTAGATCTCATTTGTTTGTTTTAAGCAACGAGCTTAGATTTTTTATTACACATGTTTAGTTCGGTACATTTACTTGAGCTACGATAAAAAGTATTCAGAGTATTTTGATTGCTTCATTTTGTGGAATGCTGAAACTATGTTGTCTCTTGAAACATCTTTACTATCTGTGCTTTGCGTACTATGCGACTTTGCAAAAAGCTGAGATTCTTGCTATGCATTGAAAAGCTTTGTATTTTGAAATTCATTTGTTCTTTTCGACAAAGTATTAAATTCAGTTAGGTACGTTCTTTTTTTTTCAAAACGATGGTTCTCTCCTTGTATTTGGGCCCTGAACTTAATTGTTGCATAAGTATGTTTGTATATGTACGAATCGGAGTAAGGTATAACTTTATGACCTTTTAGAGCGAAAATTTTACCTAATATTATATAATCACGTACGCAAGTCTATTAAGGTATGGGATATAAAAAACGAAATGGGAATGGTAAAACTTTTATCCCGATAAGTACTGCTAAAAAAAAATGTTGTGTCGTTCTTATTTCATACATAATGAAAACATATTATACTAACCCACTTTATTAGGAAAAATAATGCTCAGTTTTGTTTATGAAGGTACTTGGACTAAGTGAATAACGGATTATTACCTACTTACTATTCCCTTCTATACCGATATCAATGTTGTTCTGAATAAATCGAGGCTATGGGCCCTATTTCGTTTCAGTTAATACAATTCGGACAAACGATGAAAGAAATTCTACTACTCTGTTTATCACGTAAAACAATTTAAGAAAATAAAATCTCTCTCTCACCCACACGTTTTCTTTAATAAACCCGCTACAGTTTCTTGGATCTTAGTAAAAGGTTTTCATTTTATTATACTTTACTTTTATGTTTTCTATTCATCTCCGATATGTTCAGTATGAAATATTTCCAGTGCCAGTATTTTATATTCCTTATAATTGAGTTAGTTCTCTTGGACAGGATGCAGTAAACGAGAAAAGTGGTCGCTCGCTATAGTCGTTCGTTAAAGTTAATAGACTGCGGCTATAACTAGGTCCTTCGACTAGCCGAGAGTTGAGATCTCGTCTAAACGAGGCTCCCCGACAATATGGAATACGTTAATATTCATGGTACACGCATTTAGGTCCCTACACCTCTAAAATGGGACACTCAAACTTAAAAGGTCCCATGTGATAAATGTTCCTTGTTTATGGACCTCATCCTGTGGAAATTACCTGAGATACCTTTGCATCAATTGCCAAGTTAAGTACGGTAGCTCAGAATAAATGAAAGCGAAGAAATCTGTACGTTGTAAACTACAGCAGTTTAAACAACAAAAACGTCTAATAGGTAGTACTCCGTAGTAGAATACGATTAAAACATTTATAAATAGCATTCCATGTCAATAATGAAAAGAAAGAATGCGGTGTTAGCTACTAATTTACATCAAAATAGGTACATCGTTTGGTTGATAAGAGAATTGGAATTTGGAAAATAATGAATTCTGAGCTCTCCAACGTTACTCTGTGTGTTTACTATTAGCGTTCTTGCATACTACGAACACACCTTAAGCTTAAGTCTTATGTGTCTGGAGAACAAACGATGTATTCCACAGTTTTAGTAAAATAGCCTGTTTTATATGCAGATTTCCTTACCGTATTCGCTCGAAACTGAAGGTAATATTTGATTCACGACATGCCACGGCAAGCAAACTGCGAAATCAACATGAAATAGGAAGATATTATCGAAGCATACAAAAAAGAACCGCGTAAATCGTATATGTGACAATGTACACGTGCGACACAACGTATTTCTTGAGTAAGGTACCGTAAATATCGTAGTGTCATAATTGTGGTATTCCACAACATACCTACGCCTCGGTAACACAATAATCGCGCTCACGTACACCGACTGGCTCGCCAGACCACTGTAACAAGGCGGCACGTGACGCGCGACTGGGCAGGCTTCCAAACCGGTCCGCCAAATACAACGCCAACCTTACCTTCGCATGACTGTCAACTCACATGATTCCTACGATTGTAATATTCAACACTCAGTTAAATCATATTATTATCTCGTATTTTCATAGTGTATTAGTCATTATTTATTTTAATTATGTGCAAATAACAGCTTAATCTTGAGATAGTACATGTCGAAAATAACATGCGAAATTATTGGGACAATCACTCACGTTCAAAAGTATGCATCCAGTTCTTAGGCCAAAGAGTACGACAGAGACAGAGATAAAGCTTTATAGTATAAGACCAAGATATAAGCGTCTGAAGCTCCCAAAGGCCCAACGATGAAAACAAATATTATTTACTTATGTATTTTAACTTTATGCACATATGTACTATGGCGGACTTAATGCCTTAGGCATTCTCTACCAGTCTACCTAGGGTGGTGCAGAGATCACATGGTAGGTGCACTAATAAAAAGAATAAAAGAAATAGAATAGAAGAATACAACTTAAAATTAAAAAAAGAATAGACATAATTACCTATATATAAAATAATAGACATAATACATACATGGTCAATAGACTCTGCTCATATATTTTTAAAATGAATCCTCAATTGCCGCTTGAATCCATAACGGCTAGTGGTATTAGTACGCCTTTCCGTCAGTAAAAGATAGACCAAAGAGTTTTAACTTTAATAAACCTAACCTCAAGCTTAAAACAGAAAAACAGACCATAATCCACACCCGAAAAAACGAAGTGCGATGTTTCTACGAAAAACGTGTTATCTCTCCTTGTGCTTCAATATTACATATAGGTAAGCACAATTTAATTTGAAGGAAAAGTAATAATAGAAAATTGCGAGTGTTTGTATGTTCTGAAACCTGTAGATAATATTTGTTCTTCCAAGTACACGAAGAAAGTTTTCCGCCTCGACAAATCAAACTCAACTAGTGATATTGCGTTTCAAACAGTTGTCAAGGGATTATGTATAAGACGTTTTTACTGATAAATAAATATAATGATGTAAGATTTAACTTTCAGTTGACCGAAACATCGTGTAAAATAAATGCAAATAAAAATACTACGTAATTTAAAACGGTACGCCGCCGACGGCGCTACGCCATTGTGAACGCTTTAGTTTTGCTACGCGGTGCCTACGCAACTACGTAGCACAATTGTGTCCCTTATACCTACTATTTTACTGATAAACGGCTACGCTTAATTTACAGACGATTTCTTAATACCAAATCAATATTTAACCACTTCGCATTTTATGCTCTTACTCATGAAGCAAAATCATTTCATCGATTTAATATTTGCAATGTATCCATTCTGTTTACAATGTAAACACAGATACGAGCTAATTCTCGGACGATCCGCCCGCGCTCCGCTCAAATGTTGTTTCTTAATATCATCTCACATCTCATCATAACAAACTCGCCAAAGAAAACAAACTCCCGTCCACCGCAGCCCCTTAACTACTCGAAAATATCTCTTCATACATATTTTACTCTCATGAATAAATATTGTATATTCTCCGCAAAAATGTAGTACCGCAGACATATTTAAATGTTAAAGCGTCTAAGCTATTATTTTATTAGCCATTCAAAATTGTTTTAAACGAGACAACATTTTATTGACAGTCTTAACTTTTGTTTTTCTTTTACGAGTAATTTAAATAATAAAATTCGGAGGATAAACGTCGGATGATGGTAATTGGCGTTTACGAGAAATGAGAGTATTAGTTAAAAATAACCTTGATAAAAACAGTGGAGGGAAAAGTTTTTTAGGCGTCGTGAAAAAGAATGGGCTCATGAAAAAGGAAGTGTCTTTAATTTACACATCAATGAACAGTTGTTTATGGTCGAGTGCAGCCCACCGCAGCGCCAGCGACGTCTATGAAAAAACCGTAAACAAACCCGTGAAATTAACGACCCTATGAAAACAAGCGAATATCCAGTTTTAATATCACAACGACATGGTGAGATCAAGAAAATTAAACAAGAGGATTTACTCTCCTAAACAAAAAGCACTCCAACCAAATACTAAACACTTTATAAATATTTTATTTCACCTTCGAAGCACTAGTACATAAGTGACTTGTCCCAACATGTGCCACAAAGACACTTCTATTAGCTACGGTAATTTGTATGCAATGTTAACTAACTTGATAGAGACTAACTCGTGCGACTTCGCATAGAGAAACTTAGCCGTAAGCTCCTAAGCTAGCTTCTAAGGCACGGATGACATTTAGCAAAAACTACATGAATAACTAAATACAACTATTTTTAAATGAAATTTAAAAAGAATCTAGTAGCAGCATGCATTCGCAGCCTTAATTTACATAAATATAAAAAGTTGCGGTTACGCCACGAACATTTGTCTAACAAACTACCGTATTTACGACAGCATGGATACAAAACTAACCATTCTATTTTACATATACCTTATATTACGTTTGTCTGTATTTCTTCAATGGAAAACTTTACAAACACCAATTTTATGAACCAAACACGCATAAAACGAATTAGAATAGATAGTACGGTTACTAAGAAATGTAGGTAAATGTTAAACATACATTTATCAAGAAAGTCTCGTGGTAACATCTGGATAGTTTATGGCGCGGGGTGATTATTCTTGCAAATGAACCTTGACTTGAAACGTCTTTCGAATTTTATCTAGACTTTTCACATACCATAACGATTTAGATTTTTACTCAGCTTAGCGTAGGCAGCACTCCATTATGTTCTAAACGGGACTGGGAATATAAATCACATTCTGAATGAAGCAATATAAAGAGATAAACATTTTGAATGGCAAATCTTTAATCTGTAAATTGCTTTTAGTTTAATGATTGCACATTACATAAATAGAGTTTGAAATTCTCGATCTTTATCATCTGATATCTCTCAATTGCTAATGAAGCCAATATTGACTGTTATACAAATAAACAACCCTCTGCACCAGTATAAACTTGGGCGGTGCGCTCCAGATTGCTTCCCGATAAAACTTTACAAGTTAATCATGAAAAAATGTTAACTACGTCCACGCAAAGTGATTCTTTTCAAAGGTTTATAATGAAATTGGTTCTTAACTTTTTTCTTAAAGTTCCTTTGAAAGCGGTAGCTAATTAATTGAACATCAAACATGAAATAGATGCTATGAAGTAATGCTTCCTTTGAGTCTTAACGAACCCACTAATGGTATGGAAACTACAAGACGTCTTCCCAGTCGCGCTTCAGTGAGTTTGTCAGGCTTCTCTAGTTCATGTATTGAATGTAGATCTTCTTCGCCCACACCTTTCTATAAATAACTTTGAGGGTGAACTGGAAAAATATTATATTCTCATAAATAATAATTTGATTAAGACCTACACAAGAAACGTTTACAGATTTTTCTAGAAGTGGGTATTGTTTAATAACTTTGGGTACCTAATGTTGTTTTGTTACTTTAATCAATAATGTTTTCGGCAAACCTTCGTCATGTGTCTGTATGTCTGTTTGTATGTAAACTTGTAACTGTCCTTCATATGACAAAAACAAGTTTTTATTAATTTGCAACAAAAAATCGAACTTCCATACAAAAGCGACTTAATGTGGGATTGTTTTGTTCTGCATATTGATTTGTTTGTTGTTTCAAACTGTTTGAATAAAGACGTTTTAAGACTCCATTTTTTTATCAGTAAAGGCGAGCCTTTGTGAATAAATGCTGCGAGGTATTTCAGATCTTTTTCATTAATTTCAGTTCTCGCATTAATGAGCTTACGTTTAATTGACGAATTGTATTAATAATGTAGTTACTCGTACTTCACTATACATAAAGATAGCTCAGATGTCCCTGTTTGAAAATACATTATTTTTAGATTACATTGCAGACTTTTCAATTTAAGTTTTCGCTTTAACGGAGCTTTCCCTTCTATCGGAATGTGTAAATATTTGCATACATCTAATACCAACAAACATAATTATAGTCACATCAGTACCTATATTGTGGTATTAGTAACAAATTCAGTAACATCTCAAAAGAAACATCGCTCGCTTTTATAATTTTAAATTCACGTACCTAGTCAAACTGTTGCCATAATATAAATATTTCGATTATAAGTGAAGTAATTCCATAGCCATTGACCGTTGGCAGATCCTGCAACGTGTAGGAGATTGTTTAATATCAAAGAGATAAATGGCCATAAAGGTTTACAATATCCCATAAAACTATAAGTCATATACTATTATTGTACAGCATTACCTTGAGACAAGATTGTTTCTAAACAAAATATATTATGTATCCCCCTTTTAGACCCACAACGTTTTAAGAACTAACTTGTAACAAGAAATCCTATTTAGAAAACAGTGTAAAATATTTAAGAACATTTTATAAACTTCCAACTCGTAAACTTTTATATTTCAGCCCTTGTCGCGTTTTACTGAAACAATATTTTAACACTGCTACTCATTTTTAGCCTTGAAAACTTGAGTGTTAGGCAAAACTTAATTCTGTTGGTGTTATCTAGGATCATTATCAGCTCAGAATATGTACGCACTGATATCAAATTTCCAGCCCCAAAATTGAATCCTTTTGTAAGCTGCTTTTAGCTAATTTCATTATAGATTTGCCTCGTGATTTGTTTGCGCGTATTCGTGACGATTTGCATCTTGGATGTGTATTAACAAGGTTTATTTTTGTCCACAGCCACGGGGAAGACTTGATCGTGACGCCCTTCGCGCAGGTGCTGGCGAGCCTGCGCAGTGTTCGCAACAACTTCTTATGTCTCACCAACGTGCCCGTCGCCAAGTAAGTCATTCTTTTGTTTCTGTTCACGCTTCCACTTAACACGGACAGATGGAATCTTAAGAACTTTCATCCAGAGAACAAAGTAGATTTGTTACATCTATATTCTCTCGTAGTATTGTATCATTAGGTACGATAGAAACCGACAAAAGCAGAAAAGCCGAGCAAATACTGTTACGTTACATATAAGCTTCAAGTGCTGAAAACACAAACATTTGCGTTAACGTAACAGACAGGCGCTCTATGGAGACTCGTGTAAACTATTGTCATAACACAAACAAGTAAAATTGTTACTAAATATTCATTAATTTCAAGTTCAACATAACGAGTTCAGTAGTTCAATTAGTTTCGCAGTTCAGTCGTGTTTCCGCTCCACAATAAATTACATGCCATTTAGATTACCTTCAGGAACTACAATATTCTGAATAATGAATATTTGAGATTGCATAGTAAACCAAGAGAGCGGGTTTTCAGCCAGCTTACACGGATTTATTGTAAATTGAAAACAATACCTGCAACGTAAGGGAAGCAAACATTCTCCTTCCTTATTTACTGTATTATGGGAAGTGTATATCAATTATATTGTGCGTAGTTATTTACCGTAATTTTAAGCTGGTTTTTGACGTGACAACGTCTTAAATTAAGTTGCGGCTGGGAGTCACTTATGAAAAAGTGTAACGCTCGGTAACGTTACGATGAGTCACCGAACGAGAGAGAGGCCCGCCGAATGCCTTGCGTCTCTCTCCCACTCAACTATGATCGGTAAAAGACGTTGTCACGTAAAATCTTCGCCCGTAAAACCGACTTTACAGGCAACCATTTTTTTTTTGTTAACAAAAACGAAAGGTAAACAGTTCTTTATCATACCTAATGTCCGTGTGGTTTTTGGGTAACCACAAAACGAGGATAAGAAAATTTCTTTTTGGTATTCATGAGTTAATCCGGTAAAACCCTCAAAAGATAAAGTTTGTAGGAATAGGAAAATATCAAAATATATTTACTTATATGTATATTTTATCCTGTAGTATAAGATATACGGACTTTGGCCTTCATAGGCAATCTATTTCACTGTGTGCTTTGTGCGATCGTATCTCAGTAAACAGGCGACAGTTAAGCTTCTTTTTATGTCCTTTTCTTACAAATTTTCTTTTTTATTCGGCAAACTGTTTGTAGCTACATCACTTAACTATATAAACGCAGCCCTTCTGTCTTCGGAAAGCTTATTGTTGATCTCATCTCCGGCCAATAACTTCTTTGATGTGGTAAGGCTTTTATTGATGTAGTAAACTTATTATTGTAATGCTAGATATTCAGTATGTTGATTAAAGAAGAGTGTTCTTGTTAACTGGGTACTTAGCATTCATACATATAAAAAACCGACCGAAAATAAAAAGTAGCTGTCCCCTGCAATTGAGTCAATTTTTCGTTCCTTAAGAACCTTTAACAAATTACTAGAAAATATAAAATCGGTTAGGTCGTTCACAAGGTTGAACATGATCATACGAAATATAAATAAATATTTGTACACACATATAGATAAATACATGTTTTATAGTTCAAAATAACACTGCATATAAGTACATTATGTACTTATATGCAGTGTTATTTTGTATATATTTTATAGTTAACTATATTTTACAGTTAACTATATTTTATAGTTAACTATATTTTATAGTTCAAAATAACACTGCATATATACTGCATATATATATGAACTATAAAATATATATTTATCTATATGTGTGTACAAATATTTATTTATACGTACGTACTATATAGTACGTACGTAAGTCTACTTTCTACAGACTATTTTTTTATAATATTCATAATCTTTTATTTTTTTATTTTAATCATTTTTTTTGGTTGTGCATTTTTAGTACATATGTTATGGACGTAACCAATAGCATGTTTGGCATTTTGCGACTATTCCTGGTCAATTGGAATAAAATAGTGACTAAGTAATAGTCACATAGTCTACGCACTTAATTCCTTATTTGTAATTTGTACTTTAATTCCTAGTAATCTGTTAGCCCAAATTTTGCACAGACAATTGTTTATTTTATGAATCAGTTTGGAACACTAAATGTTACTCATATAATTTAAACAATAGTACCATTTATTAATGACTCAACTATAAACATGTGTGTTTATTAGTAATCCTATTTATTAAATCCATGTTTTTCTTGTCTAAGCTATCTTTTCCTCATCTATCTGCACAGACTGTTGACCTTTGTACGCTCAATGTCTAAAAGATTACAAAATTATCTTATACGATAAGTTAAGAAAAAGAAGATATAGGAACCTCAGTATCCGGCTATGACTAGTTAGCCCACGTGTTGTTAAGTGATGTTAATTCCCCTCCTGTTATTATTCCTGCTGTACCCACGACAATAACTATAGGTCACGTCCCCTGGGACATCCCTTCGAGTAATTTCGCCCATCCTACGCACCAAAGAACCACATACCTATATTTTTCCGGTATCATTAGGTTCCTACGTCAAAACTATGAGAAAGTTGTAATGAGTCGCGAGCATAAGCCATACCACTAATTTAAAACTACTTATGTCGTCACTTCCCTGGTCTTTTAAACTGTTTTAACAATGAAACATCTGTCACGAGATAACAACAAAAAATCAACCGTTCACGAGTTTACATTTATCATAAATATCCGTATAGGTAAGTAGCCTTACGTATATCTCCACCTCGTCATCAATGTTGATATTATCTTATACGCGTGAGCCGATCCAAGGTCTTCCTACTGAGATGTGGGAACTGTGAAGCTTTGGATGTGCTAAGTAACTGTGCTCAGAAATATTCAATACTTAATATTAATATTTGATACACAGGACCATAATAAAGTGTTGTTATAATAATCATTAAGTACATACTACCTGTTGTAAATTAACTGATAAGTTTAGCTTATCGTGCCACTCGAAGTGTGATTAAAAGCTTTCGACGGGTAGACATAGATAGTGTCATGATGTGGGAAAAGCGCAGTTGTTGTTCCAAGAGCCTAGTTTGTTGCAAGATGGCGGGTCTCTTGCATGAAAACCGTGAAATTTTACGAAATTTTATTATTTCGGCATAAAAGAGCCCAATGAGTTACGAATTTGTATATATGCTCTCTAAATATGGTTCAAAGCATAAATTTCCTTATTGACCTAACACAGTTTTTGGCTTACAAAACCTTCTGTGAAAATGATGTGTAAGCATTTTTCAATGAGAAACACACTTCACCACAAAATACGGTAGGCGTTTCTAATTACTCATCCTTATACATAGGAGCGCAAAAATAACGTCACGGTAAAGACGGCTTCTCCATTTATTATTGGTTCCGATGACGTAGGCTGTGACGTAGCCGTGTCGTCGTGATGACAAAACTGTCGGCAGCGGCTGCTCGCTGGCACGCGACCACCGAATCAGGTGCTAGCGGGTTGACGTCCTCCACTCGTCACCCACGCGGCGTGCCGCACACATGACAAGCTTCATGATAAATCGATGTGTAATAAACATTTAAACAATTACATAACACCCGTTTCTAATTAAACCGACATTTTATCTATAATGATATCGCAAGCAAAACAGAATCTAGTCAAGCTATTATTTTCATTTCTCGAGACAAGGAGAGACAGACTAAATGTAATTAAAAAGGTTACGTTTGACGTCACCGGATCCCTTAACCTTTACAAATCAGTAACTCATATAAAAGTATCAGACACGAGTGAAATTATACACAATTTATTATCTTCTCTTAAGAATGTATTGCCAATCAGCATAGATTGAGAGCTACAATGCATGATATTGATAACAAAAGTTTTCAAAAATCAGTTGTAAAGCGCACTCTCAATTTTAGTGTAAATTCTTAACCGATCGCAGTATTTGGTACGTATTAAATATTGTTGTAATAATTATGAGTATTTTAATCTATCTGTTCTGCAAACAATACGTATAGACAGACAGGCCAATTAATACGTAAAGACAAGCTTTACAATAATATTGGTATGGCATTCAGTTCAGTCTTTCTTATTTAATTATTCAAACAAATTAAGCTGCCAAACGCAAATTAACTTCAATTTACATATTGGCCTTAATAACAGGCTTGTCAAATAAAATTGTTTATTTAAATCCGTGGTTGCTTATATAATGGACGTAATCATGGAAAATATTTTTTGAAAATATAAAGACTACGGCGCCAAATCATCTATGTTATTAATAACTCTGTCCCGACAAATATTTGCTCCAGGATGTCCTTGCACGTTACATCAATTAAATGGTCAACATCATATCTAAGAGGCAATTAATGTGATGGACGGCACATCATGTTGAATTAGTTGTAGCGCCCATTTACTGTAATTACGGCCTCTGTGTGTAATAAGAACTCGTAGAAATAAATGTATCGGTTTTCAGAATAACATATTCTAGTCGTTATAGGAATATCTCGCTTTTCTTTGTTCATACCTTTGAAAGTGTTTACGAATCAGAAACTATTGTACCAATATAGAAGTTATTTAAAACTTTTTAAACGAAATAAACAGTTGTTAATCCCATCTGTCGTGTATCGCGCCTTGACATGACCTCCCTAGACTTATCTAACACATGTCTCGCCGCTAAATTTAGATTACATACATCGCAGACCAAACAACACTAAACGCTTGCTTTTTCTAATTATAGCTCTGTTATTGTGATTATCTGTTTACGATCTACAATGATTTTACAACTGCAGTCAGGGCTACCTTCAGCGTTCATATAAAATTCTTCATCATTCATCTGATTCGTTTCGAAGTTACTATAAAATTTTAACAGTTTTTTTTTATTACTTTCAATCGTTGAATATTTCTGTTTTAATAGTTTTTATTACGGCTATAATTTGGTGTAGTAACAGATTACGTGGCAACCTTGTTGAAATGATCAACAGACCAGTTGTATCGTAATCTAAAGTTAGTAATAACAACAACAACACATTTGTTCCGAGGAATCCGAACTTGTTATGTAGCACAATCACAAGACTTCAATGATAACGGTCAAAGAGCGTAACGTATTCGCAAAAACATATCTAGCAACTTATCTTAGTATAAACAATATAACCAGTCCAATTTAGTTTAAACCAGTTTAAAGTAACTGTTTCGGCATATTTCTAGATTGTACAACTTTACTAGCATCTTGCAATAATATAATAAACTTTCAAAGTACAAGCTTATGACATATTATGTCTCATAATTGATTCAGAAGTGAAATTGATGTAGAATTTTGACACGTAACTTTAGTTAATATTATGCTTTTTTCTCTAAGTAAACACGCGTTTATGGGTTTAGTAGACTTTAGTGATATTTATTTTAATAAATACAATAATTTAGTCAGGTACAACAAATAATTTTTAGTATTGATTACTTTTAAAACACACCCTAAACTCGGACAGACGATGAGGGTATTATTATGACCGTCCGAACATTATTACATCTTCATGTATGTATTACAAATTAGTTTTGATAGATTTGGGTCAGAAAGGGACATGACTTACCTACGTACAATTTATATTTATATTTCACGACACGTATATTGTGAGGAAAACGAAATGTTCTAAAATAAAAATAATATAATATGTGAAGTCTATCACACTATAAGTATAGAGCTTTCGCTTAATGAGAAATGTCTGCTCTTTGGCCTTTGCATTATTGCAAGGGAAAATAATAAGCTGGCATTATTATTATTTAGTTTTTTTTAGTTTAATTTTTAATATTTATAAATAATGGCTCACCGGTATAGAAAACTATGTCGAAGCAACCGGCGATTACATATCCAGGGACAGAAACCCAGATATGCCGTTTTCAAAAGCACTGCCTTTAGAGCCCTTGTTCCAGCTACCTGACAAGAGTCTATTTATCAACCCAGATCGAAACCTCTCACGGAGAAAACCCTCATTTCCCAGTAACGGAAAGGTTATAGAATGTAATTAAATTGATTCATAGAACTGTTTTAATGTTAAATTGTTCTCTTTTCAGATCACGAAGGTCGTCGGGCGCAGCATCCGCTGTTACACCACAACCCAAGAATTTAAATCCAGGAGGTAAGATTTATTTTGTTTTCAAGCTTTTTTTGCAAACTGTTTATAATAAGGAACACACAAATGTACACAAAAACAAGGCTAGTACAACAGAACATAAATTAAGGTAATAAAACGTAAATTATGTGCCATGTAACCTTTTCATTAATAACCGAGTTTCGAAATGGATGGCATTGGTTGGGAGCCGTGATTTTGAACTTGTTGTTTCTAGAATAGGTGTAACCTAGACATATTCTGCTTAGTCCATTGTACCAAGTGGCCAAGAAATCATAAATCTCTGACTGAACTAATCTCCCTTACTAAAGCGCAGAATAAAGATAAATGTTTTTAGAATAGAATAATTAGAAATTCCTGAGCATTTGGACTAATACAAAACAATTTACCAAGCAGACAATCCTTGTCAAGGGGAGAATAGATTCGTACATTAGTTTAAGTTTGTGGATAGATCTAAGCATTTTGATGGAGGAGCCTCTCTACCCTTTTCGAGTGCGAGAAAGCGATTTAGCCGAGTCTCCGCTTTAGGAAAACTCATTTAAAGGGACAAACGGCCCACCGTCCGTCTTCTGAACGCTTAATAATATACCAACACAAAAGTAGTTTTCAGAAACTGTCGTTGCGAAACACGGTCTGTACAATGTACATTCCTACCTACCATTATAATATTTATGATAATGACAAACCACATATTAAGGGCCCTCTCCACTTTATCATGCCATGTACTGACACGATACGTTAGGAACGTGTCAGGTAAAAATAAAATATTTGTATTAAGAAGTATGCCCACTAGACCGTTCTGTGACTACCTCGTTGCGTGCCATCCATGGTATATCAACAAATGTCGGCGAAAATATTTTCCGGTGCCGATACGCTCCGTGCATAGCACGGATATGATACGCGGTTGGTACCGTCACGGATGTGATAAGCTGTAGACACATTGTAGTGGTCATAGTAGACTGTGTCACATTTCGTTCCATCTCTGATATGTTCCTAACATGTCAAATCAAATAAAACATTAATTTCACTTAGACCATTTAGAAATGTCATAAAGTCAGTCGGTTAGTTAGAAAAATTGAAGCTAGTTGCCTGTTCCAAAACGTGGTCTCTAGGGAGAAGAAAAAGCATGAAACTTCATGGACATGTTACATAATTCGTGTTGCTTCTATATGTGAAAACAATGAAAGTAGAAACAGTGTAAAAAAACCTAAAAATACAGAATTAAACATGGTCATGATATGGTACTAAAAATATAAATATACTGGGACAACTCACACACGGTCATCTGATCCCAACCTAAGCAGAGCTTGTCTTATGGTAACCAGACAACTGATATACATACTTATATAATTTATAAATACATACTTATTATAGATAAATTACACCCAGACACAGAACAAACAATCATGCTCATCAGACAAAGTTTGTCCTGGGTGGGAATCGAACCCACGACCTCCGGCTTAGCAGTCAGGGCTACTAACCCCTTCACCAACAGGCCCGTCAACTATGTTGGCAGACTCCTTCATTTAATCTGATACCCTCACTTCAAAGAAAATGTAAAGTTAAAATGTTATTATTTTACTTATTTGCTGGCGTGGTTGGATGGTAATAACCTGCGCTTGAGTGATTAAAGTTAGAATTTCTATCACAGTGAAGCGCTTAATGAATTGTTTGCAGCACTAGACAACTTTTTCTCTTTTTAGAAAAGCCACTTTCTCTGTGAAAAGTAAAACGAATCGCAACGATACTGTGTTTGAGAGGTATTTTATTTAGTAAAATGTTCACTTTAAGAGAACTTAAACAAGTGTGAAAATTCTTGAAAGGCAGCTTTCATAGAAATCCTTTCTATAGCTTTTTCTCTTAACTCATAAATGCTATTATTTTACGCGCAAAAGATATTAATCTCTAATAATATAATATCAACAATCGGCTGAATGTAATCAAACCTATTGCGCATTTTCATGATTTGACAGGATATGATAGCAACACGTCATATAAACACAATATCACAGGGGACTCATTTATATCGCATGTCGTGGTTGTCATTAATTTGTCAGGACGTTTTGGAAAAAACATTATTTATGTATCAATTTCTCATATAAATTGGTCTCCTGTGACATTAGAGTTTAACCAGTATTTATGGGGCACAGTTACACGATTTATTTTGTCTAGAAAATGCATTCAGTACCTTTGCTTTTTTTTCGTCAGAGAGCCTTTAAGTCTAATTGAAATATAAAAGCTAATACGAGTTGAACTTGCATTAGAATTTAAGGAGCTACAACTCTAGCGCTAAGAAAAAACGTTTTTTATATGACAATTTAATTATAATTTTCAACTTTATGCCATTGAGCAGGTAGACAACAGAGTCTGAGTAACTAGGGTTTCATTTCCTTTTGGTACGGAACTCTAAAAACAATGGTTATTAACACAGGAAAAGTCCTATAATGGTTCAACAAACTAATTAAGTGGTTGTGCTTTCCCTTCGGAAAAATACTGTCCACGTATTGGAAAGCGTCATTTGATAAAAAAAAAACCACCTGTGTCTACGATTCTACGTATATAGGCATGACATACTATCTGTTTACCGCGATATCATGTTAATATCCTTCATAAAACATGCGCTATATTATCCATTTATAATCAATAGTCTAAGAACTTAACCTAAGCAGATAGGTAATCTAAAGTTTCTAGAGCATTTTCTTCGAAATTCCCAACATTTATTCAAAGTCGTAAAACTCGCTGTGTTTACAAACATTTGTTGAATAAACAGAATTGCATTATCAAGTACCTAGCTTTATAAGTATTAAACAGAAATCAACGCGATAGCTTTCATCGAATGGGGAGATGTGTTGTGGCCGCGAGTGTAATGGCAATAATGTTGAAAACCAAGTACTTGCTCCAATATTGAATGAAATGATTGCGATAGAGCACTTACTGCGGTGAGCGTGCAACTAAATGGATACCAGCGGAGTGTACTAAATACATAGCATTAGTAGCTATGTTTGTTAACTTGATTAGAGTCTAAAATATGTATTGACTATTGCTTTAATTTTCAATATTAAAAAGTTTGAATGCGGCCACGATATCTATCTATCTATCTATATATATATATATATATATATATATATATATATATGTATTATTATAGATATATATATATAACACGACTTTCTTTTATATATATATATATATATATATATAAGAAAGTCGTGTTAGTTACACATTTCATAACTCAAGAACCGATTTTGGAAAATTTGTGGTGAAATCTTCTTTTTTTGTTTTTATTCTGTTTCCGTGGGACGTGACATAGAACGTGGTTTCGAGCAAAATTCGAGCGAAGTAGTAACCAACAATCTGATATAACGCGGGTGAAACCGCGGGGGATAGCTATTTTAGTCTAAATCTTTTGCCTAAAAGTCAGTTTTTACCTACACATCAAAATCCGTCCTATTTTGAGTAAAAATATCGTTCATAAGTCATTAATAATCTAGAAAGTAGAGTGATTGGCAGACAGTAAACACTTGTAAAAACAAAACAACCTATTCTCTTAAGTAGGTTATAGTAAGAATGGAAAAACAAAACACTTTCCTTCATATCCGGTCCGAGTGGGAACCGCCCCCATAAACAATGCGTAGCTACGAAGCTACTGATAGCTATATCTGAGAGTAAACAAACGTCGCAGATATTACGCATGCTTTGTTTACAATTTTATCAGCAATGTGATCAATTCCCCGATGCGATATAATGAGATTACGAAGAACAGTTATGTCATTAGGTAAACAGACCTGCCACATTCTTAGTAATAATCGTACTAGGAAAAGATTTACAATCTTTAGCTCTCATGTAACAACATGCCATTTCAATCGTAATGATCTGATTGATAGAAAAATGCAAACATTTTGATGACACAAAACTTTTTTCTTGGATGTGTGCAAACAGAATTCTTCAATAAAATTTTTATCTTGTTGGTACGAATTTATTTATTTTGTACCCCGCAACAGGATACATAATCCTTCGTGATTGGATTGTGCGCCGCCCTTAGTAGAAGCCAGACACGATAATCCGTCGAAATTTTCCTTCCTTTATTCAATGGAAAAAGAAAAAGTCACTGTAGGTACTGGAATAGTTCCGCCAGGAAATTCATCTCAATGTGATTGCAGGAATCTCGGATATTATGCAAAGTTTTCCTCATTTATGTAATGCTACGCATTACAATATTGTTGTTTTATTCACGAATTGGTCATGCCAAATTCGAAAATTCTACGAAGCTATGTCTCGCCACCTGAATAATGTCAACAAGCAATCTGTTATTAATCTGATAACTGTTATATACATACAGACAGATAACTTCCTGCTTTGAAAAAATGATTGGCAGATTTATCGATAAACGTTCAAAATAATGATAAGTGGTAAACACAGTTGGCATACGTACAAACCTAAATAAATTAAGCAAAGCCCCGGGGTAGCTAACTTTGCCCGATTTCATTAAGGCAAAGTTGACACAACCCAGTCACCGGTGAACGTGTTAAAACAATTCGATTGCGGTTTTCATTCCGAATGTTCAATACAACTGTTAACTGAATTGAAATCATTACTATTGGATGAGTTTATATTGTTGGGTCCGAGTTTATTTTATACGAAATTTCAGGCACCTAAAAAAGAACTTAATGATATTTTATACGTGATAAATTCATAATAAGATTGAAATTGCATAAAATATGCCAAAAACATTTTATCGTCACGTCTTCTAGTGATATGTGTGTAGTATATTTCATATAAAAGTTATCAGATTTCTTTCTGTAACATAAAATCTAAAGAAGTAACATTATCTGCTTGATGCGCAAGTGATTTTACTGCGTAAATTGTATTTGTATACAGTTTTCCCTGTTCAGTTGAGCCCTTTGCGTTAATACAACAGGATATTATATTCCTCTTTATCAATTCTATTGAATATCCTTTGTGCTGATACCAATCTAAATCCCTTTAGCCTTTGCGGTATGAATTAATATTAAAAATAATATTTTCAAACCTAAGTACTGCACGGCTGGTAGGCGACCGTTAATATGGCACATCGGGCTTTTGAAAAAGTTCGTAATTTCGACGTGTCACTCTTGCGCGTGATAATCTCTTTTAATGTTGGTACTTGTACTCAATATCCCAAAGCTGACACCCTCGGGTTTTAATGAATAGGTACTAATACTGTTTAGGTAATAATGGAATAGTTATGAGCACTTGCCTGCGACCTTGTTCTGCAGCTTTATGACGCATCCGGAAAGTATATAAACGTAAAGAGAAGTGGCCTGTTCAGTCAGTAGTCCTTAAACCTTTTATGTACACAAACGTTAGTGTCAACCACTTAACAAAGTTATAAACAACGACTAAATTGTTTTTTTGTCAGTAACCTTTTTCGATAGGAAAATGACTTCAGATCGTGATAAAACAATTTTCACCTTCGACATCGTAGCCAGCGTGTTGAAGGCGACGCGCCTTCTGCTGCAGTGTTTCAGCGACTACCACTTCGGTTTCATTCTGTGTATGTTTGTGCTCGTACTTAGAAACAGTGTGTTAAGACCACTTCCATAGATATAAATAGCCTTTTGAAGTGGTAAAGTGCTTCTAACAATCAGTAACAATGTGACTACAAAATCTGTGATATGTTACGTCTGCTATGTTCTGTGGCTCTGTGATAATAATTAGGTATTATCGTTAACGTAATTGTGGTTGGAGCTTTACGTTCAATGTGAGTAGTACAAGTTTAATCCAACACTAATTAAATGTTTCCACCGCAAAGGAAAAAAACTCATTACCGCATTGGGAAAACCCTTTAAACCGGCCTAGATTAAAAGATGAATAACGGTTCTACCTAGTCACTGTTTAAGTAAAATGACGTATCTGCCAATATAATACTTCTCGGTACTGAATGGGTTGATAGGTAGATCTCATTAATCATGTCGTAATAAGTTTGTCATATCTTTCCGCAAGGGGGTGTGTCATAGAATGTCATACTATATCATCGGTGTAATTTTTGGAAACTCTTTTTTAGTGTTTTTTTTTTTGCACAGATTCTCTTTCAATGGAAAGAAAAAACTTTTGACATTGGCATGAATAATTGAATAGTCAACATCGGGTTTGCTTGCCATCAAATCAAACTAAAGTAGAATGTTATGGATTGCCTCACTCTTTTCCCCAAAACATGTTACTATAATCAGTAATCCCGTATATTGTAATTTGAGAGCACGTCCACGTATGAGTGTCAGTATAAATATAAAAAAAAAAAACAAAATATTCTCACAAAGCTCTCACAATTTATTAATGAGTAAAACGTGCCGCTTCTATTTGGAGCGTGACAGGTACTAATGAGTGGCAATGTTGGCCCCGTCATGAATTGGATTCAGGACGCGCTGTCACTCGCCACTCATTGCTTCTACGAAAAACGTCAAATGTAGGCCACTGTCGCTGAAAGCGGTGATCGAGACACGGTTGATACTCATCCCTTACGAAGAGTTCTTCAAGATGACGTACGAACTCGCTTGCGTCGAGAACCGACGCTTTATGTATCTGCCCTCTCGACGCAAGCGACTTATGACACAGTTATTTGTCACCAGTGCATAAATAAATTCATTATTCAAAACTAATTTAAATGTGTAAATAAATCCACTATTCAAAACTTAAATAATTAGAGGTAATGGTTAAATAACTCCTCTGAGCTTTAAATAACTGCCGATCATTCCATTCAAGCCGTGACCAATAATGCGGAAACTATTTATTTTTGTAACTATGTCACACCAGTCAGTTTTTTGTCACCTTTGTTTGTGCTCTGATCTTATTTCCATTTACTTCCAATAAGTAAACTATTTTTGTCTTTACAGCTACTTATATATACTTACATTCTAACTAAGTTGAATCCAAACGTTCGCTTTTGTCACCGTTTTGAGTGGAAAATTCAACACCATTTCACTTTTAAAGTGTTGTCTCGCTTCTGTTGGTAACATGAAACCTCGAATCATGAATAAATATTTTCATCTGTGGATCCTTGTAATATGCAAAGTAATGTAAATATATCTTTTCATTGGTGATTATCTTCTGCATGCTTAGGTTCTTTGACGAAGTGCTGGCTAATTTAGTATGCTCTAGTTTCCTCAGTGGCTGGAGGCCGTAACCATGAGCTATATCATTCTGCGTGATGCTTCGCATTTTTCATCATGTTGCCATTTGTACAGAAAACAATTTTTCCGCCGTCAGTTAAATATTTGTCTTGCTGTATCTGTAACAGCTCTCATTACTGAAACTGTCGAGTTTATTGTCAAACATAATGTGTGTCTACACCACCATTTGTTATTATTTATCAAAGTATTTACAGATTTATAACTGAAGAATTGTTTTCTTATTTTTCGCAGTACTTTCATAAGTTTAAGTCTACCTTAGATTTCAAAATAAAAAATCTACTTTTCTTTGACCTCAAAAGGATAAAATCGGGATTGCTTAACATAATCTTAATTATGATCTATTCAGTACATTATAGTTCTCAGCCATGACAATAGGGTCCAGTCATAAACGAAAAGATAGAAAGGTCATTAACCCTGTTTTAGGGTCAGAGGTCAACGCTACGCGTTCGCCTTTTAATCTCACATCCTACTTGGCCTCGTTCATAACAATTTGCGGTAAAGCTCTAGTGTAATTCGGCTAAGCTCGGCTCGACCACGTAACGACTCCTTGTGTGCGCCTACCGCATCTTAAGAAACCCATAATAAACGTCTTGAACCAAACCCACACAAAGTATTTCTGTGCTCTCATTATTTCAGTTCAGTGGTTTACTTCAGTAGGTATATTTTTTATCTATTTTTCCGGATTTGAACCGAATTTTAATGTTCTTGACCCCTTGGTCACACATTTGTTTGTATAGTGATAACAAGGGTATTATAAACAATAGTAATCAGTGCAAAACGCTCGTGTGAATGCAGTGCAGAGGTCATGATAAGCAGCTGTTAAGTGGACCCCTGCAAAAAAATCTACTAAAATACTTAAAATACTTAAAAATAATGAATCTCTTTAATATCTCACATACATAAATATACATTATTCAATTCAGTGAGGTATAAATACCATCACATCGTCGCTTTCGTGAGTAGTCTTTATTGTTCTGTTTACCTATGAACAGAAAAACAATACCATTTATCCCGACTGCATAAAAAACGACATGATGTGCTAAATTGAACTGTTTAACAATGGATTGTTCTATTCAATGTATTGTTTTATATTTTTAAATAAATATAATATTAAAACAAATCAAAATAACAATACGTAAAGGGTACTGAAAAACATTTGTGTACTATACTCAAAATCATTTGAATGTTTGCCGACATTCAAATGATTTTGAAAAAAGTTACGAAAGCCAGATAGAAAATGTATATTTTTTTACGGAAATAACGAACCTTATCCCTGACGTGATTTATTAATTTAAGTGATGTTTCTGTAACTGAATGTTGAAACAATTTTCTCTGAATCATGATTTGATAACTGGAAAATGAGGCTGACAGTACTAGTAGGCGAACACGAGGAAAATGTGCTTACCCCAGTCTAGTCTCAGAATCCGGCTACCCCAGTAGATAACGACACGCAATCAATATATTTACATTGGAACAGGTCAAATTGGAGTCAGACCCCCATATCTGATGAGACGCTAATACGTGACGCACGGGATAATAGTTGGCCGTCTGAACACTCATAAACAACGTGGAATTTATCTGATGACATTAATTAATGCTGTATTTTGTACATTGTATTTTAACAACAAGGTCTAGAACAAATACGATCAATTACCTATATTAACACAATTTATTCTGAAGAATATTTTTATCGAAAACATTGGCAATGTAATCAAATTAACGGTTTATCAGTAGTACTCAGAACTTCCGAGATCACAGATTTTGTATTTATGTTGATACCAAAGTAATAATGATATGATTTCAAACGCAAAAACATGATTATACTTGAATCTATGATTAAATATAAAGACGATAACTTTAATTTGCTTTGGGTACCAGACGGGTATTACTCGAAGCACGTAGCAGTAGTTACATTTTAACGCTATAGGCATAGCAATGTCTTCACACAATCAAATATCCTCCACAGATTCCTTTGTCTATAATATGCTTAATTTAACTATTTGTTTCAGACGAAGCCTACATGAAGCTAGCCTTAGAAACCGTTGAGGAGCTGGACTGGTGCCTGGACCAGCTCGAGACCATACAAACGCATCGCTCCGTGTCCGATATGGCTTCACTCAAGGTCAGTGCAACCGCATCTTACAACCTGTACGGTTTCACAATGAAAACGACATTGACACTATATTTTTGCATGCACTGATTATCTTGTCATGTATTAGATCAGGTGATTGATCTTTACTCAATACTGATACGATGATAAATAACGAGTAAAGAAATATAAATATGTGACTCACTGTCAATGCTGAAACTATCGTGTAGTATTACGCGCTTTTGTTGAAATGGTCATACATTTATTAAAAGAACGAACTTTGTACTACTGTGTTATATTGTAAACATTTCCTACTCAATGTCATAGCTAAAAAGATTGAATTTTTCTGAGCACCATTTGATTTTGATAGTGATATAATACTCTTGTAACGCAGAACCAGAATATTCAACCTTATTAGCTACATCATTAAGTAGCGGTTAAATGACGACACGCGCATTTCACAACAAGGTCTAATGATATCGAATGTTTAATGACTTTTTCATGTCATCAAGCTATCTACACATTAAACTGCAAATAACAGGAGTTAAAATTGCGGCCTTCTAATTAAATATGTAATGTAGGTCAACGATAACAATCAACATGTATCTAGATGTTGATGTTGATGATGTTGTAAGATTACTGCTAATAATAGCATATAGGTTACCATTACAATTGTTATTTACTGGGACAGAAGCATTACATGTTATCCAAGCGACGTGTTAAATATCACAATCAGCAACGGTTATAAAATAGATAACGATTAATTTTAATGTTTCTTTTAAATCTGATAATGTTGACGAAACTAGAGTACATAATGTATCACACATTGTTATGTATATAGGTAAGAGCCTTGGAATTCAGGAGACAATGTACTTTCATCAAATGTGTTATCATGATTTATGATGATAATTCCCGAGAATTGTTTCTGTCATTTATTTAAACGATAAAATTCCCGGCAGGCAAGGCATGTCAACGGCTACTGGCTCATCTTATATTTTTCAGAATAATTTGCATCTGAACACATTACAATTGTCTTTTGTTTCTATTTATAATACATTACGCAGAATATAAGGAAAACTCGCGAAAACTCCTTACATTCTTATAATGTTCGTCACTGAAAAAGATTTTTAAGCTGTAGGTAGGTACAATTTTCAACGGAATATGAAAGTTTCAAAGGAATTCCAGTTAGAAAATTAAATCGCTACTTCCATTAGTTATTTTTAATGGATCTTGGAAAATATTGCTAATTGATTCTAAGAAATATGCAAGAGATTTCGTTCGACGTTTTATAATTTCATTCTTTTGTGCCTTCACGATTATAAGTATGAGTTATTTATTAGAACTGTCGGTAATCTATCACTGAGATTACCAAGCCATACTCACGTAAACACATTATTACGCTAAGATAAATCATAAGAGCTAAGAATGAACCACGAGTGGAAAGAGTGCATCTCAAACGTGATAATGTCATGAATAACGCATAAATATAGAGGATAAAATGAAAACGGTGGAAACTTACTGATAAAATTATTAGTAAGGGTACTTGTGAATTACACACATAGGTTCTACAAATATATTGTCAAGATGTTACTCGTTATTGAGTGTCATAGTTAATATACCATAGCATACGATTACTCTAATGTCATAGAATTGGTGTTTAACCTTAAAACGACCAAGCGACAGCCGGCTGTCGGGCTGCTATTGTCTTTCCATTGTGCCTCGTCAACGTGTGTTCGAAGATTTAAATAACTATCAACTAAAACCAACTTGAAGCTTGCTATCAATCAAGACCTCTTATTTAAGAATAGAGCTTATTGAAGTACTTATAGCTGAAACAACCATTTTATGTCTGATTGTGACACAATTTCAGTACAGAAGCTATTAACCTAAATAAGTATGGTTATAAGCAGTATTCATTCTGCGCTCAACCCCTTTTCAACGTGTGCTTTCTTTTACGATTGACATTTAAACCCCAATTGGGGTTAATCTTCCAAATTGTTCTTGTCAAAAAAGATGATGCTTCGGTAGTGTTCAACTACAAGACTTTGTATAATCTGACATAATTTTGTGTAATCGGTTTTGGGATTTACCTGACCAGCCTCTTCAGAGAACCAGTTTTACTACGTGACTTACCAATACGCGACCTAAGATAATAGTTTGCCATCGAAATAATGGAAAACCCCTTCTTAAGTATATTTGTGTAATGAATGACATTCTACGAACACTTCGAAGGTTTACCTTACTAATTTCACTAATGTTCTGACTAAATCCATGTTAAATATTTGAATGCTGATTAAACACTTTAAAAGCAGTCTCGAATATATGAATGTAAAACTGTTTTTTGTCATCAAGGCATCATAGACGTTACAGTTTATTCTAAGAAGAAGTTGTAAGAAGTGTTTACTATTACAATTTCCATAAAAGCTATAACCCGACCTATATACTTACAATATCCTGTTGACGGCTGAAGAAATATTTCGATACAGATATAGTTTTATATGCGTTGTTTTTGAGTAGTATCCACGCTTTTACGAGTATCTATAGCTTCACGATGTCGTAACATCTACATATACGACAACTCGTTAAAATTCTACAAGTCAAATATATTTTGTTAGTTAGCTTATATTTTGAATCACGTCCCAAGTTAAATATAAATTTCCGCGCCTTCGATCGCACGTCAACGTTCAAAGCCTCTTTGAGTCGGAAAAGTTTTAATGATTTCGAAGCCAAAAGACTTGCTATTCATAATAATATATACTTTTCATAATTGACAGAATTCTGGTCAACTTTTATCACGGTAATTTATTTTTCGCAAATTAATTAGCATAGGTACACCGTTTACCTAAATATTTTTGATACATAGGCCTGTTATTCAGCTTAATTAAAACTTTGCATGCTTGGATATCAAGTACACATCGCAAGACGAGTAAAGGTCATCTTCTCAAATTAAAATTTAAGACTTAACTCTGAATGTATAACGTAGATTCATTAGAGCCTCAAATATTTAAGAGATGAATTTTAATTAAAGGACCCCATTCAACTATCAAGTTACTTTAGACTTTATTTGGACGGAGGCCATTGTGTTCTGTCTCAATTAATATTTAGTGGGACACAATATAACTTTTAATAGGACGCGGCTGGCTAGCATTGCACCACTTTGCACCGCTTCATATTGAGTGAGAGGCAGTCAGTTCCTGGTGGATCGATGCGTTTGACGTCACAATGACGCGAACACTTTAATATTTTTTGCCTGACTACACAACGATTTTAGACCTAATGCTTAAGGAGCTTTTGATACGATACATACGTAGGTAAATGTAATGATTGACGAAAGCATGAGTGGGTTTTACGCAGCTGTATACGTGGAATGTACGTATACTGCTTCGAGTACATCCAGATGGTTGAGTTTCATTTGCTTACTTACTCTTGCTCCAATATTAATTTATTTTCAGTAGCAGCAAAAGCGTGGCTTGAAACTCATTTGAACTCTTTGATAACTTCATTTCTAGCCATGCAGCTGTGCGCTCGAACCTCTAAAATTCAATAAGAGAACTTTCCTGAGTTCATGTAAATGTCAAATTCGTTCCTGTGTGACCTTTTAGAGCTTTGATTAACGAACTAAAACTAGTATATGTGTCGCTTTACGTTTGTGGCAATGAGTTCTAAGCCCTGGACCTTTCCTCTGAGGGTTTACTGTAAGCGGCAGTTGGCATGTGTGCGTGACGTTGTGTCATTAAACCTGAAGGGCAGCCTCGCCGTACCCTCGTGAATGACGCAGATCGCGGCTGAAAAATAATGCGTGTATTATTTACAAATCAATATTTCACAGACAAATCGTCTATTTATGGATGCAGCAAATACGCACGAACGTATCGACATTGATGTGGATTGATTCTAAACGATTTAAGAAATACACACTTCTACCGGTCAATATTTATTTATGCTTTTCCTCACTCATTCGGATGAAAAGTATGATTTGGGCACACCTTCCGGGAAAAACGGAATACGTCTTTGAAGTTTTTGAATAGAAAATCTGGTTTTAATCATTTCATTCAAAATCTCTTCTAAATAAAAATCAAAATTCAGGAAAAAGAGAACTAATTTCATTTCAAATTAATAGCACAAAGAGTCGTGGTTCCTCAAGTCAATTTATGAAAGACGTGCCAACCTGGTTAGCATTCAACTCAGAGTCGGAGGTACAATGTAAAACCAGTATTGTAAAATTACATTTTACAGCTTACGGTACATTGTCTGGTTTTATTACTCAGCCAGTATCCTTGGAAAACACAAAGAAATACAAAACTGACATAGCGGTCTACGGTGACGTGCAAATAGTCACATAAGTATGACTGTGGGAGTGAATGTTTATCAGCTGTGACATCAATCTGCATTAACCACTCAGGAAGGTTATACGCATAATGTGCTCCAGCTTGCAATCACAACACGATAATAAAACAGTTGGGTAGTGTGTCGCGGGTAAGGTCCATGGACGCCGGCTGTCCCCTACGCTCGCGTTGTCACGTACGCCGAGCGGAGCCGCGCCGCCCGCCCGCCTTGCCCGATCAATTGTCTCATGACACACTTCTATCTTGAATTCCTTATCTGCAGTTAAACTGCAGATCAACTAAAACAATTGCGCTTCAGATCCGTTTCAAGCGCAATCTGAAATCAAATAAGACTTTATCTCGAACAAAAAAATCTTAGCAAACAAAGATTGGCATCACAATTATATCGCTACTTTCCCTGTCATTTAGATTATTTACGTAAAAAGTTTTCCTCCATCATTTTAAATGCCTACCTACATACTTCATGATTCTCACGATTCGTACGATAAATAGAATGAAAATTCGCTGAATTGCTTACAGCCGCCTACACGCTACAGAACGTAAATTTCGCCTGAAATATATTATTGAATGTAAATGCGATCTTCAAAAGAAAACCTGTTTTGTTCGGCTATGGTTTTGATAACCACATAGTTTACGTTTGTTTCAATATCCTATTAAACTGATGAGAACCGGATTTGAGGCTCGGTCTTATTTATGTACTTACTCTTAACGTTACATATACATATCTTATAAAAATTAAAATGGTTATGTATATATTTAAATAAATGAGTTTACATAATGTTATAATCACGTTATCATTCGTAAACATAGTTAAAGTTCTTGAAAGAAACATACGTTTCTAGAAATTACATACATATTTCATTACAAATTTACAATCTACCTACATCACTGTATCCACCAGTTATAAGATAAATTACCTATGTATTGTACATTCCTCGAACCATTGTTTATATAATCCTAACTTTCACTGTTCTGCATCTGACAGAATGAGGTGATCGTTTAATGTATGTATTTATGTACAATGTGAGCTGCCATTCCCAATTGCCAGACTACAAGCTTTTATAGAAATTAAGTCTTTTAAATCACTACATATTTGAGTGATACCCCACTTGCAGACTGTATTACATTTGTATAAGATAATTGATTGTCAAGATTATGAAGATGTGTATCATATTATGAAAGTTCTAGAGTTGCTATTTCAAGTTGCATTAAACCTTCGAACACACGTGATTCGAAACACTATAAAATGACATAAGTAGTCCGACAGCTGGCTGTCGCTTAGTCGTTGAAAGGTTAAGTAAGTATAGAAACGAAACTTGAAATTAAAATATTCGTCTCAACTTACAGTAGATTCAGTGGAGTACATATTTTTTAAAGCTTACACAGTATGAAGGTTTTATTATAAAATGGGGCAGCTGGCAACACTATTACCTATCTAATGACCCGGGTCGCGTGTGACGTCTGTGCCGACCTCAGTCGACCGCCCGCCTCCGCCGCTGACCGCCGCCACAACGCCGCACCGCTGCCTCGACTACGAAGGTTGACATGCGTTTCCCGCCACATACCACAGATCACATATTTCTCATCTTGATTAAAAAATCAATTGATTTGTTCTTCATTTTCCCTCTTGTTAAAGATTTTAAATTGAAGTGTTGTAAAACGAGTATCGTAAAATCTTAAAACTATATCGATTTTAGTTTTTATCAAACAAAATTGTTTCTTTACTCAAACATTAAGAGTGGTAAGATTCAGTTTTAGCAGTTTGCAATCCATACTTCCATACTAATATTATAAATGCGAAAGTAACTCTGTCTGTCTGTCTCTACTTCACGCCTAAACCACTGAACCGATTTGAATGAGAATTTTTACAGATATAGTTTGCGACCTGAGAAAGGACATAGATAAGTTTTCATCCCGGAAATCTCCCGGGAACGGAAACTATTATTCCACGCGGACTAAGTCGCGGGCGCAAAAGCTAGTCTATACTTACTAATATTATAAAGAGGTAAAATTTGTAAGTTTGTAAGTTTGTATGTTTGTAAGTTTGTATGTTTGGGGTAATCTCTGGAACTACTGGTCCGATTTGAAAAATTCTTTCAGTGTTAGATAGCCCATTTATCGAGGAATGCTATAGGCTATATACCATCACGCTACGACCCACGGGAGCGGAGCAGTAACGAAAAATGCGGGTGAAACCGCAGTGGACAGCTAGTATTTTATAAATTGACCTATCCTTTTTATGCGAACTGCTGTAAATTAATTTGTCTTTTCTTTTCCAAGTATTTACCTGTATTATTCCAATTAATAACTCCATTACTACTATTGGATTTAAATTTATATACCTAGGCATCTGTATATTGGAATAAGTAAATCACTGAATTGATACGTATATTTACAGGTTTACCTCCGTACGTTAGGTACCTATAGTCTATTATCGAATAATGAGGAAATAATGACTATTAATTAATTATTCCACTTTTTATGAGAAATACCTATTGATAAGTAGTGACGTAGTTAAGTTAATACGTCACATTGGATGCATGGCAACATAGAAACTGGTTATTTTGCACTGGTCGACCACAAGCAAAGTTTTTGTTTTGCAGTTTTGACCATTTTCTTTTATAGAAACACGTCATTAATAACCGCGATAAAAAATATAATTATGGTTAAGTCCTTATTAGTCATTCCAATATTTAATTATGATTCATTGTCTAATCTAGTAATATTTAAGTCTCTTAATTGTCTGTAATTAACTCGATTTTATTAATGTGTAACTATATTACATAATAATTCAAATAATAACAATTATAAAAAAAAAACTACGTTTCCCAAGATAAAGTGCAGCAACAGTTATATAATAAGATATTATTAGACTAGATACGTCGTGTTACGTTATCATTGAGACCTAAATTTAAACATTCAGATTTATTTCCTATAGTGTGTCGTAATGTCAATGCAACTAACAAGATTTAAGAAGCCGTCACGGTCAACACCGACGTGAACTAGACATTATTTCGTAATTTATATAACTTTATACACACATAAGGTAATTCCTAACTTATATAGTACATTTAATAGTCGAAGAGTCAAATAAAGTTGCACGATTGACGACAACACAATAATCATTAATGTGTCAACGTTATACGGAAATCAAAGGATCTCTTGATAATGAAATAAATATTAATAATATTCTCCTCTTTTCTGCGAGTAACATTTATAAAATAATTATGACGTAGGCGTGTCAGTTGCGGTCTAACTGATTATCAGCATCATTGCAAGGGCGCCGTAACTCATAAAACTATTGAAAACACATTGAGAAGGTACTTTATTATTATAATATTATATGAAACATATGTTAGTAATAAATTTAAACCAAGGAGAGCAATCTCGTCATCTCAATACCACTGTACCAAAGTGCTGTGTAAGTAAACACTATTAATATGTATATTCAAAGTTAAATGAAGTGTATTATAATAATCTAGGCCAGGGCTGGCCATCGTTGAAAACATCTGAACACACGAGTATAACTTGACTTGTTTACGTGTATTTAATCGTACATCTGTATCTTATCTTGCCGCAATCAACACCTCTCTAAAAGTATCACTAATTTTAACTATTAGACAGATTGATAAAATATGTTTTAAGCTAATCAACCACAATTATTGAGATAACTGTCGCTATTTTGATTCAAATCATAACGGTTCAATGAAATTCTGTAACAATCTAAATCAATATCTTATGTAATAAATACGTATGTGTGTTTTAAAATGTAGAAAGAAAGATAATATCAGATTTATATCGTTTTTTTAAAAATCATTTCATTGACAAAGGTTATCTAGACATTTCAAACTCTTTAGTCTTTATTAATAAACTTTTATGTGTACCTGAGTTACAATGCGATGAAATCAAATGATAAAACGTTACCATGGTCTAATTTCTACGTCACCGGCCACTATGAATGCGTAAGCAAAATATGCAGATTATTAAGGTAAACTTTTCGCTTCATTGCGGGATTACCTATGTATTTAAATATATAGGTAATCTCTACGTAGCTCAAAAGTACGAAGTTTACCGCGTGAACACACCTCCGTGACTTAACGATTATTAGGATTACTCGAATTCTTTAGAAATCTTCAATGCACTTTTCCTATAGGTTTATCTTATTTGTTGATTATAACAATACCGATATTCGCAACTCTTATAATTGAATCATCTATACAAAAGTATGCACTTTCAGTAGTCTTTAATTATAACTCTTTATTTATTCCTTTGAAATTACTGAAAACAAATGTGAGTCAAAGAGAAGACCCCTATGAATTGTATATCTTTCTATAATTATTGCAAAGTCACTCCACATCAGCATTTTGACGACGATTTTTCAGGGAATTTTATTCGCGTTTATTCAAACGATTCGCATAAACTAAATGAATTATTAATTCCTTATTAATTATTTAGATCAATAATTAATATACATGACAAAAATTTTGACCGTTTGGCTTCCCATAATACACAGTATACGTGTTTGTTTTTCAAGGTAGTAAATAATATAACCACAAAGTTTAACCGCAACCTTTAATCTAATAACCGACTTGTTTACTTTGCAAATATCGTTTACTATAATACAAATTGTTTTACAAAACTTATTCATGCCTTATTGATATGCATCGCAAACAATTTAACTCAATGTAAATGAGGGCTATTTCAGTAAAAAAAAATACAAAAGTAATTTTAAAATAAACATATTTTAAAGCTACGTTTTCGATCTTTGAATGCAGCTCATTGAGCAAATACTTTCAAACGGAGAAAAGAAAAATAGTACAATCCAAGGTGGCAGCGCCTGTTTCGTGTTACACAGAAAACATTTATATTGCTACGTCGTTACGGTGAATGAGTTCGCGAAACTCAAGGAATCACGTCCAAATTACTTAGGTTGCTGGATATGTGCATAGACTGCTTACTGATGCGTATTGTTATTCACAAACTGTTTACTTTTCGATTTTTACTACGTCTACAAGGTAGCCATAACAAAAAACATTATGCTCTGTTTATTTGTGAACTTTTAGTAAATGAAGCATATCTATATTATGTATCTGTCTATACAACTTACATGAAATTACTTTCAGATAATCATTAAGTTGATTAGAGTTAACACGCTGTCAAACCAAAAAACATTGTATTACTTGTTTTAAGTCACGTTACTCATTGGAAACGTCATGAGTCCACAATCAATGACGACAACATCCAGAGCCATATGAGAATCAAAACTTGAAGCCAAGTATTGCCAAGTATTGGTATGTTATGATTGAGAGATGACCCATTCACGATAAGAATGATTAATCTCATTCCACTTAATGAACATGAACAATTTGGCATTAAATCGCATTTATCGATTATCATCCGATCACCGCGTCATTTTGCCGCGCCCACGCCCTAATCACGTCTCCACATGACCGTGACCTCCATATATAGGATAAATATCAATTACTACGTAGATTTATACCTAAATCACAAACAGCAAACTACTAAACGCAACAACGCATTGGTATGTAGACGACAAACACGTCATAGTAACGATTTTTAGGTAAGCTTATTAGCGCCGTGCGTTTTCTACGTCGTTGTACGTCATACAAGTATTTGAATAATTAATCTAACTTTTCCCAAATATCAACCTTGCTCGCCTGTAATCAGTAAACCTGAATTTTCATTATGAAAGCTTCGGAAACACAAAAGTCGTGAACCTGTCAAAAAGTATGATCAGGGTCTTTTTCCAGCCCCTGCCCAGCAGGGTGTGTTAGTTTTAACAAAAGCATCACAATCACTTATAAAGCTTCTATCTTACAATAGGTAAAATGTTGATTACAATAACTGCTTTTTTATATGTTGAAAGTTTTGTGGATTCTAACGCAATAACCCTTTTATGTCACCGAATAAACTGAGTAGTGATAAGACCATAGTAACCATGTTAAAAGTTATTAAATATGACAAAATACGCGAAACATTTTTCTCGATATAAAATGTTTGGTGCATAACTTACAGATTGTTCTAGTAGCAACAAATCCTGCGTACCCTGACGCAAGTAAATGGTCTCTATTATTCCCCGCTCGTCGTTTTCAGCTTTCAATATTCTGCTTTAGTTTTACGTCACGGTTTTAGCCATGAATCAATTTGAGGTATTTTTACTCTATTGTTTTTGTGTACCCACGCCCACGCGCTCGACGTCACAGGGAAATTGTAAAGCTAGTTTTCTCTTGATAAACCCTCAGGGATAGGATAATTGTGGGTTCGAAAGCCGGAAATTCTTAATAGATACCTACAATACTATTCTATTACTTAAGACTTTATTAAAGTAGTGAATATAGGTAGCAATTGTAATTTAGTTTTTTCCTAGATCATCCTCAATGTAGTAAGTTTTCATAGAAGAATTTACGACCTATCCAAAGTATGCAGTATACGGAAGAGAAATTGAAACACCATTAATCGTTTAACATGTATTCAAGGCGATAGGAAGGCTATGTTAGTTTTGTAGCTCTTCCTGCTGTGCATTTTCATTATAAATCATGAAAGTTATAAATTATAATGTTTTGATTTCACGTATAAAATATATCAAATTGTAACAAATAAACATAACGGTCGAGTTCCTGACTTCATTCCTGAAATATATTTGAACGTGAAGCACAAACAGCGACGTAAATTTTGTTTTGAACACATGAAATGTTTTCCCATTTTTTGCAAATGGAAAGGTAAAACAATGAGTTTACTTAACAATCTTCAAACTTCGTATATAAAACACCGTTAAATAATAGCTTTTTAAATAAAAGATTCGCATTTTTTCCACATAATTTATTTAACTGTTTAAGCTGACAGTCGTGTAAGCGCGATCTTCATTTAATATTTAGACTGTGTGCCGGTTTTCAGTAACACAAAAAGTAACTTTTACCCTAGAGTGGTGACTGAGTTATAGCTTTCCACGATCTACTATATTACATGAATCACTAGACACGTGAACTAGTTTGTAGTGAGAGTATTTTATCATGTCCATGCCACGGTCCCACACTTAGTGACCTGGTGCTCTATTCCAGTTCCTTCACGCTTTCAGGACATGATTTATGATTGTTTGATTTACATTTACATTTATTCACGCTACCTATGTACATGCAGTCCGTGCTACTTATCTATAACGTTTTATGACTGAACCTAATGGAAATCTATTTGTAACAAGCCTTTTAAAAGGTAAAGTAGGTAAAGTTCTCCGAAGTAACGGTTTTGCGTAGGTATCTGAAATCTTCCGCTCATCGCAATCAATTTAAGCAATTCATCGAATCATTCGTGCTTGAAATCAATGGGCATGGAGGCTGTTTATGTCGCTGAATACTAGTTTGGGTCAGTTGAAACCACTCTAGTTTTGTAGTAAATTTTGGACAGTAGATGTACTGTCCAATTACAGTTTAAGGGTGTATATATGACCTTATCCCTTAAGCACAATAAAGGATGTACATACAGCGTTAAATGCCCTAGCAGCAATAACTAACCATATTTATATTCATGCAATATATGCAGGTAGTCGTGGTTAATTAGCTAGAAATCTTTGTTCTGAAAGCCATCTACATGTAAATTACAAGACATCTTTATAATTATTCACAACAACATTGTTTTTAAACTTAATTGCAGTGTCGATGACTGATTGCACAAATCTACTGTTGTTTTTTGGTGTAGCACTGACCCGATTTATTCTGTTAATTAGAAATACTTGATAAAATTATTACAACTGCTAAAATAAATACCAATAACAACTTAAACTGCAATGACATCCTCTATTACATGAAATGAGTTTATGTTACGTACATCGATTATCTTTATCCCGAAATCTTTTCTATGTTAAACCTTAACTTACCCGAAGGCGACTTCCTCATTTTGGATATTATAAAGATAATGTAGGATTCATATCGACTACTTAGAATCGAGATTAGGCTTCCGAGCCGATAAAAAACCGTGTCAAGAGCAGTGCTCTACAAACATATTAGTCGTTTCATGGCAAAACATTTTAATTGAGCAGTTATCAACGGAATCTGCCTCAATCTTCTGTTAAAGCCTATCCACCATTCATTATCACGTTACTAGGTGGTTTTGATATAATCCGAACTTTAAAATGTTATCGACATCTTATCACGTGCGTGCGTATGTACTTTGTTCCACGTTCTTCTTGTCCTGCCATTGCCAAAGCGTCTGATACAATCGGACCATTAAAACTAATTGAAAACATTTCCATTGACGAAAAATAATGGAGACATGTTGCATCCAGATAAAAGCGCCTCAAACAAGACTAACTAAAACCAAATCCAGTGAGTCAGTTTTAGCCGAACAATTCCCAAATTATGATCGTCTTGGAGCCAGGATGCTTATTAATGTTTAGTAGGAACGGCGGTTCCCTCTACGTTGTGTCAGAGGAAACGCGAGCGACTGAATCTAGATTACATGTAAAGCACATTACTGGGAAGGCGGTATTTCTGTAGTGTGTAGAGCTGTGACGATAGTCGTGCTACGCTTAATATGAGGCCGCGGCGGCGCGACCGCTTCAGTCTGACGATAGCGCTCATACATTACACACGTTCTAAAGAAATATCGCAGATAAATTATTTAAGTTCGGAATACGAGCTTAGTAGCTGATTTTTTTTTGTGTTTTAAATATTATTATTTTGTGTTGTGAAATGCGCGTGTGCGCCGAGAGACAAACCGTTCGTTTCGCGCCTGCCCGGTGGCTGCGGAGTCGCGCTGTGACGATGGCCCGTTCAATGGATATGTTGCACTTGCAGTTCAAGCGCATGCTGAACAAGGAGCTGAGCCACTTCTCCGAGTCCAGCAAGTCCGGCAACCAGATCTCCGAGTACATCTGCTCCACATTTTTGGGTGAGTGTTCATAAATGCTTAAAATTACAGTACGAGAGCTAACCATAACTGAAAGAAAAATTTTTAAAGTGATAATTAATTTGTGTAAGTTTCAAATTAGATATTTTTCACAATTTTGAATATTTCCATTTCATCATTTAGTTGACAAGTACTAAAAGCAAAATAACACATTATGATAACTTAATACTTGATAAATAAATTATATTATAGGTAATTTATCATATAGTTCGCACGTTTTAAGATAGGAATGCTTGATAGTAAATGCATTATGAATAGCTACATCCTTCCAAGTTTGATATAAGTAGATTAACTTAGTCGATTAAATTATGAGTCACTGTATATCGTGTCATGTTGACGCGATTAAGCACTTGAATCTGCCAAAAAGTCATAGTAGATATACGTCATCAATCACAGACGAGGTTACGCAATGCAACCTTTTTTACAATACATTCTTGTTAAGTACAACCAACGGCCAACAAATACATGATTTCTACACAATAGAAACTTCAATTAGCTAGGTACGATGATATTGCGTTTAGATTTAAAAGTTAAGTTCCTTGTTGTAATTTAAACATTCTAATTCTAAATTAGAAAACAATGAATTTTGATGTTATATTCAGACAGAGATGTTCACTGCACTTACTTATTATTGAACAACTGGTACGTTCATGTTAGTTGGTGGTAGATCGATGAACAGGTACTTATGTTAAAAAATGGTATATAGGAGAACATGGTCTGGAAATATATTTGAGTACATGACCTACTTACTTTATGGTGTGAACGCCCTCCCGCACCCACTTATGTGACAATTATTTCGGTCGTCATATATATATATTCCGAAAGCGCTGTAGCCTATCTGCATGAAAAGAGGTGCGGTAAGAACCTAGCAAAATTAATTCAGAATAACAGCTAATAATAATTTACAAATGTTCATTACAATAGAAGTTGTCACCATTGTTAACTTATTTTTTTGATGTTAAATTCGAAATACATGAGTCATCACATAGCCATTACTCATCGAATTTATATACAGAGACGACCTTCCGCATAATTACTTTCTTTTTACCTACGTATTAAAATTCTCCCTGGGAAAACCAGGTTTAAAGCCATAAATACGTGAGTAGTAAAGATAATCCACGTTAGGTACCTATTACTAACATCAATTCATAAATACAGAAGATTACCTACTTATTGATTACATTAGATGCCATTTATCATTTTAAATCGCGTCACAAAGTGACTGTATAAATGGAGGTTTAATATTTGAAGTCAACAGGTAAATAAACTTAACAGGATGATAAATGTAAATAAGCGTTATCAGTGGTGATAAAGCTGATAACCCCATGCCACGCGCGTATGCTTCCCGCAGTACAACAACATCCATTAACGATTTAAACCTCATTGGATTGTAATTCAAGACTGTGTCCGATTGCCCGTTCTACCTCAATTGTAGCACACTCTAAAATTGATATTTTGTCTGGATTGTACCACCAGAAACCACGGTAAATACATCATCATTCTTTAGTACTATTGTAATGCTGAATTCTGGTTTTAAATATTGTAAAAAACAGCAACGCTTCCTATGAGGCACATTTCAAATTAATTAAAATGACAGCTACGAGCAAGCCAAATATTGTTGACACGCCAGAACCCTTTATTATAAATATTCAAGGAGAAGCTATTGAGAACGTAAAACATTTGGGGCATACATAGATATTTGACAAACAACTGGCTGTTATTGAACCAATTGCCAAATGGGGTCGAAGGAACTTTGTAGTACAAATTGATTTGTTTGCGCAGTGAACGACCATGACTAATGATTACGGCAGCCAAAGAATGGGCCACAATGAGCTACTGTCTTCAATAATATCCGCATCAAATAATTCGTATTTATTTCTTGTTATTGTGTATCAGACAATACTAGTAACTATTATTTCTTCTTCTTTTTCTGATTTATTTACTGCTATTATTGTTACAAGATCTTTTGATCTCGTACTTAGCGTTTGCACTTATTGGAATCGTCAGCAAAGGTTTAAAATCTCTTGAATGCCGGCCGCAATTTATTACAGAAACAATAAAATTACCATAACAGAAACTTTCAGTAGTGCCATCAGGATGGAATTTGGTGTGGACAAATGTGCAGTCATGCATGTAAAGCGAGGGGAGATTGTGGAATCCGGGGGGACCCAACTTTTGGATTCCATACACCTTAGGTCCCTCTCTTCAACCGAAACCTACAAATATTTGGGTATGTCGGAAGCGTTAGGCATCAATATCGCCGACATGAAACAAGCGTTGAGGGAGCGCTTCTTTGGCCGCCTGAATAAAGTTTTAAATAGTCTTTTATCAGGCGGGAACAAGGTGCGCGCCTTCAACGGTTGGGTCATGCCGGTGTTGATGTACTCTTTCGGCGTACTCAAATGGACTCAGACAGAACTGGACGCCCTGGATAGAAGGATCCGTAGTCTGCTGACCGCAAATCGCATGCATCACCCACGATCGTCGGTAATGAGACTGTATATCCCGCGGAAGTGTGGTGGTCGAGGCTTTCTCAACGCCAAGACCATGCACAATCGTGAGATATGCAGTCTCAGAGAGTATTTCCTGAATGCCGACGTGGGGATGCATCGAGATGTAGTTTCGGTAGACAAGGGCCTCACCCCGCTCTCCTTAGCGAACGAGAACTGGCGCAAACCTATAGTAATGGATACTGATGACCGCAGGATGGTATGGCAGAGCAAGGAGCTCCACGGACGCTTTTATCGAGTCCTACATGGACCAGATGTAGATTTCCTGGCGTCCGTATCCTGGCTGCGTTTTGGTGACCTCTTTGGGGAAACCGCAGGTTTTGTCTGTGCGATAATGGACGAAGTTATGATGACGAACAACTACCGGAAATACATTGTGAAGGACGGCACGGTTGACATATGTCGGGCATGCCACCGTCCCGGGGAATCAATCCGACACATTATTTCTGGGTGTTCTAGTCTGGCTAACGGAGACTATTTGCACAGACACAACCTTGTAGCCAGGATTATTCATCAGCAACTTGCTCTGAAATACAATCTTGTGGAAGCAGAAGTACCGTACTATAGGTATGTGCCCGACCCAGTTCTTGAGAATGACCATGTCACAATGTACTGGGATCGATCTGTCATCACTGACAGGACTGTTGTTGCTAACAAGCCTGACATAGTGGTGATAGATCGATTAGAGCGTCGTGCAGTGATTGTTGATATTGCTGTCCCGCATGACGAGAACCTCGTGAAAGCTGAGAAAGATAAACAGACCAAATATCTCGACTTGGCTCGCGAGGTTGTCGACATGTGGGATGTGGATTCAGCAGTCATTGTGCCGATAGTCGTGACGGCCAATGGCATAATAGCGAAGAGCTTCGACCAACATCTAAGGAGGCTCTCGCTAGGCAGCTGGGTCAAGGGTCTGGTGCAGAAAGCGGTACTCCTGGACACGGCGCGTATTGTCCGGGGGTTCCTCTCTCTGGAGCCCTGACCACCGGTAGCTTGGATCCTGTTCCCGATGCCGGTGGGATACTATTTTTTATATTTTTAAATGTTATTTTTCTTTTTTTATATTAATATTTAAAAATGTAATTAATATGTTAAAAATTAAATTACCATAATATCTAGCATATCTTAGGCTCGAAATTAATAAAGTCACCGATCACACTTGGTTTAGAATAAAGCATATAATATTTGATATTTTTTTAACGACGTTTAGTGCCTACTAAACATTTAAATTGGGTAGTTTCCACCATTAACCAATAAATGTTAGACACAATTCCTATAAAACCTTTATTAATTTCAGCCTAATAAATTCGGTTTATTGTCAATTTGCTATAAAATTTAATTTTTAGTTGTTTTGAAATCAATAAATAGATAGTCAACTGAGCTGTTATTTTAGTGACGTCATAAGTCGACAATGGTGCCGATTCTCTTGTGCACAAACTATCGTAAATTTAAGTTAAGTGCATCTTTCTCTTTCCATTTCTTAAAGAAAAGGACAGAAGATACATTTTAGTTTAATCCTGTCAAAATAGACAGCGCCTGATGAAAATTGACGTATACTTAGACGCCATGTTTTTAAATTGCGTCTAAATTATCTATGGAGTGTCTAAATTTGACAGGACTTAACTAATATTTGATCTTCTGTCCTTTTCTTAATGAAAAGGAAAGAGAAAGATGCACTTAACTTAAATTTACGATAGTTTGTGCACAAGAGAATCGGCACCATTGCCATACAAAATCTATTGGAGAATGGCGTTTTGACAGCTCATAAAAAGTACGTCAATTGATAATGGTGGAAACTACCGTATTATAAAAGTAATATTGTTTACCATCTTCATTAATAGTATATTAATTTCAAGCTTTATTGCACTAGCAGCGGTAATTATTTACCCTTAGGGTTCGGTCATCGGTCCAACAAAGTAAACATAATTTACATTTTCATTTGCGATGGATCGATGGGACTTTCTTTCATCTAAATATAGAAAATAGCTGCGAATGTATTTATCTGTTGATTAGATAGGCAGTGGACGCGTAGTACTATCACATAAGTAGATAACAAGTTAATCCGTTTAATGTGCTCGGATTATACTTTCATCATGGTGTTGTTGGTCCGTTGGTGCCCCCCTTTAATCGCCTCGCCATATTATTCTGTAATAAATTGCAATTATGAGATTATTAAACTGACTGTGTTCTGAATAAGTTTATGAGGGCCAAGTTCCAAGCGAATTATCAAAGCTCTCATCGGCATGATTGATTACTTATCTGCGTATAGGTAATAACAAAACTCACATGCTGACCTGAAAACGTATCTATCATAATAATATATTAATGGATACTCCACATTTTCACCCACTTTTTCGGCATCGTTACCCAATAACACCGTTTAAAAACGTAAAAAAATATATAAATCGGTCGATAATATTTAGCTTATAGTCATTATTTGCGCAGCGTCTACCATATGCAGGATGCCTGTGGTTGAACTAATATTATATTCAGGTGTTCGCTGTGTTTATTTATAGCCCAATTTTACTTCATGTTCATCAATCTAAAACTGTATGTTTTTATTCCAGACAAACAACAGGATATCGACTTACCATCTCTACAAGTGGACGAGGTTGCTGAAGCGCGCGCCAAGAAGAAGGACAAACCGCGCCATGCCGGCCCAGCGACCACTATGTCACAAGTAAGTACAAGTCTGCAACACGACTCGAATACCAATCTTTTATTTTATTTTCGATCATTCAATATTGAAAAATGTTATAATTTTTAGACAATAACTAATTTTTTTTAATCTTTTTTTACAGATTTCTGGCGTTAAACGGACGTTGACCCATACCAATAGCTTCACTGGAGAACGCGTGCCAAGATATGGAGTAGACACTCCTCACGAAGAAGATCTCGGTCGTCAACTTGGTGAAATCGATCGGTGGGGTGTGGACATCTTTCGTATTGGCGACTTGTCTTGTGGGCGACCACTCACGGCCGTCGCGTACGCCGCGTTCACGTCCCGGGAGCTACTGGGGACGCTGCAAATTTCGGCTCGCACGTTCCTTGCCTTCGCCATTACGCTGGAGGAACACTACATGCGCGACAACCCCTTCCACAACTCGCTGCACGCCGCCGACGTAGCGCAGTCCACGCACGTACTGCTCAACACGCCGGCGCTCGACGCCGTGTTCACGCCGATAGAGACGTGCGCCGCCTTGTTCGCGGCGTGCGTGCACGATGTCGACCACCCCGGCCTCACCAACCAGTTTCTCGTCAACTCAAGCTCAGAGCTCGCTCTGATGTACAACGACGAGTCCGTTTTAGAGAACCATCATCTCGCTGTAGCGTTCAAACTTCTCCAGAACGAAGGATGTGACATATTCATAAACCTTCAGAAGAAACAGAGACAGACACTGCGAAAGATGGTCATAGACATGGTTCTCTCCACAGACATGTCTAAACACATGAGTTTATTAGCAGACTTAAAAACTATGGTCGAAACAAAGAAGGTAGCTGGAAGTGGCGTGCTATTACTAGACAATTATACAGACAGAATACAAGTGTTGGAGAATCTCGTACATTGCGCCGATCTGAGTAATCCCACAAAACCGCTACCACTTTACAAGCGATGGGTAGCGTTACTTATGGAAGAATTCTTCCAACAAGGAGACCGCGAGAGGGAGCAGGGAATGGATATAAGTCCAATGTGCGACAGGCATAATGCGACGATAGAAAAATCTCAAGTTGGATTCATCGACTACATTGTCCACCCACTGTGGGAGACATGGGCCGATCTAGTACATCCAGATGCTCAGGACATATTAGACACTCTAGAGGAGAACCGTGACTATTATCAAAGTATGATCCCTCCGTCACCGCCGCCAGCGCCCATTCAGCACTCACTGCCTGATGATGACCGCCCCGAACAAATACGCTTTCAAGTAAGTTCAACTCATTTGTATACTTACCAAAAAAAATAACAATTTCAGAAAAACGTATTAATAATAATCAATGTCTGACTTTTAACGTAGTAGCATAAAAATATGATGATAGATTGATGTGATGACTGATGAGGTTACTAATGATGTTGTGCATTGTTAACAGGTGACGTTAGAGGAGGGTGAAGGCTCAGAGGAGTGCGAGGGTGAGGGTGATGGCGGGATGTGACGGAAACTACTGGGAATCTGCAAGAAACTCACTGAGAAGATGCAAGTGTGGTGGAAGCTCTGGCAGTAGCACGGCGCAGCCAGCCGGGGCGGGTCGTGTTGATAATAGTAATACTTGTTGACGCTTACCCTCGAAATGGAACGATCCCGATGCATCGTCACATTTCGATCATGATTATTTTTATGTGATTATAACGCAATGTTGTTTAGAAAAATACCTAACGACTAAATAATTATGTCCCTCCAATGACTGTAACGTTCGATTGTCTAGTATTTTTACTATTGTTTCGTTTTGTCTAACCAAAGATATATGAAATGTTCTTTCGTTCACGGAGACGTTCGATAATCCCTGTAAGTAGTTAGTATTCGGTTCTTAATGAGTCGTGTAAGTAGATATAGTTGTCGATGCCGCATAATATATATCGGCTCGACTAAGTAAGGACATTGAAAACGCTTATTAATTGGTATGAAAGGGTAATTTATATTGTCATATCATCCACGTTTCTCATATTTAATACGGGTTTGCGATAATGATGTTATTCACCAAAATATATTAAACATGATAAATATCCTAAATATAAAATCTATTTTAAGGTAAATTTTAAAAATTGCCTTTCGGAGTTGTTGTTGTGTCTTTTCTGAATATATAATATTCGACCAGCCTCTTGCTGCGGTACTGACCGTGACCCCGACAGCTCCCGGCCGATGTCAGCAGACCCTACAGGGACACTAGTAGCGCAGTATCGTGTCGTACAGTACCAGCCCGGGCACCGCCCAGGTGTCGCTTGGTATTATAGGAAGGTCGAATTCATAATAAGATAAGATCTCTCTTCGTATTTGGTCGGGGGTCAAAAAGACACTTTACCAAATTCATCCTATTAGAAAGCTTTACTTGATTTTTGTGAACCTAAATGCACCTCATTACTTATTGAGGATCGCTGGCGATCCGTTTACTTTTCTCTTTAGAGTAATGTATTATTATTTTTGTAATGTTACGTATTTAATTCTAGTTCTCTTTACCCAAATACAAAACAAAAAAAATGTCATGAATCTTAAAGTTTTCGTGTACGCAACTAACGGCTTGAAGTGTTTGATTAAATTGTTAAGTACTAACAAATGAGTGGTTTGCGACTAAGTTTTATTTTGAGTGGATTCAAATATCTATATTTGCTGAATTAAGTCCAAACTAATCGGCGCGCGGGCCGGGTCTTGCAATAGTAGTAGGTAGTTCGGAAACACTTCGCACAACTGTTTCTACTTCATCTGTTTCATGCCAAATATGCTCCTTTCATGAACTGTGTAATCATATCAAACAATATCAGTATCGCTGTGCAGATCTGATTTCAACTATGTATTACAATATTTGTGTACCTACATAGATTTTTCTTGTAAGGAAAAGAGCGTAACTGATACCTTTAAATATATATGTATTACAACCACTGTGTAAAAGATGTAATATAAATAAGTAGATGTCTGAAAATTGTACATTGGATGGAAAATCTAGTTTATATCCAGTTTCGTGTTTGTCGGTTGCGACCTTTTCATGTTTGTTACAATGTTATATCAATTAGCATGCACATAGCCACTTGAGCATTCGCCATTCAGCTAAACATACTCGTATATAAACTTCGTGTAGGTACATTTACAATAATATAAGGAGGGTGTAATACTTAATGAACCTGTATTATTTTTGCATTTCATCATTCATCTTTTTGTTTATTTTTAATGAACGAATTTTAAGAGCTGGTCTCTATTCCTTCATGTACTCAAAAGATATTTTGTTTTAAACTGATTAAATAATTTTAGTTCCTCGCACTTCACTTGTTTTGTATTTATATCATAATGAATGTCCCTTTGTAGGTATTACTGTGAAAAGTATTTTCTAAGTCATCATTAATTTCTGTCATTCATCAGCATCAGAAGGAAGGTCCAATGTACATTATTTTCGTAGATAAATTAAGATTTTATCGGCGATCAAATACTACGAGCATGTGTGCATCGCCTATCTTCGAAGTGTCTGATTTTAAAACTGCATAGTTTAGATATTTGGTACCTACGTCAACGTATATACATACATACCTACTACATTAAAAATTGGATACGCTTAACTACTTGTGTGTTATAAAATAGAAAAATTACGCTTAGAATCATTAATTTTCTAATTAAATACATACGTATTTGTAACTAATTGTGTTGAATATGATATTCGTACTGCAGTAGATCTGTGTATAACGTACGTACCCAATCTTTGGTAATTCACATAACGTGAACATTTGCATGTACCTACTCTACCTTGTACCTTTACCGAATTGTCATAATCATTACCTACTTTTTTATCAGAATGTATAAGTATCTAGATAATGTACTCGTTGTCTTGTCTTATTTCAATGGATTTATCTAATTGCCTACCTAATGCAATAAAATGGCATATAATATCCAACGTGACATGTCGAATGCGCTGTGAAGCTCTTGAAAGTGCTGTGCTGATCGTGATTCTACTACCAAAGAACTTTTGATAGGAATGAACAAAGTGACTGGAGTCGTCTTAGCGCATCTAACATGTCATTACTCATAGTCATTGTAGGATACTTGTTTTCACCAAAGGTTTTCAGTGTTGTGTATATGTTTTGTCACTATTGAGAACTATCGCTAAGATTGGATAATACCTAGTTAAATATTAATACCGAGTTGAAAGTGTGCAATGCGGGTCATTTGCATTACTTATTATTTATGTTTAAAATAAAAAAATAGCTTGTAATAGTTTAAATGAATATTTGAGTTGAATTAAAGAATATTAATGTATTTAGAATAAAAAGATATGGGAGAAAACTCTACAATCGTTTTATTTCCTACTAACAACCACTCAAACTATTTTAAACACAATCACAACATAACAGAATGTAGGTGGACGCTTATTTGTATGAATATCAGCGGCAGCAACTCCGTGGTCTCGGGACTCGAGCACCCATGAGAAATAAACAGTGGAGGCCGAGCAAGCCTGATGAGAATAGTTGACATATTAACGCAGAGTCTAAATTATAATAAAGGTTACACACTTACATTTTTGATTTCCCTTACATAATACGTACTTAATTTCTACTATGATTGATTAAGTACTATATTTGGCTAAACTCTCTGTGGGGGGTGAATATTCTAATACACTTTCCCTAAGGGGGAAAAATAGACATTCACGCGTTTGAAACTTTGAAGCCGCGGGCGAAAGCTATTCAAACATAATAGCAATTAAGTAGGACATTTTTTTATTTGTTGGTCGATCAGTGTGCACCTCTTCTCACACTTTGCCCGTTTTTCGAGTCATCAAATAAACTATGCATTTGATACTTGACACAGTTAGCTAATATTTCCAAGACCTATGTAACGGGTTGCGGAATAGTTATAATAGTTACCGTGGCCCCGGAACATAAAGGGCAACCGAAGAAACATGAGTGGGTGGGAGAAGTCATTTGATGATTTCCCAGTCACCAAAAAAAAAGAAAGAACAAGCAATTTGTTTTAACCTCGAAATTCTAATAGTGTTTGTTACAAAACTCCTCCGTAACGGCATGATCAATTCTTATGAATTTTTGTGAGTAGGTATATTTAGTTCGGTATGAGAAGTGGATTTCGCTTGGTTATCGTATTGTTCTTCTAGCCAAAATTTCTAAAACTTACCAGCACCTGATTTATAGAATCTTTCAACCTAACAACCAACCTAGAAATCGCAAAGAGGTAGCAATAGTTCCAAACCTCAAAAAAGTTCTCGACATCGCTTACGTCCCGAATTTCCGATCCTTCAGCACCGGCTGGAAAACGTAGGTGCTCCTACTCTTTTTCTGTTCAATAGCTACCTGAGAGATCGCAAACAAAAGGTTATAATTGATAACCTGCAAAGCACTAAAAACGGTGTCTATTATGGAGTGCCACAAGGAAGAATGCTAGGCCCGACGCTCTTCATAATTTACGCGACTTACAAAGAAATGGTCGCAGAATATTCTCCTATGCAGATGATACAAATGTTGTTTGTTCGTTGTATGGTCGTGGAGTAAGTTTAAAGCTATTGCTTAAGTCTTACATAATTGCCCGCAACGTCGTCTGCGTAAAGGCTTCAACTCTGCCCCCGTAGGTGATAGCGTGATAATATATATGTAGCTTACAACTATGTTGACCTGACCTCTTGGTAATATTCATGCAAAACTTTAAGTAAATCCATGCAGTCCTTTTAGAGATTAGCCCGGACATACATACAGACAAACAAACAACAAAAGGTATTTAACGTTCAAGCGATTTTTTTGTCAAAATAGTCTCCCTCCTCTCTTAAAGTTAAACGACTGGTTCGAAAAAAAATATCATGATGGTAGTCCTTGGATTGAACCTTAAAAGAAAAGCTATAACGGCTCAGATGAAATCGTTGTTAAATTGTTAATGCGATGTGTCGCGTTATGGAACCCTATTCTATACGTGGCCTGACACGCACTTGACCAATTTTTTCTACATTCCACGATATAAAAAATATTAACGATTGTGAATTGTTACAAAACTTCTCTGTAAACTACGTTTGTAGTTTTTCTCTCAGCAGTCCAAATATACAGAGAATCAGGAGTGGCAGGCCCGTGTGAGAAGCAGCTTGTCCTGAGGTCGACACCGGCAGCCTTCAGCGTCTGCCCCTGCGACTTGTCATGGCGAAGCACACACTGCACGCGTTTGAATTGGAAGGGGTAGTTGTGCGGTATGAGAGGAATACGTGTTATAAACACTGCATCGCCGACGCTACAACCCGTCAGAATTTCCGCTTCAATTATATTCCTTTGCAGTGAGATGACTTTGAGCCGGGTCCCGTTACACAGCTTCGGAGGGGACAGGTTCCGAAGAAGCAAGATCGGGACGCCGACCTTCAGCTTGATGGTGTGCGCTAGAAGTCCACTTGCTGTAAGGGAGTTTAGGAATTCTACGGGATAATGTGTGGCTTCATCTTGATCGTCTACAGTGTTTATGGACTATGGACGTATAAACTACTTCGTTTCCATCAATTTCCGAGAGAATGCTTTCGTTGACGGCTGCAGCTTGATCATTTTTGGGTGTTAAAATGGCTCGCTGGAACACCCAAAAATTCTGTTGGTTTGGTATTCGACTGATGTCCCCATACTCACAACAAATGAGTTCTTCTAAGGAGGCCACCACTCTACCGAGAGACTCTGGGAGCACCACCTGTTCACCTCTTTCCTAGAGTGGTGGAGTGCCTTCGCCGAGACTTAGAAGGACATCTGAGAATTCTTGAGCACGTGGATTGCCACCGAGCTGAGCTCGCATATTGATGGTCAAGCGCATTCTATGAATTTGTGACCACAACGAATATCGTTTCAACGAAGCATTCGCCTCGTCAGCCCTAGACCCCCGCGTCACCACAGGGAGTGTTTGCCGGAAATCGCCACTGAACAGAACTGTAACACCACCCATCAAGTGTTCATTCCTGCGGTTGCCCTGCAGAGTTCTTTCTGTTCACGGCCTCCACTGCTTTCCTATTAGCCATCGTGCACTCATCCCATACGATCAGAGAGCAATCCCTGAGCACATGTCCCTTGTCACTGTTACGGGATACACCACAACAGGCATTTCGGCGCTTTCTAAATCTATGGGTATTTTGAACATGGCATGCGTTGTTTTGCCACCAGGAAGCAGCGTAGCAGCGATTCCTGACGATGCGACAGCAATGGCAATTTTGCCTTGCCTCCTGACCTCTGCAAGAATACCAGTGATAATGAATGTTTTCCCTGTTCCACCAGGAACATCTAGGAAAAACATTTTACCCTGGTCGAGCCCAATGCTTTCCAGAACAGTATCATATATTTGTTTTTGCTCTGAGGTGAACCTAGTGACGTGGTCATTTCGGATAGTGGTCATTAAACCCGAATCGTAATTGGTTTCGGCGGTGTACTCCCGATTTCCACGGTCTTGATGCGGTAATGATCTGGGAGCTGGTGACCCGTACTCTACCAGTGGTTTACCGCCGATTAAAAAAACCACATCTTGAAGTGAACTAAGACAGATGTTCAGCACGCGTTCATCAGTTGCTTCGATTTCACCTTCAGAAGCACGCCTTAAAGCTCGGAAAAGGTCCTCGAACAGAAGATGGCGGTACTTCTCCCACAAAGCTACCGGGTTCGCGACTCCACAAAACACAAAGATGACGGCAAACAGAGGACGCATGCTACTGGACTGTCACTGACGCTCGCCTCCGCGAGGGTGTCAGTACTAAAAACATGAATTTGATGAAGAAATGATCATCATCATTAAACCGACTTAAAAAAAAGTAGGTTCTCTGTTCGACCTGTTTGTATGGGTGTTTGGCTGAGCCGATTTTGATGCGATTTTCAGTAAAGTGTTCATTACATTCTGGGGAATATAGCACTAATGGGTTTAACCGACTTCAAAAAAAGTAGGTTATCTATTCGACCTGTTTGTATGCATGTTTCTCCACCTTCATCGTGTGGAGGTACTCCCAGCTTAAGTTATTTTATACATTGAAAACAGTGATAGCTTTGATTTCCACATCAGATGTTTCTAATCTTCAATCTTATAAACCAGGGAATGCCTATCAGACCGAACAACTTTTGCTAAGACATCATTCTTATTGAATGTGTTATGGTATAGTTGGATGCTTGGAGTTCCACATTAGATGTTCTAGTTCTTAAATTTATACGTCAACAACAGAGAGTGCTCATCAGGCTGAACAACTCTTACTAAGACGTCATTCTTATAAATATTAGGTATAGTGTACGTAGCTGGGCTCATGGAAGTCCACAACAGGTGCTCCAGATCTTCAAGTTTTATACGTCAACAAAGAGTGCTCATCAAGCTGAACAACTCCCGCTAAGACGTCATACTTATATATGTCATAGTTTAGCTTGGCTCATGGAGTACCTCAGGTGTTCCAGAGCTTCAAGTTTATTCTCTCAACAGAAATTACTTATCACGTGAAGCAATTTTTGCTATGATACCATTTTGTATCTCTTATAGTTTAGCTGGTCTGCACCAGCAATCAGCGGCGTTATTACCTATGAAACAGCAATCAGCAATATTTGCGCAGTATTTGCGCGATCACCGCGCGATCGTCAAAAAAATTCGTATTATGTATGAACCGATGGCTAATCGCTCGCTGATTGTTCTAATGCACTTATTGCTACGATGATGATAAAGTAGCAATCGTTGGAACTAATTAAATATCACCTTTAACAAAAAAATCTTAACTTTGCTCTTAAAAACCATACTAAATACGAAACCACCAAACGAAAAATGCATATTTTAGTTAACTAACTCCACAGAGGCAGCACTATCGCTAGATTGCTATTTGACGTGACAAATTTTGAATTGACGTTTGAGCAGCAAAATTTTGCTAAATTATCGCAATCGCTCGGCTATTGCAAGATACGTAATCCCGGTGCCGGTTTCAGTTTGAAACCGAAATTGCGTCAACTCGTGTCCAGTTCGAGCGAGTACGAATGCGATGCAATGCGAATAAGCTGATGCGGGCTAAACGCTCCGCCCGAATGAATAACGAACGGAACCGAGTTAACCCGAATTAAGTTGCTGACGCCGACCGGTGAAGCGACGCGACGAGTTGCATGTCAAATGGTGGCGCCAAATTTTCATTCCGTTTTATAATAGACATTTGTTTGTTATCGTAATTATATTTTAATTAACATCGTGTTTTCAGTAAGTAATAAATTTTATTATTTTATTATATTAAGTATATAAATACTTTACTAAAAGTAACAAGTGAGCGTTTTTATTATAAAAAGGTAAGAAAATTCTTATACTTTGGTTGAATGTTTTTATTGAAACTTTGGTGTGCAAATACGATGTACGATGATAAACTTTTCCATCCCTATCGCCTACCCGAATCGCAATACGGTTTATAACTTATAACGGGGTTCATGAACGAATGAATGACGTCACACAGTACTGGATGATTCGGTTTGGTTGAATCGGTTTTTAAGTCGGTTTGAGCAAAATTATGATTCGGTTTAACCGATTTGAAAAAAATACGGTTCAACCCATCTCTTGTACTGTTGAACTAGGTATTTTTATTAGCAACCCTATTCCACGAATATAAAGCTGCTACCACACAAGTGCAGAAGCTTCAGAATTGCGCTATAGCTTATAAACGTTATTTGTATGTTATAATGAATAGCGTTTAGTAGTGCTTTTCTATTTATTCGGCTTATTTATCATCTACTTCAACAATACTAATTTTTTCAAGGGTAACACTATTAGTACTTTATAATTCCATACATGAAGCGACCGTGCGTTTCATGACCTATACTTTTGTCTCTTTCATGTTTACGGTAATTTGAGCATTTCTCAAAAAAATTGTACTTTCTGTCTAAATCACTGTCCCATATTTTAAAATATTTTTTTCTATATAAAAAATAGATCATTACCAGTTTCTATTAAATTACATACTTAGTAAGTTAATTAAACTAAGTAAAAAACATTTACAAATTATAAATAAATTAATGAATTATTAACTATAAAAATATTTTAGAAATCGTTCTAATCTAGTTGTATGAAAAGTGAAGTGTCCCAATTTCGTACCTTCCCAAACAATCAATTGTATTTGAGACGACTTGTGGAAATTGTACAAATAACTTATGTATTTATTTAGGACTTAATGACCATAACTCATTTATGAATTCATTTTGTTGTATAAGAACAAATATATTTAAAAATAATGATTTTATAATATCTCAGTAAAAAGTTCCTTTTAGAAATTCCTCTTTTGTGACCGTATTTTTGAAAATTATAGCGTGAATTTGGTATAAACATGTTTTAGGATAGTGGCAACATTGGCAAGATCGGCATCCATCTTATTTTCGTTTTGACATTTCTTTTAAGTTCCATGCGCGAACATTGAAGTTTGTCAGTTGGTTTACTGGTCCGAAAAAAAATCCAAGCTTTGTTACCGAACTAACACAGATAAGCTCTAATATTATCATTATTTCTCATTTAGAACCATTAAAGCTCTCAATCTTGATTTCGTAAGTCAAATCATAAACGAGTACTAGTTTTAGTTGCATCCTTTTTCAATTTTAATAATTTGTTAAGCTTGATTTGTTACCTCCTTTTTTGTTACTTTTGAGTGGTAACGTATGAATGGAAAAGAAAGTAACAAAATGGGAAATTGTTAGGCAGAGTATTGACTATCTGATTTATTGTATATGAGTATTATGTTTCGCTATCTGATTTATTGCATATGAGTATTATGTTTCGCTCTTAATGTTAGTAATTATAAGAATCTTAAAAAAAGTCTGGTGTCAGTGATTTTTTTATCAATAAATTAAGGCAAAATAATTAATTGTGCTACTGTGAAGTCTAGGCTTAAGAAATCCTATTTTGTTACCAGAATTCTATTTTTGTTACTGTCCCATAAAAGCGGGCGCATATTTCTTTTCTTTATTAATACACATAACATACTAATATATTCTTGTAATAAAAACTAAAATAAGTAGTTTGTTTCTGCATTGTGTATTTAGACAACATTTTAATTTAAAGTAAAAAAGACCCAATAATGTCAAAGTTAATCAAGAGTTTTGGCCGAATAGTAACGTAAAGGAAACATTACCGCCTATATTTCAAGACTTCTTTGTTAATTATAGCCAGATTTTTTAAAAACAAGTTACATTTTGTTTTATTAATCCCATTTAATCAAATAAAGCTTCAATAGTAGGTTTCATCATTAAATTTATCTTAACTAGTGAAGGTAACAAAATAAGAATTTTTCTCTACCTTGGGTTTGTTTTAATAGATTTTGATATTTATTTACGTTTTATATCTCAAAACAAATCATATATTTATAATCTTTAGACCTTTACCCATAAATTAAAATAAAGAAATCAGGTATAATTCAATATTTTCATTTTAGTAAATTTTCTAAGCAATAGTACAATAATTTTGAGAAATGCTCATTTAGATTTGGTATCCTGCTGTCACAGACTCACAGCTGTCACCCTCAATGAGACTATGGCCCGTATTAATAGACGTCACTCAACTCCGAGACGCTCTCAAGTTTCTTGCTGTTCTTGTCATTCTAAAGGAAAAAAATAAGGACAGCAATAAACTTGAGAGCGTCTCAGAATTGAGTGACGTCTATTAATACGGGCCTATATTTCAATCTATCTATCTTTAGTTTGTGAAACAGAAGAGATCAAGACTTCAAGAGTAAAGAGAGGTTAAAAACCCGCTTACTTACGGTCGACGGTCGCATGGAAATTTTGTGCCCACTTTACTAACTATTTTTTGTTAAAAACTCCTACAAACGTTGCAATCAGTGGTCTCGAACCTACCGATTTTTCGGTATTTCTACCGATATGGGCTCTGTTCTACCGATATACCGAAATATAACGACTTTTCTACGATTTCACAGTATACATGGAAATTCTACCGATTTTTCTACCGATTTTACACTTTTAAGTTGGCAACCCTTTTCATTTATGTTTAATGTTACGGGGAAGCCCTCAATAGTATGGACCTAGTGCAGAATGTAGTTCATATATTTTGGGGAATACCCTTGACACCCTTGTGTCCTGCAATTCGATGTTATAAGGGGCTTCCCGCTCGGGAATTTACCTGTCTAGTATATATAAACAGTAATTCAGTTTTATTTTTTCATTAATTTTCTTAACTTTGAAGAGTGAGTACCTAACCGAAAGAGTCCCTACAAAATCAGATAATTAAGTTAAAATGTCGTCTGACGAGGAGCAAAGCACAAGTGCGAGTGTAAGAAGAAAAAAATATCTACAATATTATAGAAAAGAATGGGAAGAAGAATTTCCAGGTTGGCTGCAAGATAGTCGTAAAGGCGAAAGCTATGCCTATTGTAAAAGTTGTAATAAAGATATCAACATCACATCAGGAAAAGACGCTATAAAGAAACATAGTTCTTCACAAGCACACTCAATATCATCAAAGAATATAAAATCACAACCGAAGATATCATCATTTACTGTGACCAAAACTCATAAATCTGATATACTGGTTAAGCAAGGTAATTTTTTTAGTTATTTATTTTACTATTTACATTGTTATATTATTTGGTTTTCTACTTATCGGTTTATAGAAGCAGTGGATATAATTATACCCTAATCGCTACTAGACATACTGATATACCTACGTAATTTTAATTCTTTATTTTTAATTTCAGGTGAAATAAGATTAGCTTCGTTTGTTGCTGAACACAATCTACCATTCACTATTATGGAGCACCTGCCGCAGTTGATGCAAGCCATTTGTCCTGATTCAAAAATAGCAAAAGAAATAAAATGCTCTTCAACCAAAACTCATGACATAATTGATCATATTATAGGTAAAGAAAGTTTCAATAATTTATGTGAAGATCTAGGGCAAACTAAGTTTTCGCTTATTATTGACGAGTCCACTGATCTTAGTACGACCAAACACTTGTGCTTAGTTGTGAGATATGCGAAAATGAATCGTATTAAAGATTGTTTTTTAGCTCTTATTCCATTAGAAGAAGCTAATGCAGCAACCTTATTTGAACACATTGTAAATTTTTTTAGAAGCAATAATATTCCATATAAAGATAATCTAATAGGTTTTGCATCTGACGGGGCAAACGTAATGATGGGACGTAATAATTCTGTTGTAACATTGCTGCAAAATGAAATTCCTAACATTTTTATACTTAAATGCGCCTGCCATTCGTTTCACCTTTGCGCGTCATATGCTTGTACCAAATTGCCACGTTTTATAGAGGATCTTGTAAGAGACATTTACAACTACTTTTCTTCTAGCCCAAAAAGAGTGGCAGAGTTTAAAAACTTTCAAATGTTTTGCGACTTAAAAGTACATAAAATACTTCACCCCTCTCAAACACGCTGGTTATCAGTACATGCAGCAGTGAAGAGAATATTGGAACAACTCTCTGCTCTTATACTATTTTTTATAGACCAAATATCTAACAATGATCATCTTTTAGCTGCAGAACATATATTACAGAAGCTCCAAGATCCTACTACGATATTATTTTTGGAATTTTTAGATTTTGTATTACCATTATTTACCGATTTAAATAAAGAAATGCAAGCAGAACACCCGAAAATTCATAATTTATATGAAAAAATAACTGGAACATTAAAAACTATTTTTGATTGTTTTTTAAAAAGAGAATATTTAACTAGCACTCCAATCGAAAATGTTGATTTTAAGAATCCCAGAAATTTTATGGATATTGATGACGTATACTATGGTGCTGCTGCGTCTAATACACTACTAAGTAGTTCAGAAAATCTAAACTCAGATCAAGTAAATTTGTTTAAATGCAGATGCCTAGATTTTTATATCGAAGCTTGTAAGCAAATAACCACGCGGTTTCCATTGAAAAATAACCCAATAAAAGGTTTAGACATAATTGATCCAAAAAATGTTAAAATTGGCAAAACTGCTTCGATAGTTCCTGTGAGTAGGCTCTTTCCCAATATTGTTCACAGCAATGATTTCCAGGAAATTGATACAGAGTGGCGCATTTTAAGAAATTGTGAACAAATCAAAACATTTCCTGATGATGTAGAACTATTTTGGGATGAAGTAAGTTTATTAAAGCGTGGCGATGAAACTCAAATGTTTCCATTGTTGTCTAATTTCATCTTTAATATTTTATCACTTCCCCATTCATCCGCTAACGTTGAACGCATATTTTCACATATTAATCTTTTAAAAACAAAGCAGCGAAATAGGTTGTCTACTGAATCAATCACTGGTCTATTACATTCAAAACGACTCATTAATACAGCTAATTGTTACGATTTTGAAATTAATTCGAAGATGACCGCGGCTATGGCCAAAGAATATTGGTATAAAAAATAATTATGATTGTTGCAAATTAGTCTGTAAGTTTTTTTTTAATAAATAAACGAATTTTATTGAATATTGTATTTTTCTTTTGTCAAATACCGATTTTGGGTACAAATATACCGATTTTAGCTGGCAATTCTACCGATCTCGCTCTATGACGTTCGAGACCACTGGTTGCAATGGCCGCCGTGAAAATAGATGACGAATTGATTACAAATAATGCTGTCGAAAACGGTGATGACGACGAACTAGATGCAGTAGAAGAGGGAGAAACTAAAGATCCCGCTAAGAAGAAGAAAAAGAAAAAAAAGAAGAAGAAGGCAGGTTAGAACAAGTATTAATTATTAATTCTAACTTATTTCTCGCTTGCAAACGTACATTACCCTCTAAATGTCTATTTTTATCTTAAGAGCATAGTAACGAGGCACCTACGCTTAACCTGATAATATTACGCCGTTTTTGCCTAATTAGTCATGTGTATTGGCGTAAATATACTTAGAATAAACACTTTTATAATTATTGTGAATAAAATTAACTAATTATAAAATGCACAACAGGTAGTAAAAATCAGTATTGTCATGAACAAAACATCAATGTGTGTATTTTTCTATTATAAATCACGAGAATCCTGATTAATGATCAGGTCAAGCATAAATTTACATTATTCAATTACTGTTCAAAATTAATTAGAACCTTGACTTTGCTTACTAGTGGTCATGTAAGTATAGATATATTGTTGATACTTTGTCTTTACTATTTCAATTAATTTCCCTAGAAAATGGAACAACTGCTGAAAATGAAACAACGGAAGTGACTGATGCTTCAGAAAAAACTGAGGCAGCTGTTGAAGATGCAAATGGAGAGGGAGATGAGAAAAAGAAGAAGAAGAAAAAGAATAAAAATAAATCTGGCAAGGGGCCCACTAAGGAGCAGACCAACCCACCAACTATCCCCATTGCTGAGCTGTATCCTGATGGTATGTCAACTCACAAAAGTTCTAATTTTGAATATTTTTTAATATTGTCATTATCATCATCATCATGATATAATATACTCTTCAGTGTTTTACGTGAAGCAACTCCCTATCTGACCTCCATAGTAAAATAAAAAATTAAGCTTATTCTAATGCAATAATCACAAAGCATAAATAAATATTTAGAGCAAATAGTACAGACAAATACTAACAAAGCTTGTTTAAGCATAACCCTAGCTGTAAATGTAATTTGTTGGACAAATAAATTCATTTGCCTCATTGTTTAGGTAACTTCCCTGAGGGTCAGATCACAGAACATGGTCCGGCTGAAGGCATTGATGAAAGAACTGCTAAGGAGCGCTTCTCCAGTGAAGAAAAGAGGGCTTTGGATAGACTGCACCAAGACATCTATCAGGAAATACGACATGCTGCTGAGGCGCACAGACAGGTAAATAATCTAATCATAAACTATTTGTTTATCAACTTCAAGGAGCTGGACTAACCAGCTTCCACAAAATGCACACACAATAGCTTGCTGCAGACTTGGTTTTAAAGAACATACCAAATAAAATTACTTCTGTTACCAAGATTCATAATTTTGTCCTTGATCTATATTAAAATTTCAGACCCACAGATATAAATCAATTGTACATTTCAGACGCGTAAATACATGCGCGACTGGATCAAACCAGGCATGACTATGATTCAAATATGTGAGGAACTGGAATCAACTGCTAGGCGTCTGATTGGTGAAGATGGACTCAAGGCGGGGCTGGCTTTCCCCACTGGTTGCAGCCGTAATCACTGCGCTGCTCACTACACTCCTAATACTGGTAAGCTTTTCTTTAGCGGTAGACAAAAACTTCTTTGCTTTGAAAAATGTAAGTTTCCTTCCGCGCGACAGCCGGCTGTCGCGCTGCTATTGTCTTTCTTTTGTGTCTAAAATCACATGTGTTCAAAGGTTTAAAATAAATGAAATGCTGTTTTCTAACAATGACAATATTTTTACATAGGTGATACAACAGTCTTGGAATATGATGATGTTGTGAAGATAGACTTTGGCACTCACATCAATGGGCGCATCATTGACTGTGCGTTCACTCTGAGCTTCAACCCGCGTTACGATCCTCTGGTCAAAGGAGTGCAGGAGGCCACTGAGGCAGGCATCAAGGCTTCTGGAGTAGATGTCAGGCTGTGTGACGTTGGTGCTGCTGTACAAGAGGTATTTAATAGTCAAAATTAAACACAGCCCCTTTGTTACAATTTGAATCTAAAATCCTATTGGAAAATAGACATAAGTATAGTTTTTCCCAAATAATACACACTTTTCTAAATATCAAACACAAAAATATCTAGAACAAAAAAACTGAGCAAGTCTAATTATTGCTACGATTTAAGAATTTAGTGGAGTATAATCATTATATTTTTATTTCAGGTTATGGAATCCCATGAAGTAGAAATTGATGGTACAGTGTATCAGGTGAAACCTATACGCAATCTCAATGGACATTCTATTGGACCCTATAGTGAGTACTACAATATACATTATTGTCTTCACATATCTATTTTTGAAGTCTATAATAATCATAAAACTCTTATATTCTAGGGATCCATGCTGGAAAAACGGTTCCTATTGTGAAGGGAGGAGAAACAACACGGATGGAAGAAAATGAGTTTTATGCTATTGAAACTTTCGGTTCAACTGGACGTGGTCAAGTACATGATGATATGGATTGCTCTCATTATATGAAAAACTTCGACCAACAATTTGTGCCACTGAGGTAATTAATTATGTGTTAAATGTTTTCATTTTGCATTCTTTTCTCGTGCTTACAGTCATAATAACAACAATGAATGTTTAATTTCAGGCTGCAATCATCAAAACAGCTGCTGAACTTAATCAACAAGAATTTCGGAACTTTGGCATTCTGCAAGAGGTGGCTTGAACGCGCGGGCGCTTCTCGTTATGCCATGGCGCTCAAGGACTTGTGCGACAAAGGTGTAGTCGATGCCTACCCTCCGCTGTGCGACATCAAGGGCTGCTACACGGCTCAGTTCGAGCACACAATTCTTTTAAGACCCACGTGCAAAGAAATCATATCACGTGGAGATGACTACTAGCGAAAGCTAAAGTTGCTTTAGTTATGTCTCGACCAGCTTGTTTACTTCAGAATTTTTAATTAGGCCAACCACCTTATATTGTCTCAGGCTAATTATCAGAAAATGAGCAATAAAATTAATATAACGATTTTTTACAATCTGAATAGTGCTGGCAAACATAATAAATACGTTTTAAGTTGAAGTATTTCTTGCTTTATACATGTTAATGGACTGTAATGTTCGTCAACATGACGATAAACTCTTTGTTTTAACATTGTTATTTCTTTACTAATCTTATGTAAAGTCGTATTTTTAAACACCTGTATTCATAGCAATTGTGTCGATATCAACATATTTGAAATAAAGTTCTACTTGTATTGGAGGCAGTAATTTATTTATTATCTCTCGTTTCTTACCCATGTTAGTACTAAGAGCCCGCGCAGACGAGGGACAACGGCGGACAAAAAGTCTGCGATGCGCATTTATTAGTACTACAATAAGGTTGCACTTGGTCCGTGAAATACCGCACATCGCCTGGTGGACTGCAAACTGACAAACGCGACCTAATGACAGTAATAATAAGAGCGCACCGCGGACATTTTCTCCTGCTTGGCCCTCGTCTGCGCAGTCCCTTATCTTAATTAACACAAGCTATTTTTCGTCTTTACTTTTTCATTCAATGCAAGGCACATAGTCACATCACAACAAGACATAAACCATTTTAATCGTCAGCATTTCCTAGCTTTTTCCCAACTATTTTAGGGTCGGCTGCTGTTGGATACCAGCACTAAATGTACTCTATAAATTACCAGTGCATGGAGCGAATGCCTATCAGACCTCCACAATCTAATTTAGACCCCTTGTTTAAACTATCAGACTTTCTGTCTTCTAAATCTGATTTTTTTAACAAACGAGTAGGTACTGAACATTTTTACTGCTTTTCATTTGTCTATGCAATCAGCAGCATAAAGTGTTATTATTAACTAGCTTTCGCCCGCGGCTCGCGTTAGAAAGAGACAAAAAGTACCCTATGTTACTCTCCATCCCTTCAACTATCTCCACTTAAAAGAATTCGTCGCTCCGTTTTGCCGTGAAAGAAAGACAGACACACTTTCTCATTTATAATATTAGTATGGATATGGATGTAGGAGTTGGCCCCGCCCCGACTAATGACCCAATTCACCCTGTCAATACTGGAAATGTGCTAAAGATCATGAGCATTTCGCAGGTTGGCGCGGCAACATGATATATGAGGGGCAGGCACTTTAACCACTGATCCATTGGTGTCACTTTCTCTAGCTTGGCCACCATCAGGGATTTTAATTTTGATAACAAAAAAAATATTTACTGACATACTTTTTACATTTACTGACTAATTTCGACTATTTTTTTGTAAAAACAGATCTTCACTAGGTGCCCAAAGCCCTAGTTCAAAAGTTATAAGGGTTTATAGGTAACCCTTATAACTTTGAACTAGTGAACGACTTTTCTGATATTTGGCGACTAATTTCGACTATTTTTTTGTGTTATCAAAATTAAAATCTCTGATGGTGGCCAAGCCAGAGAGAGTGACACCACTGGTCCATTGAAAATGCTGTATCCTCTTAATCCCTGAATTTTGTATGGTAATAATATTGCAATGCGTTGTCACTTAACAGACTCAATTCAAAACATCCGTGACGAAGTAGTCTAAAAATTACTCGTCAAAATCGAGTTTTACTGCCTATGCAAAGCGCACCCTAATTTGAAAACTGTTCAAGATTTTTCGATGTGCCCCATCAGTTGTTGTACAGAACGTCATGAATTCAAGACGATCAACATTGAGAATGAAATGAAAACTTTGACGAAGTTTGATGATCGAACAGAACCGACCCGGATATTGATGGGTTCTTATCGCGTATCATATCGGATACGGATTCGGTGATCAAATTCGGTGGACAAAATTAAATAATACATTTTGGACCTCCTTGTATTATATATTTTTTTAACAGACTTAAAGTCAGTTAAAAAAATATACAGGAGCGGGTATATCTGGTTTGTGCCTAATTGGTAGGGTTAAGGTTTAGTTTTTTAATAGCAAAACATAGATCTTAATAAGTTTTAGTTTACCGCAGCTCTAATAAAATAACAAACAGTGCTACATCAGACTAAAAGACTACTAGTACTAGTAGTAGTAGTAGTAGTAGACTAGTAGGTTAAAGCACGAGAAAAGGTTAATTTCTCAAATATGGACTTTTAAATAAAAGTTAAGTATGTATGTTTCAAAACTTTATTTTTTAGGAAAACGCTAATTTATTACTATCGCAAATATAAACGATTACATTCATAATTTTTAAGTATGTATTACATAATATCGATACAAAATCTTTCGCCAATAGCGGATTTATAAAAATGTATAAAATGTAATGACAACTGAATATCACTAGCATTTACCCAATGTTCATTTTTCAATTACTACAAAGATCTATTCCTTTCTAACGTTTGCGAATACTTAATACCTCTAAACAAACAAAGTCCTGTTGTAAATTGCTTACGGTAAAAAGACAAATAAGAAATCAACGTTCAGTCTCTTCTTATCTGTCTACATTATTTTCAAATGCTATACAAACACTTGAAAGGCCTCTTAATCGTTTACTAATTAGGTACGTGCCGTTAATACATAATCTCATACAGTGCGAATCTTCGATTTGTGATGATAAGCATGAGTTATTTGGAAGTATGGCAATAATAAATTTAACTACTATAATTTAATTAAAATAGAGTACATATGCCACGATGTAATTGTTAAACAATGATAAATAAATACAATGTTTCGTCATCTCAGCCCTCTACCAGACTGCGATCACTGTGGTATGATGATTCATGTAAATTATAGCATTTATTAGCTTACACTGGAAGGACTAAGCTTCAACATACACAAACAGCAAATAGCTTATAATACGATTTTAATAACTACATTTACGTAAGTAAATGTTTTTTTTTTTTAAGTTGATTCATAACATAAAAGGGCACAAATACAAGAGCACAGGACTCCACATTAATGAAACGCAATTTACTGAGGTCCGGTCTCAAGAAGATTTGGCAAACTTATTTCAGCTAAATGTGTATGTTTAGGAACATTTTGTCTCAACAAATTGAGACAAAATATTCCATACTTAAACAGGCTTTAAAGTACGTATATTATGATATTAATGTTACATATTCGTCATATCCGACGTAGAATGACTAGACTAACGAATTTCAATTTAACTTTCGTACTACATCTGCAAGTAGCACCTAGATACAAATATGCTATAATTTATATGATTAATAAATATTACATTATTTAATAGGTAGTTTATTACTTTCAATAAATTTACTTTTACAAAATATTTAATCTACATAAAAAAAAGTCACATAAATAATAATACATAATGTTCAGACATTCTATGAACCAGCATTCGGAACACGCAAGTTTTACGTTCAACCTACGCGACTGTTGGTCTCACTACGATAACCAGGAAACCAAACTGATAATATAATATTGCCTTATACCAAATCGGTAAAGTATCACAGAAATTAACCATACCTAGCTAAACTATGATGTCTTCAATAATACACTCCACGAAATATCACGAAACACATCAAGATTTGGTCAATGTATACTAAAATATTACGACAATGCATACACTAGTCACAAGTGCCAAGATATATAGAAAGACTCAGGTAACACTCAAAGCTTACCAAAGTATATTGAATACGAGGCCAATTAAAATGAATTATGATTAGGCCTTGAAATGTTAATTTTTAACAAACTAGAACAAATATTTACATTCCATGAAATAAAAAAGACTGTAATAGTTTCTGCCATCACTGGGAAACGTCTAAACCTACTTAAACACTATCTAAGAAAAACCATGATACTTGCATTTAATTTACTTATCAACAGTTTACTAACCTCACTGCATGACAACTTAATCAATATCATCTACTGACTGATGGAATGAAAGCTAATTTAACTAATTAATATATATGTTATTGCTACCAACCCCAACCCCATACTATTAACACAATAATCGCTTAATAACCCCAAATAGTATAAGCATTTATCATAATTTCTCTTTGACATTGCAGTATAGGAAGACTAGAAACTCCATACACATAACATGTTTTAGTACTCCAGATCTATCAAGAGAAGTTTAAATAGAAAAATAAAAGCTAAATATAAAGTAATAGAGTTGACTTTTCTAGTTATTTTGATGTAGATCGCCAGCGTCGCCATTAGTGGCCACCGAACCGACTGGTACGAGCGTCGAGCACGGGTAACTGTAGATAGACTGCAGGGGAACATGGAGTAACTCCACTAAGTTTCTGTAGTGGGGCTCTGAAACATTCATTATAGAAGAGAAGAGATCAATCACTGTACTGACTGAGAGCTGTAACTTAGCAAAAAAAAAGAGAATAAAATCAATTTGCATGAAAAAAATAATAGGTGCATTTCCTTAAACATTATAACTAACCATTTTCAGGATTAATGTATCCTCTGCGTATCAAGAAGTCTAGCAGCACTGGGGCACTTGTCGTCTTGAACTGAGGCGTGAGGGCTCGTTGAACACACTCCTCAGCAGTTAACAGTTCAAAATTTTCGACTTCTCCATCAGCATTTTGAGGCATGAAATCAAGGGGCAGCTCCAGATCGTACACATACTCTGTGTTAGGAAATAGGCCCCTTTCACTTTCAAAGTAGAAACTGAAACATTAAGAGTGTTAGATGATAAGTAACTCCATAAACGGACAACAAAGTAAATTAAATGGGACACATTTATGATTAAGTAGATTAAGGTGTCAAAAGTTAGGTCAAATGCCTGGGTTGACTGGTAAAGAATGCCTTGTACCTTTGAGCATGAGATTTGAATAAATAAATTCAAAGTATCTTATACCTGACACAGCCTGCTGGGATCATTTTTTTCACAAGTTCTCCTTCAACAGAAGCCTCCTCAGCAGCTTCTTTTATAGCTGTTTCCAGAATGCCATAGCCAACAGCCAACCCACCACTTACAAAGCAATCCCACTTGCCTGTAAATATAAAATAAATACGAATTTAAAAAGTTTTAATATTATAAACATGTGTAACTTTAAACCTTCAAACACACGAGATTCGAGACACAATAGAAAGATAATAGCTGCCCGACAGCCGGCTGTCGCTTGCTCGTTGAAAGGTTAAAAAATTTTTTTATAATTTATGTGAAATGTTAAGATTGAAATATATTCTTTTGAGAATAACAAATAAAAAGCTGGTTAGTTGACTGAATTGCCCTCAATAACTTAAGTGTACTAAATTATTAGTCACATTCTTTAGCTACAGAAATTGGGGCTCAGAAATGTGGCCTGAAATTCAGTTTCAGTTGTGCCAGTTAATTTAAAATAGTACATACCAGGCCAGGTTTGTTTAGTGAAACTTCGTTGCTGTAACCAGATGCAGAGGCCTTTTGCTGGGTGGTTGACATAGCCATTAACACTGACTCCATAATTCCTGATGCCAAACAGACAGACAGCGCTCCTGTCCATTTCCAGCAGGCTCTCTGGCAAGCATGGTGTGGTGACGCCAAAACACTGCAATTATAATAACTTTGTCAAACTATATCTCTCACAATTTACTTTGGAGTACTGCTCTGCTGAGTGGCATGCCTATGATACGAAATTTGTATAAGCCCCTTAGATTTTTATGCCCATTTAAAACCCCCGCTGTGATAACACACATTTCTCATAGATTTAACTTTTTATAATTAATATATATAATATTTGTCTTTTAGTGCAAGCAGAGCTTGAATGAAAAGCACTCCACATTAACATGACACAAATCCTTGGCAGGCCACACCTAGAGCTTACAATAAAATCTAATAATTCCGAAAACAAGAACAAAAAGTCTAATGAATTAGATTTCAATGTGACCCAAAACAAAGACAAGCATATTATCTGTCAGTATCTAATCCAAGTAAATCCGGGATAAGAGTTGGAATTTTTAAAACTTTAGATTAAATTAGATAATAAATCTATCATAAATCATAATAATTATTATAACTATATTATATTAACCATTGCTGAGATAATTATGTAATTTATGACAAATGGAATTTTTGATAAACAAATGATCAGGAATAAGGAAACTTTATGTTTACAAAATCCATATTTACACTACATGATTTCAATTCCTGGTGACATCTTTCCTGTTGAATTGTTTAGATAATAAATTAATATTTATGTAGAATGGTATAATTTTATAGTTCCTTTACAAACCATACTTGAAATACAAGTTTGATTACATTTTATTTTATTGTATTTCTCAAAAGATTAATGGAAATTATGGTAACCATGTAAATACCTCATCTCTCCATCCTTTCAAAGCGCATATCTCATTTTCTTTCCTCAAATTCTGTAGTACATCAGCTATCTTTGATGTCCTTTCTTTATAATCTCTGAATGCTGGATTCAATTCTACATACTTTCCAGTGATTCGAAACACCTGTAAATGTTTTTTTTTTTTAATAAAAACATGGTTGGAGGGTCAGACTTGCAAATGAAGCGACAACCAGCATTCTTCTTCTTCTTCTTGGGTATTTCTAGGGGTTTGACTTAGTATCTTAAGGTTCACTATTGTGAGTGTGTGGGCATCACAATAATATATTTAAATAGGTATTTTCTGTGTCTTTATTTTCCTTTTTTAGTTGTTTTTGTTGTGCCACTCAAAAAAAAAAGAAAAAAAATGGTTATAGGACCCTAAAAATGATCATGATGATGATGATATCTATTAATTAAGCTTACTGGAATGGTTCTAATATCTGTAAAGAAATTAAATTTAACAGTGGAAAGTCAATACAATATTTATTAATATTTTTATTATAATAAGACACAATAAGAATATAACAGATTTAGTTAAACAATATGCCAAAAAGATACTTTTTAGGATCAAAGTATTCTGCTTCCAGGGATAAGTGGAGGTAGAGTTTAATAAATGAAAATATCATAATAATTTTCTAAAGATTTACCTCTGGGAATCTAATCAGGTACTTCATAACATCAGGACGAATCAAGCCCACTTGATATCCGGCAACAATAAACGGTTTGCATACTCCCTGATGCAAGCCTTGAACAATGCAAAATAATTGTAAGCAAACACTTTAGTACCTACCTACCAAGTTGCTTCTTCGAGAGCTTGTTATTACAAACACAGTAGGCTACCTCAACAACACTTGTGTATTCCTAAAGCCATACATAATCAGCTTTTTACATTCCATTTTTACACTAACCGAATCACATACCTGATAGATAAAAACAGTTAAATTTCTTGGCTAATTTGAGCAGATCGGAAATGTGCTGTCCAGATGAGTACATTTTCATATTACTGTTCCATACAGGATCCATACAATTTATAAGTACTGACTTACTAAAGAGAAACCTAAAAATTAATCAGTTAAGAGAGCACTGAGAGATGGCTATTCGTCGTACGTTATACGAAAAACGCTATATTATCCCGTCCTTGATCAGAAAATTCCACAATGTCCGTCTGTATCTGTATGTCACTCTGACGACGAGTGGCGACATTCAACAAAAACAAATGACAGCTATAGGGATGTGTATTGGCATTAGCGGTGGGCGATTATGAGATATACTAATGAAGTTAGAGAATTCTCTTCAGTCACGCTCACGCACGCACGGCACAGTCGCGTGGGAAGGGGACAACGACAACACAATGCGGTTTGATAATAGTGTACTACTGCGTCTTGTATATTGTCGTACCTGACTAAACTTCTTTCTTTGATAGAGAAAAATGATTTGTAGGTTGTTAAATATTTGTTTTGAATAGAAACAAAACAGAAAAAAGTCAATTAATTCATACTACACAAAAGAAAATGAACATTTATTTCTTTATTAAGGTTATTTGAATAAGCTATAAAGCGAGCGAAAAGTGTTACGTAAAAGGCTAAAACCAACTATCTTTTAAAACCCGGTAAATTTACTGTTAAATAAATTCACTAAAAGTACCAAAACCCTCAACCTAAACAAAACAAACCAAACCACAATGTCTATCTATATTCTATAGTATAGGTATTCATCCTACTACTACTAATGTCACGGAGCTGTCGTCGACGACGTCGACTTCATAAAACAGGATTAGTAGTACTAATTAGTAACATCATTTGATTATGAAAACATATTAGTTACTAATTCCATAATCGATTATCAACATTAGTAATACAAAATAAATCGATTATGCCGATCATTCATAATCGCCCACCACTAATTGGCATGACCTATAACAAAACTAACAAAGAAATTGTATAACGCCTAGTTCGCACAGTTTGAAGCATTGAATCTTGAATCTGTGTTGCTTCCACAAGCCACAAGTTGCTTTATATCATACGTTCCACATTAAAGGGCAGTATTTTTTTTGGAATTTTTCAGTCTTCTTTATTTAGCATCACTACTGTCAACATACAAAAAAATAATTATAGTATTTTTATTGCTAGCGTTCTGCACACGTAATTATTATAAGCCTCTATCACACAGGTGCGTTGTCATTGTTATGGAATGACATGGCTATGTCGGAAAACACAGAAGTGCGAAAGGAATTGAGAAACATTATCGCAATAACGCCCCCATTAAAGAGCCTCAATTACTATTATTATTAGTTGCTGTAGCTACTATCGCATGCGTTGTTTTTTGCAGTTTATTCAAGTACATTATTTATTGGAAGGACTACGAATTTACACACAAAAAAACACTGTATCATCAGTGTATCCAAGGGATTGGGACGCATTGTCGCTATAACGATAAGGCCCGAGTCACACCGGAATGGCAGCGGCCGCCCGCGGCGGGCGCCGCGAGGCCTTTCGTTTCTAGCGACGCTGGCGGCCTCGCGAAAAACGAAAGAAAGAGAACGGCTATACTGTTTTTGAACGCTACAGAGCGATTTACTGTTTTGGAACGGGTTAGGCCCGAGTCACACTGAAATGGCAGCGGCCGGCAGCGACGCGGCGAGCACTTTCAGTGTGAAATAATTTTAGGGACAACGCACACCGGAATGGCAGCGGCCGGCAGCGGCCGTCAGCGGCCGCCCGCGGCGCCGCGAGGCCGCCAGCGGCCAACTACATACTTCAAAGACCAGTATCGCTTGAAATACTTAAAAAGGTCGCGAGGCCGCCCGCGGCCGCCAGCGGCTGCCAGCGGCCGCGCGCCTTTCGTTTCTAGCGACGCTGGCGGCCTCGCGGCGCCGCGGGTGGCCGCTGCCATTTCGGTGTGACTCGGGCCTTATGCTGTCAAAGAGAGTAAAGTATTATAGAGAATCTGTGCTCGGCATTCGGCTAAGCGGCTAAGTAATGTTATTGGCTTAAAGGTCTTTGATACCAGGCCATAAATCCTCAAAAAAAAAAAGTAATGTCAAATTGTCATTCACGATTTCATCATTTCACGTCAGTCCGCAGTCGTCAGTTCGTCACAAACAAAACTATATTTTTTGTTAATAATTTTGTTCCCAGTTCCCACGCAATAAATAAAATAAATGTAAACAGTTTAACTGCCACGGTAAAAAAGCTTAATTTTTACCATGTCTTCGGAAAGTTTTGGTGTAGTAAATGACTTGGCTCCAGTTTTTCGTCCTTACATTCAGAATGTGTACCAAGATTTAAAACTCGGTGAGTTTTCACAAGGCAAACATATATTTCTATTTGGGTAAATCACTAGCAAAGTAACCTCCACCATCCATAATATAAATATTGCAGGTTTGTGTAAGACAAAAGTTGACTTTGAAAGAGTATCTGGGAATTGTGAAGGAGGTGAATGCCAAATTAGGATCGTCTTACCCTATTGTTCCAAGAAACTGAAGTGGGAAATAATATTTGATGCCACAGCACCTTGGTTCGCGCCAGACTTCAGATTCGATGATGATAGCTTTCTTATGAATGTTGATGAACAGTTTTTAGAGGAAAAAGTGCCAAGTTTATCAAAATGGAATGAAAGTGATCCAAAAGCACTCAGTGATGTTATTTCGGAACTCATCAATCTTTACAAGCTTCATCAGGTAAGCAAAAGAAGTGGAAAATACATTTGAGAATGTGTAAAAAGGCAACAGTAATTAAAAAAAAAGTCTTAAAACAATACCCATATTTTTATTTGTATATTTTTAATACAAACTTAGCTTCTTCCTCCTTTTACAGATAAAAAAATTAAACGAAGATGACAGTTCTCGAGCCTACTTTGAATACAGTGCTCTGCTGGGAGATGCTCTGACATCTGAGCAAGATATTGAAGTGTGGGTTGGTAGCCATGTAGTTGAGTTTCTGATCAGACTTAATGTTGATACATCCAGATTACCTGAATTGTATAGTGATGGGTAAGCAAATATGTTTACATGTTTGTATTTTTTACACATACAATTCTAGACCACACAATAGTTGAGATAAAGCTGATAGTTATATTTTTTTCAGAATTGAAAAGAATCCCGGAATAGACACTGCATTATTATTGGTCAGATATCCAAATTCAACAAATGCTGAATTAATTCTTTCACCTATACTCACTAAGTCACTTGGAAATATATCATTACCCTTGTAAGTAAATAAATCTAAAATAAGTAAATGTTTTCGCAAGTCTGATAACCCATAAACAAAGTTGAAACTTTGAAAGTAAGTAGTAAGTTAGTAGTATATTGGAGTTGCCAAATCATAGTGCTAATAAAAAATGCTACTGCATATAATATTCTGCTGAGGCTTATAGCAGTGTCCCTACTTAGATTTTATTTCCTTAAAGTTTTATTGTAGTAATCTAGTGTTGCCAAGCTTTAATTTGTGCAAACTTTTGTTTTTTATCCAGTCTCATTATGAACACAATCACAACAATGGAAATTGTATTAAATATTTACTTTTTAGAATGCACCAGTCAGGTGTTTTAATGGATTATGTCCCAATGGTGACAGAGTTACTAAATAATAAGGTATGCAATTTTTAATAGTATTATTAGAATAATAACAATGGCTTTGATTTACTGTATTGTGTGTACATAAATCTTATTAAAAATATTTAAATGTGAATTAAGGCAGTATTTTTACTTCAGATCAATGATTTGCTGAACAATGAAAAACTAAAGCGGGATTTACTGGCACAACTAATTGTAAAGTATGAAGGTGCTGTACTAGAACATGATGCTAATAATGCAGCATTTCTATTTGAAATGAACAACTACCACTTTATTCTTCAGATAGACATTGGTTAGTATATTACTACTACTACTACAAACGGCCTACCACAACTTCCCCCATGTCCCAAATCTTAGAAATTTACAGCTTTTCTTTCCTATAATATGCTTTTTAATACATCTATACCTTCCTCAAGTCACTCTGTCTATTTAAGAAAAAACTTTCTTCCAAAACAAGTTGTAAATCAGTAAACTCAGTACTCATAAAGAAATATTGACCAAATTGAAAAATAATACTCATAATTGTATTTATTCTGTGTACTTTTACAGAAATTGATGTACTGAATGAATTCATTGATTCCAGGTGCTAAGTTCCCAGATAAACCACCAGTATTGACTCTGAGATCAATTTATCACTGCAACAAAGGGAAACCAATGTATAAAATACTGTCAGGGTGTCCATACAATCATTTTGAAGGCTACATTGAACAACAAGTCGAACTTTTCAAAAGTGAGTGTATGGGCCTGCCACCAACTAAAGAATCACATCAATTTGTGACTCTAGAAAACTAAATGAAAGTGCGCATTATGTATAAGTATCTAGCTAATAAGAAATAATGTTCTTATAACAAATAACTGTTTATATTACATGTATAAAGAAAATAAAAGATCTTCAGATGAATGAACATGTTTTATTATATAAGACTATTGATGATTTTCTACAAAGATTTCTTACTGTAAACTCTTAGATTAATATTTGGTTTGCGCGCCGACAGTCGTCTTATTCATTCATTAATCTAAGATGTGAGTTCACACTTGATATTTTCACAATGTAGTTATATATAGCTAGCAGAATCATTATTGAAACTTCTACATTTGCTACATAATTAATATTGTATGTGGGTTTAATCTAGTACAACTGTTAATTTAGTAATTAAAGTAATCAATTGCCATAAATATATATATAATCAATACTTTCATTATGCTCCAACATTGTTTAACATATTATTTAGGAACAAATTATAACACTACCAAAATATGAAATTTGTATCAAGACAACAGGTACTGTAACTTTGTGAATAATAATCCAAATAAAGTATAATCACAAAGAGTTTCCACAGTGACAAACTTGCCGACAGAAGAACCCCACAATAAATTAAATAAAATTATGTAAGTACTTAATTATTTGTAAGTTCATGCAACACGCATGTTCATACGCTAGATCTAATTTGTCAACTTATTGTCTTCTTTGGATCCAATAAGTTCGTAACGATATCTCATATACATGACTTTCATCCTATCCCATATATTATCAAATGAGTCAAAAGCAGGCCTGACATCAAGAAGAGCAAATTGGTATTTGTTGTCAACTTCACCACCATCGTAATAGTCAATAACGTAGCGGACTTCTTTTCCACATCTGTCGACAATCCAGTCATGTCTATCGAATGGCAACTCATACCTGAAAACAAAGGTTAAAAGTTTTTAACAACAAAGTAAAAGTTATCTTTGCCAAATTATACTAAATTAGTAGAGACGGTTTGTGATCTTTTCTTTTGGGAGTGGGAAATCATTAAATGACGTCCCCAGTCCTGGGCGCGGCGGGAGGGCGTGTCAGACTTTTACTGACTAAAACCCACTCATGTTCCTTCAGTTGCTCTTTATGTTCCGGGGTCACAGTAACTATTACAAACATTCCGCAACCCTGGAGACGGTTTGTGTGATTGTAAATTAAATAATTCATCTAAAACAGGTGTTATCAATTAAAGAAGATTAATAAACTACAAAAAATTGTCTTTATGTATACATACCCAAGCCAATGTCGTATGCGAGCCCTAGGGCTGTAATCCGACGCTTTCCCACCAAAACTCTTGAGTCTTGGGTGTCCACACTCCTTGGCATGCAAAGCTTCCCATTTCAATACTTCCTGCCATGCCTAAGGTACAAAAAATATATTTGTATGTCTATACAATGATTAACTTTGAATGATATAAAACAGAGATCATCATTTTATATTATTTATCTTTGAAACGTTTAATTAAAACAATTACTCTAAAACTCTCATAGATCTGTGCTTTCGGCAGACGAATGGCTAATTAAAGTCTAAAGTCAATTACAAAGACATCCAATAAATTGGTTTTTGTTATTTATAGTTTCTCTCAAACAGGACAATTGAATCTCAAGTAACAGGAAAAATAGAGGTAGACAAAATTACCTGTTCATTGTTGGCATTGTGGATTTTGATGATGTCATCCATATCTTTCTGTTTAATGTCTTCGTTCTTCCAGCGCCAGCCTTTACGCAGCATGGCATTCCAAAACATTTGCTGACTAGGGTACACCCAGAACTCTGTGGACCCATCCGGCATGGCTCGTGGTATTGAAGATACTTGACGCTGAGTGGGGAGCTCAAATGGCTGGTCAGGGGCTGGCTGCTGGTTGGCCGGTGGCATCTAAAGGAATTAAATCAAATTCTATTTAATATTAATACAATTTGTAATTAACAAAATAACTATACCTAATATGATTAAGTTTTAACGTTATCCCAATTTCCACAGAGTCAAAAAAGAAGTTACATGACAGTAAATAAAAAATAAGGCTTTTATAATGAGAATCACCACCTTCAAAATGAGAGCCTTCGGAAGTCAGTTTGGCTTCCATTCTTGAAGGCAATTATTTTTTTATAATAACCTCTTTTATTACTTTTCAGTGTAGAATTCTATTATCTGACTTTATTGTGCAAAAAAAGTTTACAAAATGAACTACTGGGCCAAACTATGTATTTTTTTTATAGTACCAAATTGTATCTATTCTGCATCATGCTCAATAAGAATCACCTAAATTGTATCATAGATCTTACGGTAATCAGTGTACAAACATAAAAAAAAATTGAAAAGTTAGTCAATTAACATGTAATTATAAAAATTAAAACATAATAAATTATTGTCCACAGGTTAATCCTTCGAACACATGTGATTTGAGACAATAGAAATACAATAGCAGCCCGACAGCCGGCTGTCGGTTGGTTGTTGAAAGGTTAAGGCTCAATTCGCAATAAAAGCAAAATTTAACTGCAGTCTTAGGCCCGTATTAATAGACGTCACTCAATTCTGAGACGCTCTCAAGTTTATTGCTGTCCTTATTTTTTCCCTTTAGAATGACAAGGACAGCAAGAGACTTGAGAGTGTCTCGGAGTTGAGTGACATCTATTAATACGGGCCTTAGTACCTCAATGCAACTTTTGGGGTTGATTGTTAGAGGAATTATGTCACTTCATTATAAATAGTCAAGTTGTAAGTTCTATTTGTAGTACATTAATAAGAAACAATAAACCCCAAATAATCAACAATCCTGTACTATTATTGAATCTTATAAATTTCATAATAATAGAAATGTTGTCAATTTTTGTATTATAGTGTAGTAGTACAGGCTATTTACTCATTGCCACTAAAGTTGGTGATGGTACCTACCATCGTTATTATCATCATGGTTATCTATAATAATAATCGTATCATTTCTTAATAGCTAATAGCGCATGTGTGGGACATAGGATTGTGTAATACATTTGAAGGTTACATTACATTATTTGATACATGCTCTAGATAGTTATTTTTAGCGATACTGATAGTGTAGTCTTTTGTAAATTGTGGAATGACACTTACCATGTTATAGGGATTGACATCGTTGCTATGCTGCACAGGGCACTCGGAAGGTCTCTTGGTTTCTTCAGGTTTGACATCAGTTTTTTTGTGCATTGGACATTCCGGCGGTGGATTAGAGCCACCTCCAATGTTCGGCACGATGACATTAGCTTCTGCTGATACTGAGTTTCCCATTTTGCTGTTAGTTAGTCTTACGTAAGCTAATTATTACATGTACCTAGGTTAGCAGGACATGAGCATATTTTTGTCCCCGCTTAAGACTACAGAAACCAATAATTTCTTCATTAACAGTAATGAATTATGGACTCAATTGAGAACAGTTATTAAGATATTAGAATTAGGAGTTAATCACTAGTTTTGTCACTGATTGTAATGTTCGGTTCCAATCTCCGATCTTCAATCAAACTCAAAATCGTTTACATTGACATTCTTGACATAACAAACTACAGTGTTGCCAGGACAGTTATTATTCCTATAAAGCCTCTACTACACATTTTTGAAAGGCGTACATAACCGGTGTAAGTGCCCATGGCAGTTATTCAACTAATGCAATGATCTTTCCATACACACATTCGATAGAACTCCAACTGCATAGTCAGATCAAAAAGATAAATAGTTGCCGTGTATACTGAGCATACTTCAAAATAAACAGTTCTGAGTTTCTGACTGTTTGTTCAGGTGTTCTGATAAAATACAACAAACTTACTGGAAATAAAAGACATTAGAGCTACAGCAGCTATTGCTTTATTGATGTTTCTATATACATATAATATTATACTTATCCAGTACTAATAAAAACTACCTCCACCAAAAATTACTTTTTCTTTATAAATTTTAAATATTTCTTTGCATTGAAGTCATCTTCAATATCATCAGTAATCTTTACTTTCTTCTTTGGCTTTCTCTTTTCTAATCTCATTTTGCGTTCTTCTTCATTCAACTGGGATAGGTCTAGAGGTAACTGTAATAATAACAAAAAGAATATATCAATTTGTTGTTCATTTTACTGTAGGTACTTAAGGTAAAACAGTGTGAATTAAAAGAGTATATAATAATAAGAGTTGGTTATTAATATTGAAATAATTGCTATATAGTTTGTTGCCATCAACACTTTTTTAATTTTTTCTTCACAGTTCTACACTAACAGATAGAAGTGCTTGAAAACAATAATATACTAAGGTTTTTATTTATTATGGGTTGCACCTTTATTTTATTACTTTGGTACAAGATGGCAAGGGTAATGATCTTCCATGAGGCTAATGTGACAATGTTGGTTGGGTTAGGTCATAAATAATAAATTGGTTGAATTAGCTAAATATTTCAGGTCCAAATACAAAAACTCATTCAATCCAGTGTTTAAACAGTTACAAGTTTACACCTATATTTTTCTGAACTGTGGCTGAGACAAAAGAAAAAGACATCTCTATGCCATTGTTATGTATATCATTGATGGAAATAGACTTGCTTATTTCATAGGACTCCAGTGGTGGAAATTTAAAACCGGGGGAATCATGTGCATGCAATAAAAGCATAAAATTAGGAAACAAAAGCCTTCCATTCCTTCCCTGTCTCTTTCAGAATATTATCAGTTGTCAAGTTATCTTTCAACTAGCAAACAATCTGGTACATGAAATTAAATTGAATGAGTTGTAAAAAACATACACAATATCTGTTTTTCAAAATACCTTTATAATTTTCCTAGGTTCATGATATCTAATATTGATAGAAGCTCCGTCCGGTAGGACCACCTTCGTTGGATACATTCTGCAATACAGGTCTCTGTGTATCTTTGTAACGCTAGCTATATTATTATGCAAATAGCTTTTAGCACAATAGCTGACCAGCGATGATTTTAAGTTTAGAAGGGTCTTTAAATTCATTTTATAATTAATTCAATTTCTTTTTGAGTTGAGACTCGTAAGAGTAGATCTGTTTTCTGTTTGTAAGTACTACTCGTAACCTACAAACAGAAAACAGATAATAGTGACAGTGACAGTGTCAGTGTCACTGACTGATTGACACATGATTTGTTGACAATAGTAGAGAGGTGTAAATAACAGCTTTATTTATTGTTACTTTTAATGAATCAACTAGTTAACATTTATTCAGTTAATACATCACTGAAAAATTACATTTTTAGACTTCAACGCATTACTTCAGGAATTGCATTGGATGGTCCAAATAAATAATTTATGTAAAGCAAATCTCTATTAGTGAATCATAATTTTCCAAATATGTGAGAAGTCGTATCGTATACAGGGTGGAAAGTTTCAAAGGGGCCCCTGGAGGAAAACTACTTTAAATCGTTAAAATTGATTATTGTACATAAAGGAAACATTCCTTTATTCTTTTATGAAAAAAAAAACTGCATTCAACTATGGACCTAAAAAAAAGGCGGTCGCCGTCCCCTCAACTACAAGTGAAGCAAAGCACCCATAGTATGCCAGTGCTCCTATATGGACATGCTAACACGCACACATCTACACTATAGTATGCCGGCCGTCGGACATTACACTTTGAACTGCGCTCGCGTGATATTCGGTGTTAATTTTGCTAGTATTTATTAAACTATGCCTTCATTGGTTTCAACAACTTTTTACTTCATTGTAAAAAGTTGTTGAAACCAATAAAAGCCACGGGATCACATTTTAGCGGGGGTGCTCCCGCCTTAGCCTTCTAACCTAACCTGTCCGAGTCGGCTGGTGCTCTGAGTCGGGGTGCCCTGATCCGGGGCGAGAAAGAACTAGTTTTGTCCAGGCAAAACTATTTTCTCCTAAAATTGGGTATGCCCAGTAACATAACTTTATATTAAACGATTTTCGATTAAATATACGGTATACATATTAAACGTTAGATCAAATGATTTTCGATTATATAAACGTTATATCAAACAACGTTATACTAATTAAGTTTTAGAATAAAATAGTCCACTGTACTGCCTCACTGTTCTGCCCTCGTGTGAAATGGGCATAACCCGGCAACATCCAGCAATTATTGCGAGATGCAGACAAGGGCACCAACACACCATTATTTCTGTTTGTCTCATGTCTGTCAGTCTGTCTGTGGCACCAACATTCAAGTTTCAACAAGGCTTGGCTTATACCTAAGGGGCCGCTGGATTGTTTGATTTTGTTTTGTTATTGGTTTTGAAATTACTAAATAAGTATTAGGTATTAGTAGAGAAAGTGGAAATGAGAAAGCTCTAAATATTTTTTCTTAAATGCGCGTAATATTTTCGTGACCATGGGTTGTACACAAAGTGAAATATCTCCTCAAAATGAGACGCCGAGAAAAGGATGCACGGATGTGTTGTGGCTCATTATTTATATTTTGTTTTGGATATTAATGGTAAGATAGATGTAAATAACATAAAGTATTTAATTTTTTAACTTTTTTACATATGTTGATAGTGTTCTTAATTAGTTCAGCCTAAATCCAGATAATGTAAATTAATTACACAGGTTAATATGTTTGTTATTATTCTGTACGATAATATAAATAAAACTTTTTAATTCTAAAATATGCAGTTAATAATGATGATATATTTGGTTCTCAGATAATTGTGGCTGCAATATCTTTTGTGTATGGAAATCCTCTAAGAGTTATCAATGGATTTGATTCCTTTGGTAATACATGTGGAGTAAAAAGTAATCAGAAACTTACAGCGGCCCCAGTGTCAGGAATAAGTACTTTGGATAAGAAATATTTGTTCTTTATGGATGTAAAAGAACTTCAAAGATCCCTCAAAATATGTGTAAAGGAGTGTCCTAATAAGAAATTAGAGTCAATGGATGACATACAAAACTTTTATAAAGAAACTGGATCGAATATTTGTCGTTATGACATAAATTTGAATACCCTAACAAGCAACAAGGTCATTGGGAACAGCTACATTGGGCCTTGTCCCACACTACCAGTATATGAGACATTTCCTCTGTTAAACAGATGCTTCCCGAAGTCAGCAAAGGAACTGACCAAAAAAGTATTTAATGACTTCTATGATTTACTCAATAGTTGGGATACTATTGAGCAAATGCTTTCAGACCTGTACTCTTCTTGGAAAGAGATGATAATATGTGTAATTGTAGCATTTAGTAAGTATAATGTTTATTTTGCTAAATAAGTTATTTTTTCATAGTAGATTTTGCAACACTGCAAAGGAGAGTGGCATGCTTGTACACAGCCTTGGATGAATGAGGCCAAATATTTTACAGATTAGGTCAATTTGCACCTGCACTAGTTTGATCATTGTGGTATAAATATGCTTATGTGGGAAGCAAGTTAATAAAGGCACTGAATCACTCGTACTAGTGATGTCATCTAGGCATTTCTTCACACAGTTGCAGTTTCTATGAATAATAGCTGTAGCAACAATTTAATTAACAACTAGGCAAGATATTAATAAACAAAAGGAAGTGAGGAGAGGATGAGGCCATCAATAATTATACACCATTTTGTCACCTTGACATTTGTTAGAACTAAAGAAGAGATTTAATATACTTATACACTCTTGTGTTACATTTTTTTTGCTTTATAAATAGTTTCTTTATTTGTTTGATCTTTTACAGCCAACTTTCAATAAATAATTATGACATTCATAAGTTTAAAATCCTTGTAGTTTATTTAACTGACTTGCATTTTTTTTCTACTTTATATTTTTTTAAAGGTAAAACAAAACAAAACGTATTAGTCTAGGTTCAACAACCCACTCTTACAATGATAGGTCAAGGATATAATTACTTCATTGGTCTATATATTTTTGGTATATAGATCAATTTCAATAACTAATTACATGAAAAAAACAATTGCACTTCAGTATCATCACCTGTTTTTTCTTTCTGTTTTTTTCTAGGCACCAAATAAATTAGCTGTAAAGATAGCAGCTTGCATGGAATATTTTCCAAGAAAGTAGCCAGAAAGTAAATTATTCTGGTTATTTTGAAGGTTGCTCATAAGAATTCTGTTCAAAAAGTACTTTGCTAGTCCTTAAAAATTAACATGTTCATTATTTTGTAATACTTAGAAGTATGTAGCTAATTAAATTGTAGTTGTAGTTAGTATTAGTTATAGATAACTAATAGTTAACTCTGATATTTTACCAATAGTAATGTATGGATACTACATAATGTAACATTGAGTAATATGCAATAGAGTAGTTAGCTATAAATAATAAAACATATATCCAGTCTAACAATTCCTTTGTCAAATAATTTCCAGATTTTTTACTGTATTTGTTTTTTCAGTATGTTCTCTTGTTATGGTTTCAATACTTCATTTACTGGCTACTTTGGTATCATGGATATTTATGATATTGGTGTCAGTAGCTAGTGTGGCTGGAACAGCACTGTTGTGGTACACATACCATGAATTGAGGACTAAACACAAGACTTTTGACACTGCATATTTGTCTGTAAGTAATATTTAAACAGGGTGTCCCACTGCAATGCCACATGGAGGGAAAGTACCTTAAATATTGTAGATAGAGCATTTTACTGAAAGAAGACATTATTTGAATTTTGAAAACATTTTAAACTGAATTCATAGATATTTAAATAATTACATAGTTGAACCGGGAATCGAACCTGTTACTCGAGAAAATTAATCAGCCTGTAGTTTTATCCTACAGATCGAAAGGCTTCATCACAAGGATTATTTTTTGCTAAATAACATGGTGTCAAAAATAAAAGAAAGACCATGAATTTTAACATTTTAATACAAAATCAGTCATTTTTTTAAATGCTAAAAACTAGTCCCTTCTTGAATACAAAGTAATAACTTTTGATTATTTCGTTCCCTGACGATTTTTTGGTCTTGTTGTGGTGGATATTTATTTATTATAATCATGCGTACTATTCGAGTGGGTAGATTATTTAGTAAAAGTAGTTATGATTTTCAACTGTATGTCTTTACGGCAATGTAAGCTTTTAACTTTTTAGGACAACATTTTACATCAAATGTTAAAATTCACGGTCTTCCTTTTATTTGTGACACTATGTTATTTAGCAAAAAATAATCCTTATGAAGAAACCTTTCAATCGGTATGATAAAACCACAGGGTGGTTATTTTTTCCCAAGGAACAAGTTCGATTCCCGGCCCAACCATTTAATTATTTAAAAATCTATGAATGCAATTTTAATTGTTTTTAAAATTCAAATAATGCCTTCTTTCAGTAAAATGTTCTATCTACAAGATTTAAGGTACTTTCCCTCCATGTAGCATAGCCGTGGGACACCCTGTATATAAATATATTGGGGCACCTCACACACAACTGTCTGATCTCAAACTGCAGAGCTTGTACTATGGTAACCAGATAACTGATATACACAAATACATACAAAAACATAATATAAATAAATGTCATGTAGACAGTCATGCTTATTTTTATTTATTTTATTTGACTCATCACGCTAAGATTTGTCAGGATCACTAATCAGTAGACCAAAAGCCTATTAAAACGCACGGTGTTTTTTTTGCCCAAAAAAAGTGACATTCGCTTTTTATTGAAGATTTATACCAAATATATCATTCTGATTTTTGATTTTTAAATATTTGTATTAGGGTTGTCACTAATTTGACCTTTTGCGATATAGTACCTGCTTATACTTCTTAGACAGATTTACTTTCGCAATTAAAAAAAATACCAAAACAATTTTTTTTGACCTTTTATCCTTTTTGTGATAACCCTATATTTGGAACTTTGATCCTGCACATAAAAATCATTTTCTCGAAACCTAGGCCGAAGTTGAATGTAATATTTTTGTGGATGATAAACCTAAGTACAAGGAATCTATTTATACTAGATAGAGGTCCTACTTCGTGCTAGAAAAAATATAAAAAAATAAATAATGATTTCAACAAAAAAAAATCTTGTGAAGGTTTTGTCAACATTTTTGAAAAAAATATAAACAGGATAATGTACACCAAAAAATGCTTTATAAAACTGAAGTACAAAAATCAAAAAAATATGTATAGATTTTTTTTTACGAATTATTTTTAGTATTTTCAGTGTGAAGGTCACGAAAACTAAAATATTTTTTTAAAAATAAAGTATGAGAAATCGACACATGGGTGTTCTACTCTTGCATTTGGAATGATATATTTGGTATAAATCTTCAATAAAAAGCAAATGTCACTTTTTTTGGGCAAAAAAAACACCGTGAAACGTAATAACATAATAAACGTAAGGAGAATACACATAAAACATTACTTATATGTTTTTTTGTCTTTTATTAATGTAATTAAGTCATAATCAGTAGTATCATTTTCCGATTTCAATTTCCATGTTTGTAACAAAATAATTTGTGACCAGGTTAATATCACGCTACGCGCCAACTGGATTGCTACTAGCGTGTTACTAATCGATGTCGTGTGTCGACCCAGATATTAAATTAATGGGATATTATAAATTGCATATCAAATAAATAATCACCTATCAATACATACTCATCATTTATATTCTTTTTTACATCAAATAACTTACTTCACTACAAATAAACTAAATGTTTAACAAAACTTAAACTGCAGATAATTCGAAATTATACATCAATATGACATTATTTTTTTTCTTCTATTGCAATACAGTTAAATTTATCTTTGTACAAAAATACTACATACATAGCATAAATACTGACTGCACAGCAAAATTTCCATATTTCATAGCAAAATAACTATCCCAGTCGCATATTAACCAGTAAGTACAACCAAACCTGTTCATCATATTTGTCTTAATTTTCAAAAAGCCATGCTCAGGAAATTTTATGATTATTATACCAAAAAAATCCTGTTACATTGCATTATTTTTAAAATCAGAACAAATTAACTGAAAAAGGTACGTGGCTTCGCGCGCTTTTTCGTCACTGGAGTGCAGAGTGGCGCGAGCGAGTAAGATAGAGATAGAAATGGTTGGTTAGGTTAGGTTAGAACTGTGACCACACAAGACGCGAAGGCGAGCGAGCGCAGCGAGCGTGCCGCGGCAGCGGCCGCCGAGCGCCAGATATCCTCTTTTGCCAAGCAAATATTTTAGTTTCTTTGCTCTGTTTTAGAATAATTGGTGATCTATTTTAATTAGTTTGCTTAAATACTTATTAGTAAAAACCTATTATAGTACATACAAAAACATTTATTTGGTACTAGACCCTACCTATATCTCCATGATTTAAAGTGATATATTGTGGAATTTTAAGTTCGTGGCGCCACCTGCAGAAGCTAAAAATGTGCCTATTGGGCAAAAACGGAAGCGTGGACGCCCCGCGAAAGCAAGACCCGCTTTAATAATTCAATAAATTACAATTTTGTATCAAATTTTATATATTTTTTGCTGATCTCATTATGTGGTAATTAATAAATAATAAGACGACTGTGACTAATAAAATGCTGTTTTATTTAGAAAAACTACTGGAAATAATATAAAAATAGAAGCTATATTTAAAAGAAAAAGAGGTAACATGTATAATGTGCATTAAGATTATTAGGTGTGCATTGATTAAAAAGCTTTTGCTTTAGGAAAAATCGCTGTACGCTGCGAAAATAAATTGTAGTGTGTTTACAGTCAATCTGGGTAACTTTGATTCATTCGGGTAACTTTGACAGCGGGACCATGAACTAGTTTTGATTATTTTTTCGCATGAAGCCAACACTATTCATAAATGTTTATTTTAGATTTGCTATTTTAAACAAGCTTCGTAAACGCACCTTAAAAAAAAGTAAGCTGTCAAAGTAAGAAAACGTCAAAACTTTTTTTCTGAATATAGCGCGCGAATTCAAGTTTGTTTTACGGTGAATAACTTTTTGAATATTTTGTGATTTTGGTTGCTGATAAGGTAAGTGAGATGTTATACAGAGCCATTTGTAATTGTACTATCGCATTATCATGAAAGATTTGCATATAATTACGTCTTATTTTTAAATTTCATGCATAAATATGAAGACAAGTATTTTGAACAATAACTGGATAACTTTGACACTGTCAAAGTTACCCTTACCAATTATTATCTATTTATTTTAAGCGGGGTAACTTTGACACAGAGTTTCATAATGTTTTCCTTAAATATTTTGACTGTATGAGATTAATGTATTCAGCAGTAATAGCGGCGTAATTAATAGTTACATATGTATGGATTTTTATTGTTATATATTTTTTTAGCTACGAGTCGCCATGCCCAGAAAAAAGTTGACTTCGGAGCCTGGTTCACGAAAGTACGGTGTAAGATCTAAATACAGTCCAGAAAAGTTGGAAGAGTGTCTTGAAAAAGTCAAATCGGGAGAACTAAGTGCGTATGGTGCCAGTAAACATTTTTAAATACCCATAAATACAATAAAAAAAGGAAAAGCGAAAGGAAAGCGAAGAAATAGAAACTGACATGGCGGAGGAAGAGGTGATAGAAAAGATGATCGAAGAGTTTGTTGTTATAGATGGAGTTTTGCAACATGAACAAGAAGAAGAAAGTATGCTCTTATCTAAACCTTCCACTTCAAAATATGTTGAGTTCTCACCTGGAACTACAGTTATATTTAAAACAGAAGGCTCACTGTTTCCAGGAAAAGTGACAAGTTCCACATACCCGTATTATACACTTTTTGTCATGAGTAAATCAATACAAGGTGGTTGGAAATGGCCAGACAAAAGAGAAATTATTAAAATTAAATATGATGATGTTGTATCTACAGTAGATAACAGTAAAATCAGTATAAAACAGCCTGGGCTCTACACAATTAATGACGATTTGCTCTATATGGAGTGGGGAGAATAGACAATTTATGCTCAAGATTTTACAAAAAAAAAATCTGTTTTAATTATTTTTGCTTGTTTTCTTTTTAATTTGCCTAAAAATGTTTAATTATAGGAGTTTTTAAAGCGTTTTTGATGGTGTTGAAAAATGAGTGTAACATTGCCAAATGCTGTAGACTGATTCTTCATTATTTTTTTTTATATAAGACAAAACTGCAAAATGGTCGTTTTATTGAGTCACATGCATCCATTAGTTAATAAATACATACACCAATGTTACCCAGAGTGATAAAAATAATACTTATTACTACTTTTTTATGCATGGCTCTGTGTGTGTCAAAGTTACCCATTTTATGAAGGTAACTTTGACAGGGCACAGAATTGAGATTTTCTACTATATTGGTATGTTTTATAAACTTTCTGTGAATTTCTATAGATGGAAAGTAATACGAGAGCACTGATAAAATAAAAAACACTCGAGTGATAGGCGTAAATTTTTTAAATATAGTATAAAATATCGCCCTTATCTGTCAAAGTTACCCAGATTGACTGTAGTGATATTTTGAGATGAATATTTTGCTGTGCAATCAGTAATTTTGATGGGAATTCGGAATCTTATTGCCTAGAAAAAGGATATTTTTTGATTTGCGTTTAAATACCACCCTAAATTAATTAATTACTTGAATAATTTTACAGGAGTCCCTGAAGAATGAAAGTGCGTTTCTATGGTATTCAATAATAGCAACTATAATAACGGTGAGTATTGTTGTTTTTATAAGGTCTTGTTGGTAAACGGTTCTAGAGGTACAGTCAGCAACAAAAGTCGATTAACGCGCGGATTACTAAATTGGATGCATATTAATCTCGTCAACAAAGTGGTTAGTAAATCTCAAAATCTCATGGATAAACTGGTTGTTATTTGTTATATTTAAGTGGCCCCTGAATAACTGAACACTCAGAGCTAAACAGCCTTTACAGGTTAGCGAGTAACGACCGACCAACTTATAATACTATTGAAACTAGGCCACAGCCCTTTCCGCGTGTCTTGACACACTTGACCGGTTTACTAAAAGGGCGCGCAATTTTTTATAACCAAATTTTCTTTTCCTTTTTACATAGCGTCTTGATTTTAGCGATTATATTGTGTAAATAATACACATACGTCTTGTTAATGTCACCTATTTATATATTCGCATACAATATATTTAAAAAAAATACGTAATATAATACGAGTTTTGCAGACTAACGTAGCACTTTCTTTCACCTTAATTTAAATCACATTTTTTTTCAGGCCATTTTACTACTACTTGTATTTGTGATGCGTTCCCGCGTATCATTTTTGGCAGCTTTGTTCAGAGAAACCGCACACTGCCTCGGCTCAATTCCCGCTCTTTTCTTACAACCTATAATTACATTCTTCTTCTTGGTGCTATTTTTAGCATTTTGGTCCATAGTTGTGGTAAGACTATTTTTTTTTTAATTCAATAACTTTATTCTTTGAGTTTAAATTATGTTAATATAATATGTTTGTAGGTATGTTTGGCAACAGCTAACTACCCTGGAATACCACTTCAAACCAACTTCCTAATCAATGGATCTACTTCCGCCGGTTTTGAGCCCATTAATAAAGCCGCAATGGACGCACAAAATGGGAGTCTAAAAAGTAAGGAACTATTTAAAATCCACCATATCTCCTATGTTGTGCATTACTTTTATAAACATCATTGAGGTTCTTCAAAATTAAGAGTTAAACCTTTTTTTCATCTTTACAGCCTTCACCTTAGACAACATAGAGTTTGATCCTATGTGGGTTAAGAGTATGTGGTGGATTTGTCTGATCTGTTTGATTTGGGGCAGTGAGTTCATTCTGGGGTGTCAACAAATGACGATCGCTGGAGCCGTATCACATTGGTATTTTAGGTAAGTAATAATAACGTAACGACGCGGCGACGTCCCATTTACTAATGGGTTAATGCCCGTTTAATGAGATCAGGATAATGTCCACATCCTTGCTTATTTGTGATCTCTCTGCTTTGTTAGGAACTAGACATTCCATGCAATATTGCTTAATTATCTCAAAATAATTTCCCAAAATCCAGGCGAGTGAAAATTCTAAGGCTCATTTTCAGCTATGCAATTGACATACTGTTCCACTTAAAACCAAACTCTTAATTAAATCTTTCGACGACCAAGCGACAGCCGGCTGTCGTGCTGCTATTGTCTTTCTATTGTGGCTAAAATCACGTGCGGTCAAAGGTTTAAACAAACTTTTATGATATTAAGAACTAGCTGTCCCCCGCGGTTTTACCCGCGTCTTTGGTTACTACTCTGGTCGTAGTGTGACGTTGCCTTCCACGATAAATGGGCTATCCAACACAAAATCATTTTTCGAATTTCACCAAATGTACAAACTCTTCAGCTTTATAATATTAGGATAGATTTTATGTTGAATTATTATTTTTCCAGAGGACCAAATGCTCATTCGCCGGTTTTGTATTCTATCGGCAAGCTGATAAAATACCATTTGGGTTCAGTGGCAAAAGGATCTTTCCTGATCACGTTGTTCAAGATACCTCGTCTTATCTTGACGTATTTACATGCAAAGTAAGTTACGAATTACATAATAATTATGTAATACGGTTGGTATTATCTCTGTGATAATGAAAATAAAGAAAGTCGTGAATTCATCTGATAAATAGTCAACATGTGTTTGATAAGTGTAGCAGTAAACTCTAAAAATAAACTACTGAATTAATGTATAAGATATGAAATTGTGGTTGAGATGCCTTAGCCTAAATTTATCTTTTGCTTACCTCTCTTTCAGGCTATCATCCAGAGCGGAAAAGGGTTCAGAATGCGCAAAATGTGGCCTAAAGTGTGGCATTTGTTGCTTTTACTGTCTTGAGAAGTTCATTCGCTATTTGAATCATAATGCCTACACTATTATTACTATTGAGAGATGCCACTTTTGTAAGGCTGCTGGAAAGGTACGTGTATTATTTTCGAAAGATTTCCGTTTTCAGAGTTCCATTTCCAAAGGATGCCAACGGGATCCTATTAACCTTCCGCTGCCCATCCGTCCGTCTCTCAACGGGCTCTATTACGGATACATAAAGAGTTAAATAAAAAACACTTTTACACGTCATATTTTTAAAACTAGATGGAGTCGGCATTTCCTAACTGACTAACTCTAAGAATGAAAAAATTGAAATAATTGGGATTATCGTCGCTTTTTACGTCCAGACATAAACCATTTTTTTGTGTAACGAACCATGCAGAATAGATTTCGGACAAGCCTTTTGAGGAAAGTTCCAATATCAAGACTTCGAAGGTTTTTTTTTTCATTACGATAAGGAATCAAAATAATAAAATATCTTCGAAGTCTAAGAAGACTACAATGGAGAAATTACAGACTACCAATAGTACGATTTTACTAAAGCTTGAAGGTTAAAGAAAAAAGGTTAAGCAGGTTGTTAGGAATATTTTTTCTACATTTTGTTAGATCAATAACTAGAATAGTTACTCGATAGTTTGTTTGAAACTAATATTCTCGCTTATTTATGTAGGATTATGTAGTTTATTACCAGGCTTGGACATGTTTACACCTGTCCATAAAATACGGCGCCACTGTATAACAGAACAAGGAAAAAATCAAAACACTAAATGGTCCGTATTTATTCTTGTTTGTACCTCATTTATCAGTTATTATGCATAACAAATTAAACTGAGTATTACGTATTTACTTTGTTTTGTTATGTCCACAATGTTGACATTTTATGTATGATGGAGTGTCCTCACACTGCTTATTAGTATTTTTCTCTTTTAAAAACTTGTCTTTCCAAGTACTTCTTTGGCTGAATTTTAGCCAGGAATTAATTTGACAGTCGACGAGATAACTCATTCTGTCGATTAACATTTGAATAGTTTTAATAACCCAGATAAAGATTAAAATACATTTATCAAGTTAGTTCGTTAAAACAGCAGAAACACGAGTATTCACAATTGATTTGATTTGATTATATTATAGAGTTTGCCTTACTCGGTTTGCTTTACTCGGCAAACTGTAACGACTCGATGACCTTACTCGGTTAACAATTGTTTATGAAAACAATAGTTCAATCTGTAATTTAATGGTTTCATTGAAATTAACGATCAAAATGAATATACTTAGCTTAGTTTCAGATAAAACTGATAAAACTTTTCTGTCATTTTCAGGCATTTAGTACAATCGTGAACAACGCGCTTCAAGTGGCTACCATAAACAGCGTGGGTGACTTCATATTATTCCTGGGCAAGTGCATAGTGACAGCAGTGACTGGCATCATTGGTCTTCTACTCCTAAAACGGAACTCTGAACTGCACTTCTTTGCTGTCCCGACACTCGTGATATGCATCTACTCATTCTTCATTGCGCACTGTATACTTTCTCTTTACGAGGTTTGTTATTATATTTTGTTTGAGGTATTTTTTTACTGTTAATTTGCGTGAAGCTATGACTATATCTTTTGCCTCTACATATTTTCCTTGGTTGTTCATGAGTAAACGTACAAAAAACCCTTATGTATTGTTACACCTCACGAACGCTCCTCAACCATTGTATTTTATATCTTGTGACGGCCCTGTTTTTATTAATAAATAAATATCAATATTCTTTACAGATGGTAGTCGATTCCCTCTTCCTCTGCGTATGCGAGGACCGCAACATGAACGGTAACGATGGGCGGTGGAAGAACTCGCGCCTAGCGGAACTGGGCGGCCATAAACAACAGAAATACGACGACCAAGATGGCGCTGAGTTGCAGGATGTGCCAGACAAGTACTGAAGCTCGAAGCCTGTTGTGCTTGGGGCTTATGCATGTCCGTTCAGTGCCTTATAGTGGTTACGGCTGCAGATTATGTAATTTCTTGTTGCTTTATTTGGTGTTTTAAAAATCTATACGCAATTTTCTTTCCAGCCAGCTCCAGGTTATTAGGATTGTGTTTGTGTTAGATACTAATTATAGAGGTGCTTTAATCGGTGTCTAGAATTGTCTTGAATAGAAATGTGGTGGCAGCTAAGTGTTTTTTTCTAAATTTTTCTTATTCTATATATTTTGAAAAACTATCTTGTTGCATGTTGAAAAACTATCAGTCCGTTTGTGCCTTTATAATTGTTGTGTGAAAAATTACAACGATTATCATACGGCGACCGTTTCGAGGTCACTTTGGTATGGTTTATCGATTGACCTAGAACCTAACTAAGGGAATTGAAGAGTCATACTTAATTAATCATTGATTCTACCGAATTTGTTTTCCCATAACTGACCTGACTGCCTGACTCATACATTTTTTTTTAGGTGAACCTGGCAGCCTTTAGTGTTAAGAAGAATCGTACGCTTTTATCCAGACTCAGTAATGCATTTTTTATTTATGATTAAAATAAGTAAGCTCATTGACACCAGTTTTGATGTAAGTTTTATATAAATCACTACTTTTTGTAACTTTTATTCGACAATGGTGCGATGTGAGTAGATAAATATGTATGTTTATACGTCATGGTTTTCCGTGTTTTAACATATTTTTCTTAAAAGAAATATCGATGCTTATATACCTATATGTTTTATGAATGTTTACATGACTTTTAGAAATGTTTATGATATGCACCATAAATGTTATTTTTGTGTAATTTTGCAATGTACGTGTTTCCTAATAATTTTAATATTGATGTGATTATGTCTTTTTGACCATGTTGTAAAAGTCGCTAGGCAGGATTATCTAGATGTTTTGTCTTAGATAGAAATCTGATACATCAAACCTTAAATTATTTGATGTAAGCATGTGCCTGAATACTACATTGCACAAGTACAGTTAAAATTGAACTTGTATTTGTATTTGAGAAGGAAGTTAATGGAACGATTGTGATAACTCTCTCGTCTGTTTGCGGCAGCTGAGAAGTACCGTATGTTTGTAAAACAGATACGTACATGCATAATACATAATTATATTTTGTCATAAGCTTGGAAATCTCGATCAAAAATTTAGCTTTAAATGTTTCTGGTGGCCGAGCGTAGGTATCAAACTCCCCACAGTAAACTTAACTTTAATACAATACAGAACAATGATGTACTGTATTAGAAAATGTTTATTGTGGAGAGAAGTAAATACTTAAGTTACATTTTTACTTTTACACTATTTAAAGTACAATTAGGAGTATTTTTATTTTTTTACTCATTTTTTTTAGTGTTTATTTTAACTTTAATTTATAAGTAAGTACCACTATACTAACAAATGTTTAAATTTTTATATTCTACCACGAATGTTAAATGCACGGATTTTTATTCATTCCAGTTTTACCTGAGTGTCAGATATAGACTGCTCAATTTTTACACATAGTTTAAACCTTTTTTTAAAATGACTGTTGAACTTACTTCGTTGTCAAAGTCAAACATTATAATGCATAATATTTTAGCATAATTTTATTGAAACTTTATTTATAGACTAATAATGACCGTCCATATTTTAAAATAGGACTCCTGTAAAAAGGAAAAGGTAATCACATGTACTACGGAATCTCAAAATGATCTTGGACTAAATTATAATGATAGAGTTGTACCCCATTCTAGTTTAGTACCTGCATAATAAAGAGGTCTATTTAGAAATGTTAATTTTACAAATTCTTACTGTTGTTTCTATTTTATTTACATTTTATTACTTTATCTAATGCAATCATCCAAGCTAATTATATAATAAATGCGCGCAACGTTTTATTGAACACGTGTTTACCTCAACCTAGCTCTTCCATAATAGCATCCAGGGATTCATTTAAAAATAATATTAACTATTTAAATAATAATGAAATGTGTGAAAAATAAAATAATATTGTAACAATTTGCCAGGCTTTTCTTTTTTAATTATTACCTCGTTTTGATTTGATTAGATATCTATTGCATTACCATGGCCTTGAGTTGTTTGTGTCATGAACGTTGACGTTCTTATCTCGTCCGCGAATTTACTAACTTCACAAGCTTAAAATAAGTATTTTAACCTCCAGGGTTATTACCTATGAAACAGCAATCAGCAATATTTGCGCAGTGATCGCGTGATTAATCGCTTAACGTCAAAAAAAATCGTATTATGTTATGAACCGATTGCTAATCGCTCGCTGATTGTTCTAATGTACTTATTGCTACGATGACGATAAAGTAGCAATCGCTGGAACTATTTAAATATCACCTTTAACTAAAAAACTTAACTTTGCTCTTAAAAACCATACTAAATACGAAACCACCAAACGAAAAATGCATATTTTAGTTAACTGATTGCTCCACAGAGGCAGCACTATCGCTAGATTGCTATTTGACGTGACGTATTTTGAATTGACGTTTGAGAAGCAAATATTGCTATTTAGCGCGATCCCTCGGCTATTGCAATATACGTAATCCCGGTGCGGGTGCATTCATTCCATCATTTTAGCAATAACTGAGCCTCAGGGCCGTCTTAAGTCTATTCCGCGCCGGGGTGCGGAACTCAGCCTGCGCCCTCGTTTTTTTTTAAACGAATTTAACGACTTTTTTTAATACTTATGGGCTTGCTCTTGGTCCCAGACTAGCCCGAGGGCATAGACGGGGCCTAACAATGGAGCGAGCTTACCCAAAACATGCCTATGCACTTGTCTCTTGAATACATCCGGGTTATAATTATGCATTTGGGAACACAGACAGGCAGGCAGGGAATTACACTCTTTTGCGGTGCGCATAATAAACAATTTTGAGAAACGCTGCGTGCGGATACGAGGAATATCGACCAAGAAAGGGTGGTATCCCGCCGTACGTCTAGATGTCCGGTGGTAAAACGGAGACGGGGGAATGAGCTCGTGTAGCTCATGAGCACACTCGCCGAAGTGCAATCTGTAAAATACCGCCAGACAGGCAACTTTACGCCATGTGCTAGAGGTTGTAGTTGGGCTACCAGCTTCTTGTCGCCAATCAACCTCCTGGCTCTGCGATCTACCGAATCCAACGCGGCCAGTTGGTATTTGGCTGAGCCACCCCATAGGTGATACACGATCGGACTTGAGCTTTATAAAGTGTTAGAAGCTGTCCCGGCGTGAAGTATCGCTTAACCTTGTTAAGGATGCCCAGCTTTTTCGCCGTAGTCTGTGCTTTGGACTCGATGAAAGTGCCGAAGTTGAGATCAGAACTCAACTCCATGCCAAGGAGTTCTAGGGAGCTGGTTACATTTACAGATTCACCTCGGAAAGTAGGAGCCAGGTCAAATGGGCTCCGTTTGGCGGAGAACAGACACGATATAGATTGTCATCGTCCCATTGGGAAAGGGAAAGTTCTCTCGCTCTCTACCATGGCCTCTCTCTGTGAACGTATATCGTCCCTACTGTCTTTTGCGCTGGCCAGATATCTCTTTACAACGATACTGTCATCTGCGTAACCGACTATGCTAGGATTTAGCATATCGTTTATATGGAGCAGGAATAGTGTTCCAGAGACGACAGACCCTTGAGGAACACCGGCATCAATGGCCATAAGGTCCGAAGAGCAGCTGTCGACGACCACTCTGATCGATCGTCCCGTCAAGAAGTCCGATACCCAGCTACAAAAGTCAGCCGGGATGCCATAAGCAGGAAGCTTGCTAAGGAGACTTGCGTGCCAAACCCTGTCAAAAGCCTTTGAGATGTCGAGCGGAACAGCAAAGGATTCGCCGTTTATCTCATTGGCTTCGCCACAGCTATGTGTAACATACACCAGAAGAGTAGACCGACCACGGCGAAAGCAATATTTTTTCTTATTTTATTCGAACGATGGAGCCGGTGTTTCCTAGCAGGGCTACTCTGAGAATAAACATCCGCAACAAACTCAGAGGTCTAAGGCCTTGTCCAGGAAGGGCGAATTCGCCGCAATTCTCTCGCGCGTGAATGTTGCGCCCAGAAAGGGCGTACCTACGCGCGAGTCTATAAACATTTCCGTATCAAAATTTTGGCGCTCTATTTCCCTCTGTTTCTCCATTATACGTGCACTCGCTCTGAAATTCGCGCGAAATCTGGACGCAACAAAGCGGCCCTAGTATCTCGACTCGCGCGCATCGAATCACGCGCGTGTCGAGAGTCTGGCGAATTGCACGCGAATTACGCGCGAATTTATTATTCGCGCGATGCTTGTGGGCGCGATGTATTGGTGCCTTAGTGCCTAGTAATTCGCCAACGCGCGAATGAAATCCCGCGAAACGTTTCGCGGCGAATTCGCCCTTTCTGGACAAGGTCTTAGTCTCTTTTGAAGTCCATACAATATTGTATTGGTCAAAGGAGAATGTTCAAATCTAGCATCGCTTTAAAATAAGAGGGAATAGCCACAAAAATGTACTCATAAATCATAACATAATATTTTAACTTTCCTAAAATAACTTCATGGAAATCTTTTTAGGGGTTAATATTTTATATTTGATTAGTTATTTATTCGACTTTGTTGCATTCTTCCTTTAATGACGTACTTAAGTAAAAGCGGTGTTGCCAATTTCATAAACTTTCCCATAATCAGTCATAACTGATAGTATTACATATTTTATTTTTAAGAGCACTCGTTGATGTCTCAAAAATAATTACGAATATAACATTCATTTGCGTTACCAACAATTTATATTTAATTACCATTTCTAAAATAATGTTATTTTACTAACAAAAAGTATTTAGGTGTTTAAGTTATCACTTATGGTTGATTTTTATCAGCTGTGGGCAGCACTGCCACGGAAATTCAAATGTTAACAGTCAAAATTGACACTTTCAAGTAAAACAAAGAGACGAATATTTTTATTGAAAATTGAGTTTATTTTGCGTTATTAGATAACGAATCATTGCGGTTAGTTCGTGTACAGCAGACTCTTCCGATTTCTGTGCGATCAAGCAATCTTTTCAAAACTTTCGTACGTCGACGTTTTTACGACTTCGGATCGTTTCTCTCTTTAGGCAGTACCGACAATTTTGTTAAAATAAAAATAACACGCTGTGCGAACTGTGCCCCCCTTGCTCTGAAACATCCTCTACCCCGTCGCCAACAGGGGGAAGCAACGGATGCAATGGTTACAATTCTACGATACTGGATTAATCCGGCAACGGTTAGTATCTTATTATATTGCATTTACACGTTTTTTTGACGTTAGTGTAGTAGAAAATGAGCGCATTATTGTTATATTATGAACAATATTATACGTTATTATGGATAATACCAAAGATGGTCCAAGTCAATAGCACTATTTGTATTTTGTTGTACAGCTAACTGTAACAGCAGATAACGAAAAAAACTATTTGAAAATCCTATTAGAATCATTTTCGGTTTCCACGGGGACGAATTTCCTATTAAACTAATGCTAAGATCAATCAACAATATGTAATAATATTTATTATATTTATTTTCAGATGTCAGAAGAACATCCTCTTCTCTCAGAATGTTATATTATACTCGAATGAGCATCTCTAAACTCTTGAAGTGTAATGTGTGTTGAACGAGCTTATGGACATCAACAGCTAAAACATACAGAGTATTTAGAATAACCGACCAACTCTGACAATTCAGTTGTGCTTGTAAATAATCTAAGTGAAATAAATGCCATTGACTTTTGAATATTTTTATTTCCACACAAACACATTAATATTTCAAATGTTTAATTACACGCATTGCAATGATGACTAAAATAAGATTTTGTCTGTTTACAATAATAAATTAGTTTCAAATGGTTTTTACAAAAAGAACCCTTATAGTTTCGTCATGTCCGCCCGTCCTCGTCTTACCACCTTAAACCTAACCCTTTGTGACCAAGCGATAGCCGGCTGTCGCCCTGCTATTGTCTTTATTGTGTCTCGAATCATGTAAACATCATTTTAAAAATAAATTATAACAATTAAAAAGGGGATAGAAAACCCTATTCTATGCGGGGCCTGTTTATTTTCTACTCTTTATGCCTATAAGCCACTTAGATTTAGTATGACCTAATTACCATTTACTTGGGAACTTTCCTTGGTTTGTTTAAAACTATTCCGTTTTGTTTTATGAGAATAGAAATCATAATATTGTTGTAATTTGTACTTTTTTGGTAGAAGTTATGGTACATAACTAACCTAAAAACTTGCACATATAAATCAAAATTCAACAAAAACCCCTAAAAATATGTAGATAATTTTTATTTCCTTGGAAAGTACGACCTCTCCCCTCTTTTATATTCAATTTACACTAAGATTACATTATTTTTTATGCGCAACGGCGTCCTATAGTATGGTGGTCAATGTCCTTTATGTGAGTACCGCTTTTAACACGCTTTTATTAGCTTCACTTGTTACTAACTATGTATGTAAGATAACCTTGGAATCTTAAATAAAATTTAATCTTGTTAATTTATTAAATGTAGTGTAATAATGCGGTATGACAAGCGTCGAAACGTTTTTTTTTTTTTTTTTAAGTAATATAAAACTGTGCAATGGCGTCAAGTTCAATGAAATATCCAAAAATCCAGCGCACGACAGGCGCCCCCGGGCGCTCCGCGCCCGGGTGCACCGCACCCCTTGCACCCCCTGGTAAAGACAGCCCTGCTGAGCCTAGTTACCTCAATAAACCCGTTAAAGTTATTTGAGTGTTTAACTGAGTAGCGTAGTGACTCCCAACAGGTACCACCTATACCCGTCCCCTACATACATCATTTGTGAAAATTTCAGCTTTCTAGCTATCACGGTTTATGAGATACAGCCTGGAGGCAGACAGACAAACAGACAGTAGACAATAGGGTCCCGTTTTACCCTTTGGGTACGGAATCCTAAAAATTATTTTAGTAAACCCCTATTCATTTTTAAATACCTATCCAACAATATATCAAAAGTTTAGGGTTGAAATAAAAAAAATCACTATACATATAGGGCTACCCCGATAAAACATTTTTTTCCAATTTTTATTTTACCACTTTGTTGGCGTGATTGATATACATATTGGTACCAAATTTCAGCTTTCTAGCTAACGGTCACACAGATAAAGCGAGAACGACAGACAGACAGACATGGCGAAACTATTAGGTTTCCTAGTTGACTACGGAAACCGAAAAAAACCGATTAAAATCCGAAAAAGAAAACAGTTCAGGTTATTCATAAGGACCAAGTGTCTCTAATAAGTATATGGTATGGTTAAATCAATTTAGGGAAAACCACAAACATGAAAAAAATTATTATTTCAATTATTTAAACAAAACTAAATTAGCGGACAAATATGATCGACCTTTGATTTCAAAATTAAAAAAAATCATGGTTTTCCTCTAATTGATGTCATAAAAGTAGATACAGATTGTGATTTTTTTTTTCATTTTAAGCCGGTTCGATTCCTGGGTGTGACACATTTTTGAAAATTTATTTATTTATTTATTTATTAATCACACTTACATCTATCATTACAGGCCTTGCCTAATACGATAGAGAAGCTTACATTTAACCAAAATACTAAAATAATTAATTCCAGTCAATAACAGACTACCGAATATGCTACCCTTGTGAAGTCATTCAGTGAACAGTGGAATACGTCGATCTGCTCAGCTATCGCGTTAAGTGTGCGTATCGCGCGTGACATCGGTGCTTGCTTTAGAAGCTCTGTGCGCGCTGATGCTACCACAAACAGCTGCGGCCGTCGCGTCGCCGACGCCTCACGTACCCATCCGGCACGCACAGCTTAAGTTCACTCAGTATCCCAGGATTGTAACATTTTCCACGCAAAAGATTATATAAATAAGTGGCCAGCATTACTTCTCGTCGAGCTTCCAGTTTATAATATCCCACTGTACCCAGCAAATACAATGTCGGATACAGTAGTGGATATCCCGGATACACTCCATACGACTTGAAGTAAAGAAATCTAACAAAGGACATTGACCACCATACTATAGGACGCCGTTGCGCATAAAAAATAATGTAATCTTAGTGTAAATTGAATATAAAAGAGGGGAGAGGTCGTACTTTCCAAGGAAATAAAAATTATCTACATATTTTTAGGGGTTTTTGTTGAATTTTGATTTATATGTGCAAGTTTTTAGGTTAGTTATGTACCATAACTTCTACCAAAAAAGTACAAATTACAACAATATTATGATTTCTATTCTCATAAAACAAAACGGAATAGTTTTAAACAAACCAAGGAAAGTTCCCAAGTAAATGGTAATTAGGTCATACTAAATCTAAGTGGCTTATAGGCATAAAGAGTAGAAAATAAACAGGCCCCGCATAGAATAGGGTTTTCTATCCCCTTTTTAATTGTTATAATTTATTTTTAAAATGATGTTTACATGATTCGAGACACAATAAAGACAATAGCAGGGCGACAGCCGGCTATCGCTTGGTCACAAAGGGTTAGGTTTAAGGTGGTAAGACGAGGACGGGCGGACATGACGAAACTATAAGGGTTCTTTTTGTAAAAACCATTTGAAACTAATTTATTATTGTAAACAGACAAAATCTTATTTTAGTCATCATTGCAATGCGTGTAATTAAACATTTGAAATATTAATGTGTTTGTGTGGAAATAAAAATATTCAAAAGTCAATGGCATTTATTTCACTTAGATTATTTACAAGCACAACTGAATTGTCAGAGTTGGTCGGTTATTCTAAATACTCTGTATGTTTTAGCTGTTGATGTCCATAAGCTCGTTCAACACACATTACACTTCAAGAGTTTAGAGATGCTCATTCGAGTATAATATAACATTCCTGAGAGAAGAGGATGTTCTTCTGACATCTGAAAATAAATATAATAAATATTATTACATATTGTTGATTGATCTTAGCATTAGTTTAATAGGAAATTCGTCCCCGTGGAAACCGAAAATGATTCTAATAGGATTTTCAAATAGTTTTTTTCGTTATCTGCTGTTACAGTTAGCTGTACAACAAAATACAAATAGTGCTATTGACTTGGACCATCTTTGGTATTATCCATAATAACGTATAATATTGTTCATAATATAACAATAATGCGCTCATTTTCTACTACACTAACGTCAAAAAAACGTGTAAATGCAATATAATAAGATACTAAACCGTTGCCGGATTAATCCAGTATCGTAGAATTGTAACCATTGCATCCGTTGCTTCCCCCTGTTGGCGACGGGGTAGAGGATGTTTCAGAGCAAGGGGGGCACAGTTCGCACAGCGTGTTATTTTTATTTTAACAAAATTGTCGGTACTGCCTAAAGAGAGAAACGATCCGAAGTCGTAAAAACGTCGACGTACGAAAGTTTTGAAAAGATTGCTTGATCGCACAGAAATCGGAAGAGTCTGCTGTACACGAACTAACCGCAATGATTCGTTATCTAATAACGCAAAATAAACTCAATTTTCAATAAAAATATTCGTCTCTTTGTTTTACTTGAAAGTGTCAATTTTGACTGTTAACATTTGAATTTCCGTGGCAGTGCTGCCCACAGCTGATAAAAATCAACCATAAGTGATAACTTAAACACCTAAATACTTTTTGTTAGTAAAATAACATTATTTTAGAAATGGTAATTAAATATAAATTGTTGGTAACGCAAATGAATGTTATATTCGTAATTATTTTTGAGACATCAACGAGTGCTCTTAAAAATAAAATATGTAATACTATCAGTTATGACTGATTATGGGAAAGTTTATGAAATTGGCAACACCGCTTTTACTTAAGTACGTCATTAAAGGAAGAATGCAACAAAGTCGAATAAATAACTAATTAAATATAAAATATTAACCCCTAAAAAGATTTCCATGAAGTTATTTTAGGAAAGTTAAAATATTATGTTATGATTTATGAGTACATTTTTGTGGCTATTCCCTCTTATTTTAAAGCGATGCTAGATTTGAACATTCTCCTGGACATTGACCACCATACTATAGGACGCCGTTGCGCATAAAAAATAATGTAATCTTAGTGTAAATTGAATATAAAAGAGGGGAGAGGTCGTACTTTCCAAGGAAATAAAAATTATCTACATATTTTTAGGGGTTTTTGTTGAATTTTGATTTATATGTGCAAGTTTTTAGGTTAGTTATGTACCATAACTTCTACCAAAAAAGTACAAATTACAACAATATTATGATTTCTATTCTCATAAAACAAAACGGAATAGTTTTAAACAAACCAAGGAAAGTTCCCAAGTAAATGGTAATTAGGTCATACTAAATCTAAGTGGCTTATAGGCATAAAGAGTAGAAAATAAACAGGCCCCGCATAGAATAGGGTTTTCTATCCCCTTTTTAATTGTTATAATTTATTTTTAAAATGATGTTTACATGATTCGAGACACAATAAAGACAATAGCAGGGCGACAGCCGGCTATCGCTTGGTCACAAAGGGTTAGGTTTAAGGTGGTAAGACGAGGACGGGCGGACATGACGAAACTATAAGGGTTCTTTTTGTAAAAACCATTTGAAACTAATTTATTATTGTAAACAGACAAAATCTTATTTTAGTCATCATTGCAATGCGTGTAATTAAACATTTGAAATATTAATGTGTTTGTGTGAAATAAAAATATTCAAAAGTCAATGGCATTTATTTCACTTAGATTATTTACAAGCACAACTGAATTGTCAGAGTTGGTCGGTTATTCTAAATACTCTGTATGTTTTAGCTGTTGATGTCCATAAGCTCGTTCAACACACATTACACTTCAAGAGTTTAGAGATGCTCATTCGAGTATAATATAACATTCCTGAGAGAAGAGGATGTTCTTCTGACATCTGAAAATAAATATAATAAATATTATTACATATTGTTGATTGATCTTAGCATTAGTTTAATAGGAAATTCGTCCCCGTGGAAACCGAAAATGATTCTAATAGGATTTTCAAATAGTTTTTTTCGTTATCTGCTGTTACAGTTAGCTGTACAACAAAATACAAATAGTGCTATTGACTTGGACCATCTTTGGTATTATCCATAATAACGTATAATATTGTTCATAATATAACAATAATGCGCTCATTTTCTACTACACTAACGTCAAAAAAACGTGTAAATGCAATATAATAAGATACTAACCGTTGCCGGATTAATCCAGTATCGTAGAATTGTAACCATTGCATCCGTTGCTTCCCCCTGTTGGCGACGGGGTAGAGGATGTTTCAGAGCAAGGGGGGCACAGTTCGCACAGCGTGTTATTTTTATTTTAACAAAATTGTCGGTACTGCCTAAAGAGAGAAACGATCCGAAGTCGTAAAAACGTCGACGTACGAAAGTTTTGAAAAGATTGCTTGATCGCACAGAAATCGGAAGAGTCTGCTGTACACGAACTAACCGCAATGATTCGTTATCTAATAACGCAAAATAAACTCAATTTTCAATAAAAATATTCGTCTCTTTGTTTTACTTGAAAGTGTCAATTTTGACTGTTAACATTTGAATTTCCGTGGCAGTGCTGCCCACAGCTGATAAAAATCAACCATAAGTGATAACTTAAACACCTAAATACTTTTTGTTAGTAAAATAACATTATTTTAGAAATGGTAATTAAATATAAATTGTTGGTAACGCAAATGAATGTTATATTCGTAATTATTTTTGAGACATCAACGAGTGCTCTTAAAAATAAAATATGTAATACTATCAGTTAAGACTGATTATGGGAAAGTTTATGAAATTGGCAACACCGCTTTTACTTAAGTACGTCATTAAAGGAAGAATGCAACAAAGTCGAATAAATAACTAATTAAATATAAAATATTAACCCCTAAAAAGATTTCCATGAAGTTATTTTAGGAAAGTTAAAATATTATGTTATGATTTATGAGTACATTTTTGTGGCTATTCCCTCTTATTTTAAAGCGATGCTAGATTTGAACATTCTCCTTTTATTATAAAAAAAGTCCAAGACATCTTCTAAATCGGTCATATCATACATTTCACTCCAGTCGGTCGACCCCAACATTGAATATAACAACTCATAATCCGCTTTATAAAAATTGTATTGTGACCTTTTGTTGCGTGTATTTGAAAGCGGAGCGAGTGTGTTAGCGCTAACTAAAGTGCCAGGAGTGAAGGCAGCGTCACCAACCGCGGGCAGCACCACGTCGCCCTGGGTCGGCGGCGACTGCGGTGCGCGGCCGCTAATCTCGATGTCGACTGCCAGCGCCGGGTGGTACGCGTCCACGGGCAGTATGCCCTCATCCGCAGCAGATACTGCCACGCCCGCGCTCGCGCTCAGTACGAGATCTAATTGTCTGTTGTTGCAGTTTGGAACCATATTACACTGAGTGAATTCACAAAACGAGATAAAATATTCAAAATAATTAACAATGTTGTTATTGCACGAATACAAATTAAAGTCTCCCACTATTATAAAATTATTTTTGTACTTTACACACCATTTTTCTAAAATATTAAACATTAACATATACTCATTTTCATCTGTCAGTGGTGGAACGTAAACAACACAACACGCAAATAAAAAACGATTATTCATATAAACAGCCGTACAAATTAATTCAAACTTACATCTATTAATATCAATATCCCCTGGCACATGCACTTGTCTTAGTTCGAACCTAGGTCCAGCCACCATCAGTACACCTCCCTGTTTTCGACCGTCCGCCCTGTCGCATCTCACTGCCTGGTACCCAGGAAGTAAAAATTCTGCATCTTGAATGGATTCATTTAAACTAGATTCCGTGATAGCGAATAAATCCGACTCCGACGACTCCAATAACGACAAGAACTGTGTAGTTTTAGTGCGTAGCCCTCTGACGTTTTGGTATAGAAGGCTAAGGTATCTACTTGGTTTGTAATTTGTCTGGATTAAGTGAGGGGCGAAACCAGACCCACTCACTAAATTCTACATTTACCGGCCAAACCTGGGGGTCACAAAGTTTTTCAAAATTACTTACTGTTGCCCCCACTTTGAAAGAGGCGTAGTCACGGTCAGTCCTAGGTTTAAGTTTTTCAACAAGAACTTCATTGTCATCGCCAAGTATCTGTTTAATGTGTTCCTTAAACTGATCCTCCGTAGTGGAATTTTCCAGTCTCCACACATGTAAAAATCTTTTACGTTCTACCGCCTTTTAAGTAGCGATTGAATTATTGCCACCTATTTTCACGGGTTTTCTCTTGTATTTATTATTTATAACTTCAATCCATTTGTTATCGTTGATGTTGTTTACTTTCCCTGCCGCATCCGTCCGAGCCACCGCCGCGTAACTAGCGGGACTTGGCCCCGGCAGCGCGGACGCCTGCCCGTTGTTGTTGCTTGTGCTCGGCAATGTTACCGTGTTACCATCACAATATTTTGAAGGCGTGTGCGTTGGCACATTCAAAGAGATTGTAGTATTAGTATCAATGTTATGTTTTAAATCCTGTTCTTTAGATAAAAATCTCTCGGATTCCAAACGTTTAATTTGCTGTTCATAAGCATTGCATTTCTGGTTCGCATCATTCAATTCCTGTCTAAGCTTACTATTTTCACTGGCCAAGACGGCCACAGTAGTTTTAATTTCCTGTAGAATGTTCAGTTCAAAAGCACTAAGTTTTGCCATGATTACGCTGCTTACTTTATCTACCAATTCATCCGATGTTAACTGGACACTATCCTGGAAAGACTGATTCTGCTCCATTATATCTATTACGGAACCGGCGGCGGCACTGGCTCCGCGCACCGGTGTTTCATCAGTTACTCGAATACGCTGGGTTACATTGGCGCACGATTGACATTTAAAAGACCGCTTTAGTTGCATTTGGCCTTCTCTAAATGCGGCCGTAGTGATATTGACACATTTATAGTGATAACCAGATTTACATCCAACACATTTAATCAAGTCCACTGCATCAGTTTTTCTATTACAAGCTGCACAATTCATTGTAAAATCCAAAAAAATTATTATTGGCACTCTGTCACTGTTGACGTCTTGTCATCAAATGCAATCAATTTAAGTCCCATTCCCATATTATTAACGATTTAAAGCCCCATTCCAAGACTCATTAAATTTTTCTACCCTGTATAAACGCGTACCTACACTTGTCTTGTTTAAAGCACCTCGGTTTGTAATAATAATAAATTATCGGTTAAAAACTTGATTCACCGACGCTGATTCTAAACAGTGCTACAACAGCACTGTTGTTATTTGAGAGCATTAGAAAATATCGTTGCTTTAGATTTTCATTAAAGAGTTCTCATTTTCTACGACTGTTCACTGTCCGCTGTCCACAAGCGACCACGACGCGCCGGTGTGGAAAACTTTAGCATTTAAGTTGTCCACTACCGCCACCGCTCGACACATGGCACCGTGGGAATGTCCAATTGAAATATTTTTTTAGGTATTTATTTTTAAATATTTTAAGACTTAATAATAACGCTAGATAATAACATATTCTGCTTCTATTACACATAATATCACAGTATCACATTTATCTATTAAATAAGTTCATTAAGTATTGTGTGTTATCTGGGGAAATGCGGTTCGTTTTCTTTAAGATTCATTTCCTCCAAAAAATTCCAGGTGCTGTGAACATTTTTACTAAATTATTGCCCGTTGATATACCTACATAAATATGTAAAAGTTGCAATTATAGTCATTTTACTTCCACAGGTGTTAGAAGTAAAATTAATGAATAGGTAGGTACTTATTTTAAATTCGCCTTAATCCAAACTTTATAGATATCAGTATCGGCTATCAATACTGATTAATAGCCGGTAGGACTAGGGTTTGAAACCCGAGTAGTCTCTTGTCATTGCCGAAATTGAAGTGTATCTGTGAGTCTCGAGACTCCAAAAATTATTCAAATTACCGTAGTATAAGATTCGGGTGGACATTCAACAGTCTTGACCCAAAATGTACAATCGACAAAATGGAATCATGACATGATCCACCAAAAGCTTATTTTCCTACAGACATTCAAATACAATTAGGTTGACAATCGCGTAAACATGTATTAAAAAAATGTCACACGTCTAGTCTTATTGTTTTGACAGCTTCAAACGATTTGTCGTCGAAATGGGTCATGATTCAATTTTGTCGATAGTACTTAAATAAGTTTGATATGAACTCCTGCTTGTCTGACCTACAGCTGATAAACCATTGAGATATTTGGATGAGCGTAATAATCCGCGTAAAAACACCTAAGTATGGCAGAATACTCAAAGGTCACTCAATTTTAAGACGCTCTCAAATCTGTTGCTGTCTTTGTTACTGGAAGGAATAAAGTAAGGACAGCAAGAGATTTGAGAGCGTCTAAAAATTAAGTGAGGTTTCAGTATTCGGCCACTAATGTACCTATTGTTTGAATTGATTATGGTGATCTGTGTTTTAAAGGCCTATTTGATTAAGTCAGGAATTGTAATTGCATTTTCTTTTTAATATGTTATTCTAAGACTCTACAAACCCCATTACATATGAATTACCTATAGAGATTCAATATCAATGAAATAAAATAATAATTTGAATGTTGAGTTTACTTCATGTTGATTTTTGCTTAAACCGAAAAAGTCTCGAGGCTTCGAGACTGTAAATACAACACTAGCCCGAACTGATATAATAATAATCTGGTGCTAGACTAAAATAAAATAATAACTACCTAAACCTTTTCTCAATCACATTATCTAAATAATTTGTGTAAGGCGCTCCTGTACTGTCGCCGTGTGTTATAAAAAACACAAAATGATAAAGTCATTAAGATCGTACGTACGGTTAGTTAGCAAAAATAATGTTTTGCAACAAGTTAGATACGCGTCACAAGTTATTCCGCAGCTTTCTTCGGTAAGAATAATTTCCTTCATAATTTACATGCTTCCATTTACTTTTTAATACATAGTATTAATGTAAGGCCAACCGGGGTGTACGTATCTTTGACACAATCGCGTTAATTGGGAATTATTTAAAAGAAATACAACCATTTTTTATTACCCGACTGCGAGACTCAAATGAGTGTGATTATCAGCCTGTCCTTGTATGTGTTTGCTTCTTTGTTGGGCTATAGAGGTTAAAAGAGTAGTGGGCCGTTGTGCTGATTTTTGCGTCAATCGATTTATCTTAATCAGATGCACCAGGTGCCTTTTTATAGAAGACTAGCTTTTGCCCGCGACTTCGTCTGCATGGATTAATAGCTTCCGTTCCCGGGGGGATTTCCGGGATAAAAACTATCCTATGTCCTTTCTCGGGTCCCAGACTAAATCTGTACCAAATTTCATTCATATCGGTTCAGTGGTTTAGGCGTGAAAAAGAGACAGACAGACAGAGTTACTTTCGCATTTATAATATTAGTACGGATTTAAAACCTGTGTTAAGTTAAAAAAAAATTAAGAAAAAATTCGGCTAAGCGCTTATTTGGACTCCGAAAAGCTCGTATTTTTGTCTAATATTCTTTGTTTTTTTTTTTTTTTGAACATTTTTTTAGGAAAAATATAACGTACAAAGAAAATCGTTTGCCACTTTAGAGCCTACAGATCTTGGATATTTTCGGTCTTTACTTGGCGAGGAGCGAGTGTTGACTGACGAAAATGATTTGTTGCCATTTAACATAGACTGGCTGAAGAATTGCAGAGGTAATTATACTTATAGATTACTTTTACTCGGCGTATTGTGGGATATAATTTTACTACTTATCAAAATAAAGTTTGTTGGTACATTTTTCTTCTTTTCTTCGGAACCTTTAGAGAGATAAACGCCTTTATCTAATGGCTTTATAACGACTTCGCCTTCGGCACGCCTCGACCGTATTGACAATCTTAGCTTAATAGTATCATTAATTAGATACTTATATTTATAATCATCCGAGAACTAAACACGTACCTAATTACCTATATTCTATTATTTAAAAATTTCAGGACAATCAAAGGTTTTGTTAAAACCAAGGAGTACAGAAGAGGTTTCTACGATCCTGAAGTACTGCAATGAGAGGCGACTGGCGGTATGTCCTCAAGGTGGCAACACCAGCCAGGTCGCCGGCTCCGTGCCGGTGTTCGACGAGATCATCCTCAATTTGTCACTCATGGACAAAATCATCACTCTTGATGAACCCTCAGGTTAATTTAAAACAATAATATTTTGTGGTACTAGTTTATCTCATACCTAAACGGGGTAAAAGAGAGTCCCTATAATTGTCACAAGATATTTAAGATTACGAAACGGTCTCTTCCTATCTAGAATATAACGGTGCTGATTCTCTTGCTCACAAAATTAACTAAATTTAAGTTAAATGCATCTTTCTCTTTCCATTTCATAAAGAAAAGGACAGAAGATACATTTTAGTTTAATCCCGTCAAACTAGAAAGCGTCGGAAGAAAATTGGCGTATATTTAGTCGCCATGTTTTTAATCGCGTCTAAATTTTACAGGACTTAACTAATATTTTATCTTCTGTCCTTTTCTTAATGAAATGGAAAGAAAAAGCTAGATGCACTTAACTTAAATTGAGTTTAGTTTGTGAATAAGAGAATCGGCAGACACCAATACCTACTTTATCCGTTTTTACATTTATAGGATTGCTATACATTATAGGATGATTTGCAGGAGCCTTAGTATGTGAAGCTGGTTGTATTCTTGAGAATCTGGACAGCTACGTGCGTGAGCGAGGCCTAATTATGCCCTTGGACTTGGGGGCCAAGGGGACCTGCCATATCGGTGGTAACGCCAGCACTAATGCAGGAGGCGTAAGGCTTCTTCGGTATGGTAACCTGCATGGATCTATCCTAGGAATTGAAGCAGTAAGTCTTTCTCGACTATTCTTGAAACAGCACTATGCAATCTCTAATAAATAAATGATTAATGATTTAACAAAATAATCGTTCTGTAATTCTATCTAAACACTTATAGTAGATATGTCGTAGAGATACGTTTGTGTTATCTAATAAATGTAGGTAGATTTAAAAACGATTAGTGCTTTTCTACTGGTAAATAGGTCGCTTGCTGCTACGCAAAGTGACAGGAAATAAGTACACTGTACTGCAGATAAGATTTGTGTTCTTATTTATCGTTAAAATTAGTTGACCCTGAGTCGTCTGGAACTAATACCCAAAAATAACCGTATAGTTGACCCACTACTCAATTCTTAAATTATTTATATACTTACATAATTTACATTGTCAGTGAAATGTATTCATAATTCGGGAATAAAATGATCACTTGATCCTGAGTACATTAGTATTTTAAAATAAAAAACCGGCCAAGAGCGTGTCGGGCCACGCTCAATGTAGGGTTCCGTAGTTTTCCGTCCGTCACAATAAGTGTTCCCACTTATAAGTTAAAAAAAAAGGCTATTTGTTACGTTGACATACTCAGTACGCAGAAATTATTTTGTACAACCTTTTTGTCTTTTTTGTACAAAATTTGTACAAAAACTGTTCTTTCTATCAAGTTCAAAACAATTTTCCTAGAAAGTACTTATAAAGTTCTACTTTCCAGATTTTTTTCATATTTTTTAAACCTACGGGTCAAAAGTTAGAGGGGGGGGGGGAGCTTTAATTTTTCATTTTGGAGCGATTATTTCCGATATTATTGACATTATCAAAAACTGATTTTAGTAAACCCCTTATCATATTTAAATACCTATCCAACAATATATCACACGTCAGGGTTGAAATTAAAAAAAAAACACTTCCCTCTTTACATATAGGGGGGCTACCGGGCTACCCTAATAAAACATTTTTTTCCAATTTTTATGTTACCACTTTGTCGGCGTGGTTGATATACATATTGGTACCAAATTTCAGCTTTCTAGTGCTAACGGTCACAGAGATTAAGCGAGGACGGACGGACAGACAGACAGACATGGCGAAACTATAAGGGTTCCTAGTTGACTACGGAACCCTAAAAAGAAGCGAAATATTATTTAAATAAAGTTAAAAGAGAGAATGAAAAGCAGATTAAAACATCAAACATAATAAAAGATACCAAAATAGAAAAAATAATAGAAAAGCTATTGAGTGGAAAAATAGGGTTTACCCTTGTTTCACAGAACAACTTTTGATATAATATTACTAATTCGAACAACGTTTAAGAAAATAATCACTTTGTATAATATCGATTAACATAATTTTCATTTTATCGAATATTTTTTTTTCGATAACAACGTTTGCGCTATTGATCAAGAGGTTAAATATTAATTTGATGTAATGTTCAGGTGGTATAACATTTATTTTATCGAATATTTAATACCATCCCTATCCCGCGGAACTCAATTGTTACGGAGATATCCATGGTTAAAGTTGTGCGGTTATGTTAGGTTAAAACAAAATTTCTATCAATTTGTATTCTAACATCTAAACAGGATAGTCGACGGAGCCCCGCTTCGCGGGGCTCCTACTTCTGGGTGGTTTAAAAAAAAATAACCACGAAGGAGGTGGCGGGGTCTGTTCGCTCGCTTCGCTCGCTCGCTACGACCCCGCCACTCCTTCTAACCTAACCTGTCCGAATCGGGGCGCCCTAATTTTGGACTGACGATGAATCAGTTAAACGCATTCTTGACCAAAGTTAGTCAATAAAACATTAGTTTAAATAAAATTAGTGCATTTGAAATTTCGGTAAAATGACATTATTTTAAAGAAATAAACATGCTTAATAAAAATCTACCAATTAACTATTCGGTCAAATGAATAATTTTACGAAATGACTTTATTCTAACTAAAATTAGCCGGAGTGATTTTCGACAAAACGTTGTTCTGCCAAACAAGGGTGAACCGAAAAATAGACGCATTACAGTGTTAAAAACAGTTGTGTTGGATATGAATTCATGTAAATAAATTTAAATTGATTATAAGTACTCGTATAAACATAAACTACTACTTTCACTTTTATGGTTGGTTATACTTTGATTACTTGACCATTAGCGTATTTGGCAAATTTTATAATTGGACAAACAGACGATTTGATTTGACGAACTGCAGCTTTGATCAATGTCATATTGGACGAATTGCCGATTTGACGAATATCAGGCTTGACCAATGTCGTTCAACACGATTTTAATAAACATATTTATTTAGGTTAAGACAGACACTAGCAGAGGGGTAATCGCAGATTCGCTTTATAATGATTAGTCAGCCCCTCCTGCAGCAGGAAGGGGCCCAACAGGGCCAACGCCTGCCGGGGTTGCGGATAATAGTTACCGTGACCCTGGAACATAAAGGGCGATCGAAGGAACATGAGTGGGTTTTAGTCAGTAAAAGTCTGACACGCCCTGCCGCCGCACCCAGGACGGGAGCAGTCATCGGATGATTTCCCACTCACCAAAAAAAAAAAGCCCCTCCTGCAGTCGTTTCGTCGGCTATAGTGGTCTAGTCAGCAGATTTCGTAGTTAGATACGGCAAAACTATTTTATACCAGCATGCAAAGTGATGATTATAAAAATGTTTTTTCACGCTCTTAATCACTTAAATCATTTTATAACTTATTTTTATTATTTCAGGTAAAAGCCGACGGCACAGTCATAGATTGTCTCAGAGCATTAAAGAAGGACAACACAGGGTATCAATTGAAGCACATTTTTATTGGGTCCGAAGGAACGTTAGGTGTCGTCACCAAAGTCGCTATACACTGCCCGGTGCTACCTAAGGCTGTTAACTTGGGTTTCTTTGGTAAACACTTTTCTTCTTTCAATTTATATGACTGCAATAAATTGAAGGCCATCTATATAGGTCAGTTGTCGAACTGTGTCCTAGAGCTCGGAGGTAGTAGGTGCTGCAGTCAGCGAAGAAAACGTAGCAACTTACTTGTGTCCCAGCGCCATAACATGGCCAGGTTTTTGCAACCAACTAATAAAATTCTTCCCTGACATTTGCAAGTGCGCGTACTATGCGGCCAGTAGCCAGCGAACACGTATTGGCTGATTGGCTGCGCCGCCAGCAGGAAAATAGCAACTCAAGCTGCGCGCAGCCCCCGCAGCAACCTGTAGCCCAATTCACGTAATCAAATAAGCGACTAAGTCGTCAAGACCATTTCGTATTCACATCCGTCAACGATTGAATATGACGATTTAATTAGCTGAATACGCATCAACGACACTTCGATCGAGCGACTTTAAAATCGGTGTAGTTCTAACTCGATTGACGGATGTGAATACGAATAGTCTTAACGACTTAGTCGCTACGTGAATTGGGCTACTGGCCGCGTAATGTGCTGGAGCACTTCTGTTAAATTATAGTAGCTACTTTACTTACATGAAAGTAGTTTGTGGAACCGGTCAAAAAAGTACGACTAAGTACAACGATTTGGGTATGATCTTTAATGGGTTGCAGTAACTGACCTAACCCAGGAAGTTTAAAAGATAATTCTGATCTATCACTTACTAAGGGACTGTTACCGTCCTGTGGCGTGGACAGCATTAAATTTACCTATGGATTAATATATACATAAGTAATAGTAGTTTAATTTTGTAGGTGTCCAAAGTTTTGAAAATGTTAAGAAATTGTACAAAAGCGCCCAATCAAAGCTCGGTGAAATTCTATCTGCTTATGAAATGGCTGACTTTGATGCAATAGATTGTACAGTAAAGAATGTTAAAGTGCGGTAAGTTTTTAATCACTATGCTCATATAATTATGTATACTGTAGGAACCTATCGAATAAAAGCACTCCTAATGTTTATATTTTCAACAGAAACCCTATCTCAGAATATCCATTCTACGTGTTGGTGGAAACTCACGGAAGTGACGAGGCACATGACGCTGAAAAGCTGACGAGGTTTTTGACCAGTGAGATGGAAGCAGGACTCATCTTGGACGGAACTGTTACATCAGAACCCGCTAAAATGCAGGTCTGTGATGATCGTTTTGAAGCTTGAGCTAGATGATTGAAAGACCTCGGAAAAATTGAAAAAAAAAAAAAATTTTTTACATATTCAATACCTACTTATTTTTATTGTATATAAATTCTTTTTAACTAGTGCAATTCGTTTAACATACTATGCGTACGTAACTACATATACCTAATTAAATATAATGCTCTATTTTAAACTATTACGATGCTTCATGCTGCAAAATTTTATTCTGCAGACAATTTGGACCCTCCGCGAGGCCATTTCAGGAGCCGGCTTACCAGACGGCTACGTATACAAGTATGACGTCACTTTACCGCTGGACAATTATTACGATCTGATACCAGTCTTGAAAAAGAGACTGGGTCATATGGCCATGCGGGTTTTCGGCTACGGACATATTGGTTAGTAACATATTTATTTTTTCTGCGTCCTATGACACATATTAAGTGTTATAAGACATCAAAATACTATCCAATCAGTCTCATTTTTCAAATACGTAGGTATTCAAAAACTTCTTATTTTATTAGGTAAAGTATAGCGCATGCTCCAGGGTGTAATCTCGTATCAAAATAGAGGTAATTCCCGATATTCCACGGTTAATCCCGGTATTTCGATACTTTTGAGATTAGTGGTCATACAGTGGTTTTTTCGGCTATTTGATGTTCTGATCAAAACGGATACTACTGAGTCGAGTAACTAAATTAACACCTTTATTATGTGTTTACTTAAAAACACACAACGTCGATTAGAAGATGGTTTGTGAACGTACCTGAACACATCCTTATTTACTGGAATGTTGGTACTATACCTTGCTCGTCACCGGCAAAGAGGCCAATAAACACGCCGCATTTTTATTTCGTAAAGGTGGCAGCCCTTCCGAAATGTCATAGCGTTTGTGAATTCCAAAGAAAACGGTTAAGATTTTTTCTCATCTAATTAGAAAAAAGTTTTAAATAGTGCTTAAAAGCAAATATGAGTGAAAATGACGATAGGGTCGCGCCGAATTCTTGCGGAGAGAAAAGAAGCGCTGACTCTTCTTCCAGCAGCTCCGATTCTGAAAACCATTCAGAATCTTACCGTCCTCCCAATAAGAGGGTAAGAAGACGTCGGCGTCCCGACTCCAGGATCGACGCCTTAATCGACCAGGTTAGTAAGATCTCTTCTTACCTTCAATACTGTGCACCCTCGTTTGGTCAGACCATTGCTCCTCTAACACCTCTTGAGACGGTGCAACCGCCCACTCGCTCCGCGGAGGAGGAGTTCATAACTAATCCCTGTGCGGAACAGACGGATGAGTTAAACTTAGGCGCGCACGAGACTGTGACGGACACGGCAAAACTTATTCAGAGTGCTCCTCAGGAACGGGTGGACACTCTGATAAGGCTTCAGCACTTTCAGTCTGATCATTGGAAGGAGGTCAAGTACTCAAAAGTATTGCAGACATTATTAGCAAAACCAGGCTTCACGGAGCTGCCGGTTAATAATGAGCTGTGTCATTTAAATAAAGGTAAGGACTACCTTATGACTACTGAAAGAGTTTTGGCTGGCCTAACAAATGGTTTATTGGAACAAAAAGAGATTGTCAAAAGCAATTTACAAGAGTTAGTAAATTGGGCCAATAACTCAGCAAGCGAGTTAACTCCAACAAATTTGTTTAGTAAGATCATTGCATTGTTTGGTCCAGATTCTCAGCACTTCAAAAAAACTGATCAGATTTTGCAAGTAGTCTGTGGAAAGAGGGCTGAATGTATTGAGGTTAGACGGGACCGTCTTATCACAGAGATACCTAACAAGAACCTGCAAGCTACCCTAAAACAAGTACCTCCGAGTGTTGATCATCTTTTTGATACTTCTAAATTATTGCCATTAATAACGTCTTTGGGGGGACCTAGTGCTTGGCTTAACATGCCATCTTACCTCAAAGAAAAGAGACCTATTAAAAAGCGCTTACAGGAGTCTGACCCTGTCCCGTCCACTTCTTCACAGCCTGCACATGGAAACCACTATCCGTCTTTCCGTAATCATAAAAATAGAAACTTTCAAAGCAAGAAAGACAATAAATCCAAGTTCAACAAAAACAATTCCTTTCGTCCTAAAGAAAAGAAATGACTATCATGGGATGTTCAAAGGGGCTCAGACATTTTCTACTAAAATGGGAGGCTCAAGGTGCAAATTCTTTTATCAAGAAAATAATTCTGGGGGCTCGGATCCCCTTCATAAACAAACCTCCTTTAACATACCCTTCTCAGAAGTTAGTAAGAGCTTATGCTACCAAAGTTACACCGGAAATGACACAAATCATAAAAGTCTTAAAGGATCAGCAAGTGTTAGAACGTCCACCACAATACAGCCCAAGTTTCCTTTCAAAAATGTTCCTGGTTCCCAAGAGCAGTGGTGGCCTTCGTCCTGTGTTCGACTTGCGGGGACTAAACAGCTATGTTCATACCAAGCATTTCCACCTGATATCCCATGCCTCGGTACCAGAGTTCCTACAACCACAGGATTGGATGGTCAAAATAGACATATCAGATGCTTATTTCCACGTTCCGATAGCAGAAGCTCATCGTTGTTACCTGAGGTTGTATTACCAGGGAGAGTTACTGCAAATGACATCCCTACCATTTGGCCTCGCGTCTGCTCCTCGAACATTTGCGGCTCTAACAAATTGGATTGCGGAAGTCCTACGAGCCAGAGGACACAGGCTTTTGGTATATTTAGACGACTATTTATTGGTTCATCAGGACCGGACCATATTAATAACACAGACTGCAGAGGTCTTAAAACTTTTGGAATCTCTAGGATGGCAAATCAATTACCAGAAGTCAACATTGGAACCAGTTCAACAACTGGAATACCTTGGCATTACTTGGGACACCAAAGCCAACAAAATCTCATTGTCCCAAGAAAAGGTAGGAAAAATAAAAAACTCATTGTTAAATATGATAAGCAAGCGAAAATGCACACTAAAACAATCAGAAAAGTTACTAGGTCAGTTAAATTTCGCAAACTTTGTGATTCCAAAGGGTCGGATACACTGTCGTTACTTTCAAATATTCCTGAAACGATTCAAACGAAAATACAAGGTGTGTCGCCTGCTTCCACCACAGGTGATCAACGACCTCATATGGTGGAGTCAAGCAATAAAGACTTTAGGCGTCCTACACCATCCACCATATACCCACTACCTAACAACCGACGCAGCGGATGCAGGTTGGGGGGCGCAATTGAACGAAGTTCTGATGTCGGGGACATGGACGGAAGAACAAAAGAAATGGCACTCGAATTGGAAAGAGCTGTTCGCAGTATATGTGTCGATTCGGAATCGGTTACAGGATCTGCAGAATGCTCACATACTAGTCCAGTCGGACAACCGTACCCTAGTGTCATACATAAGGAACGAGGGGGGAACGCAATCGTTGAATCTGCTCAGTCTCACTTGCAAGTTGTTAAAACTGACGGACAGGAACAACATATCCCTCTCAGCCCATTACCTCCCGGGGAGGTACAACTGCACAGCAGACCGTCTCTCCAGACAACAGAAACGTTCCGAATGGCACCTATTGCCCACTGCAACAAACCGATTATTTCATCGTTGGGGCACTCCAGACGTCGACCTATTCGCGTCCGCAGAAACAACCGTGGTCAACAGCTACGTCTCGCTAGACTGCAGAGATCGGTCAGCTCTCTTCTCAAATGCCTTCAGCCAGGAGTGGAATGTTCGCCTAGGATGGATATTTCCACCGCCCAATCTCATCCCTCGAGTGTTAGCGCACCTAAACCGAGCCAAGGGTCTATACATTGTAATAGCCCCACATTGGGAAAAAACGTTTTGGTTAGCGGACCTAATGTCACGAGCGATAGAGCCACCAGTGACAATAGAGAGGCTCTCGGAGAGTCTAGTGGACATGGCAACAGGCTTACCCCCAGCTCAAGTAGACCAACTAATTCTTCAGGTTTGGTTAGTTGGAGGTGGGGACAACAAACCATTGGGTGGTCAGACGTAGAAAAACAATTGTTAAATACCAGCTGGAGACCATCTACAATGGATACCTACTACCCTGCTATCAAAAGATGGTGCAAATGGTGTGATGAGACAGGGTGTGATAGCGAAAAGCCAGAAATCCAACAAATAGCTAGATTCCTAGCTTTCTTACACTTGCAGCAAAAACTTGCTTATAGTACAATACTGGTCCACAAATCTGCTATATTTTCGTTCTGCAAAATACAACCAGATCAAGATCATTCTCTTATGAAGCTAGTTCTCAAAGCTATAGCTATAGCCCAACCAACAAAGTTGAAACCTCCCATATGGGATGCTCAAGTTGTTTTTGACTGGCTCGCTAAACCCGCAGATAGAGATACACTCTTTGAAGCATCTCGGCGAACAGCAGCTATTCTTTTGTTAGCATCCGGGAGACGAGTACATGATTTGACTTTACTAAGGATATCAGAACCCCACATATGTATTTCAGAAGATAAAATTACTATGTGGCCAGTTTTTGGCTCCAAGACTGACTCCGGTGGACATAGGCAGTCTGGATGGTCATTATTAAAACACCCGAATCAACAAGTGTGCCCTGTTTGGTGGATAAAACACTTAATTGCTCTTTCAGAAGATAGGAGACACCAAGCAGAGGGTTTGGACCACTTGTTTACAACAATAAATGGTAAACCACGTCAGGCATCTCGAACGGTGATTGGTGGTTGGATTAAATCTGTTTTAAAGGCGGCTGGTTTGACAGCTACTCCAGGATCCTTCAGATCAGCGGTGGCCTCAGCTAGCTGGGCAAATAACCATCCAATAGATGACATACTAGCTCGGGGAAACTGGAAAAGTGAACACACTTTAACAAAATATTATTGTAAGGAAATACAAAGACAAAGTGGATCTCAGTTACTTTTTAATAATTTTAAACCTAATTAAGAACATTGCCTATATACTAATTTATGTGTTGAATACAAAGATTATTCTTATATAGATAATTTAATATTGTTTGAAGATTACACTTATCACATGTTATTTTTATTACACTTCAGGTGTAAAATAGTTCTATTATTCTGTTACATTAATTAAGAAAAAGACTGATTGATGAAATTTAGTTCCTTGAATATTATTCATTATCATTACAAGAAGTTACATGTTTGTTTTCTTATGTTTTCTTTTAATAAACATTATTTCTTTCACATAGCGTTTGTGTTGGTCACCAGCAGATATCAAACAGGTCTTCTAATCGACGTTGTGTGTTTTTAAGTAAACACATAATATAATATTTTGAATTAAACAAAATTGTTATTATGTGTTGAAAGAAAAACACACAACGTCGAAGCAATATCTTCCTGGTGAAGACTCTATGACATTTCGGAAGGGCTGCCACCTTTACGAAATAAAAATGCGGCGTGTTTATTGGCCTCTTTGCCGGTGACGAGCAAGGTATAGTACCAACATTCCAGTAAATAAGGATGTGTTCAGGTACGTTCACAAACCATCTTCTAATCGACGTTGTGTGTTTTTCTTTCAACACATAATAACAATTTTGTTTAATTCAAAATATTATATTATGTATGCGTCTTTTGCATGCGTCCACCTGTCGCACGTCACTAGACAAAAATCACCTGGCAGTTCAGTATAAGCTTTCAGTGCTTAGCGCATTACCTTCTTTCTATTTCACAACTACCTACCAGTGGCGTATTTACCCTAGGGCCAAGGGGGCCATGGCCCGGGGCGGCACGCTGCGAGGGGCGGCGAAGCCGCTCCCGCAGCTTTTATATGGCGCCTTTTATTGTCAAATTTAAACCAAGACTCACAACTTAGTTCTTCTCCTGCGAGGGGCGGCTTAGCCGCCCCGCAGCTTTTATATGGCGCCCCTTATTGTCAAGTTTAAACCAAGACTCACAACTTAGTTCTTCTCCTGCGAGGGGTGGCTTAGCCGCCCCCGCAGCTTTTTCATGGCGCCTCTTATTGTCAAGTTTAAACCAAGAGTCACAATTTAGTTCTTCTCCTGCGAGGGGCGACTTAGCCACCCCGCAGCTTTTTCTTGGCGCCTCTTATTGTCAAGTTTAAACAAAGCCTAACAATTTAGTTCTTCTACTGCGAGGGGTGGCTTAGCCGCCCCCGCAGCTTTTTCATGGCGCCTCTTATGGTCAAGTTTAAACCAAGAGTCACAATTTAGTTCTTTTACTGCGCAGTAAAAGGCTTATGCTTTGGCCAGATCTTCACCACGAGGTGGCTTGTGCTTTGGCCAGATCTTCACCCTGGGACCTAGACGCGAATTGCTCGCGTCATTGTAGCGGTGGCGCGAGGCAGCCCGTAGTCGAGGGTAGCAACCGATGTAGCGGAAGATAGATCAATGTCGGTCGCAGCTTCGTGAAGTCCTGGTGGTGAAATGGCGGGACAGGTTTTTACGCCTTACCGCTGGCCTCACCACCATCGAGACCATCGAACCTGTACGCGATAACGTTTCGAGCGACACAGGTGCTTTCGGGTATGCTACGGGGACCCTCTTATCTCTGTAGTAGGCAGCGACCTGTCGGTGCAGGGACCCTCTCATCGTCGCTGCAGGTCGTAGTCAGCACAGTAGCCAACAGCCAGAGTCCTCAGACAGTCAGTGGTCTGTTTCTGCAAAACAGCTATCGCGTAGAAGAAAGCTGCGGAAAGTGTGAAAGAGATACGTCTACCTCTTTCGCGGCCCGCAGCAGGTTTACCGGGCGTTAAAGTACGCATTAAGGCTAAGGACTAAGGCTAAAAACTCACGGAGCGGTTTTCACCCGCGTCCGCCGCGGTTGCGGGCCCGCAGTTTCTGTAGAGTGCACATATAGGTGTAAAAAGTTAAAGCACATTTCACGACGCGTTTTACGCCCGCAGTCGGCGCGTTTGTTTGCGGGTCCCGCTGCACCGGCGGGCAACTAGTAGAATCGCGCGGGCCGCGGTCACCCGCAGCCTCGGCGGGTTGCGCCCGCGCGCTCTGCGGTCGATTGGCGGACGATCGCAGTAGCAATCTTTAATTCACTAATAAGGGTAACAAATAATCCGTAACGATCTCTATCCTGAATCACCCAGAACCTTTTGGGTCTTTTTTTTAATTCCTCTGTGAAGTAAGTATAACGCAACAGCTCGTTTCTGATGTGTGTCCATGGCGGTCTGGACTTCAACTGATCGTTAACTGCCCGTCTTGCGATCATCGCCCGCCACGTTTGCGGGCGATAATCTCAACCGCGACGGCTGTGTAACCGCGCAAATAACCGGTCTCGTGAGTTTGGAAAAAAAACCGCAGTTCCGCCACCGCGGCGGGCACGGTTCAAAATCGCTCCGTGAGTTCTTAGCCTTACGAAGCAGTTTTCACCCGCGCCCGTCGCGGTTGCGGGCCCGTAGCCTTTGCAGAATACAGATATTTATGTAAAAAATAAAAGCACATTTCACGACGCGTTTTACGCCCGCGGCGTGTGCGATAGTTGGCGGGCCCCGCTGCACCGGCGGTCATCGCGAGACCCGCGCCCGCCGTTAGAAGACTGAACCGCGATAACCAATGAACCGCCGCGGCTGCGGCTGCGGTTAGAACCCGCGCGCTCTGTCCCCGGTCGATTGGCGGGCGATCGCAGTAGCGCAGAGGCGGCTTCTGATGTGTGTCCATGGCGGTCTGGACTTCAACTGATCGTTAACTGTCCGTCTTGCGTCTTGCGATCGTCGCCCGCCACGTCTGCGGGTGATAATCTCAACCGCGACGGCTGTGTAACTGCGCAAATAACCGGTCTCGTGAGTTTGGAAATAAAACCGCAGTTCCGCCACCGCGGCGGGCACGGTTCAAAATCGCTCCGTGAGTTCTTAGCCTTAGGGAGGCCGGAGGAGCCTCCCTAAATAAGTCCAAGGGCGGCGGACCTGGCAACCTCCATCACCTCTCATTCAACTAGACTTGAGGTGGCGGCGCATATTGTTCCCGCACTTCAATTGCACTCCTACACCTGAGGAGGCCTGCGGAGATGGAATGGTACCAGGAAGCCTCAGAAGTTCCTGCAATCTTCGTAGGTAGGAGTTCCTTAACTCCAGTGTGGTTTGTGTTTTCCACCCTTTATACTAGTTTTGATGATCGGTCATTTAGGGAGTAGAAAATTAATAATCTTTGTCAAATAATAATAAATTCTTAAAATACAGGTTAAAATTGAATGAAAGGAATATACCGTGTGTATGCCTGCTTAGTTGCTGAAAATTCAGGCTTCTAGTTTTAGGCTTTACCAACAAGGAAGTTATAGGTGGGTCAAAAATGCCCTGAACTACTTTTAGAAAAGGATGGTATGTTATGGATTTTTTGGATGTCATTTTTGCTCCATTTGGTAAGAGCACTGCCGATGCCGTGCCCTTCAGATAGTAATGTATCGAACCCTACTGAATTCTAAAAACAATTAAATTATAATATATTTTTTTAGTAAGGTACAAGTAACTAAAATGTATTAAAAAATATTTTATGGGGCGGCAAAGCTAACTGGCCCAGGGCGCCAAATTTGTAAATACGCCTCTGCTACCTACATTAGCTAAACATACCGCTTACAATCTGAACATGTATTATTAAATAAATAAATATCCTGGGACATCTTACACACGGCCATCTGATCCCAAGCAAAGCAGAGCTTGTGTTATGGTAATCAGACAACTGATATACATACATATATAATTTTTAAATACATACATATTATAGATCAATAACACCCAGACATTGTACTTACTTATTCATTTTCCAGGAGACGGTAATATCCACATTAAAGTTACTACATCACAATACGAGAAAGAAGTTTTAGCCCTTTTAGAGCCATTCATTTTTGAAGAAGTGAGCAAACTGAACGGCTCCATAAGCTCCGAGCACGGCATCGGTTTCAAGAAATCTAAGTACTTACACTTCAATAAGGAACCGGCTGAAGTACAACTTATGAGGGATCTCAAACAACTTATGGATCCTAACGGCATTCTGAACCCTTACAAGGTCTTACCAGCGGCTTAGAAGATAATCTGATTAAGTTACGCTAGCATAATATATTATAGATCCTACAATTTTTTTTTTAAATAAGCTGCCGTTTATCATATACTAGGATAACCATGATTGAAGGATGTATAAATTACTGTCGGCTTGGGTACGGTCAACGAAGCCTCCTGCGGTAGCACCGCATAGTTTCTTCTGCAAGAAACCATTTTACTGCCCAGTAACCTTTGGCCTGGAGCCTCCAGAAATCGGAAATGACGTAGGCGAGGGTGAACGTCTAGCAGTGTCATACCATGTTTCTTTTTAATAAAATGGAAGTTATTTTGCTACAAAATTTATTACTGAATTTGACATAACTTTGCATTTAGTTGCCGAAAACAGGTTTCTTTCTCTTTCTTTTATTGATGATAATTTCAAGAAATATATTTAATGCAGTTGATACCAGTTTTGTTTTATAACAACCTAATTAGTCCAAGAGAGAGTGAGGTCAGAATATCTCGGCGCCCTTAAGTTAGGTTTGGTAGTTATTTTGAGCTGGTGTTTGTCGCTGAGCGGGGTTTCAAATCAAACGTGGCTGTCCTCGTGTGAATGGGATCAGGAGTTATTAACTTGCCATAGGCATAAGTAATTTATTGGCACTAGTATTCAAAACTAAAGCTGCATGTTTAATGACGGATTATAGCAACTGCTTGTGACATATTATTAAGCTCCTCATTTTAAATTGCCGGAATAAAAGCTAGTTTTATCAAGAATCATATCTAGTTTTTCAAAAAACCCACGGAAGATCTCTTAGATACAAAAGTTCGCTTATATTTCTTTTGACCGATTTTGTTGTTTTGTATGCTTCAAAACTAGTGTATATATAAGAAAAAAAAATTGTAAAATAACTTATTTTATAAAATTTTAATCATACAAATTTAATTTTTTAATGTTATGCTCAACAGATGAACTAGTTAAAAAAAAAATTATGTAAGAAAATAAATTTTATTATTTTGATTTGCCTGGCTTTTTCTTTTTAAACTGCTTCCTCTTTTTGATTTGATCAGATATTGCCTTACTCTTGGCCTTGAGTTGTTTGCGTCTTATTGTTTTATCAGGATTTGTTTTAGTTTTCTTTAACATCATGCTAAATGCTGGCTTTTTCCCTTCAGGGTCACTTTCTTCCTCCATAGAATTTTCTTGTTCTTCTATCTCTTCTGTAAAATAACATAAAAAGATTATAAAAAAAAGAAATAAAATTGTTTTATATTATGCTTATAGCATATTAGTCTCATTTACAAATTATATTTTTTTCAAGTTCCTTCTCATTTTAATCTGCATATTAATGCTAACCTTTATCCTTCAAACACATGTGATTTGAGACGCCATAGAAAGCCAATAGCAGCTCGACAGCCGGCTGTCGCTTGGTTGTTGAAAGGTTAATAGATTTTACTGAGATCAAAAATTTTATATACTATATTAAGCTGAAGAGTTTGTTTGTTTGGTTTAACACCCAATCTCTGGAGGTGAAAAATTATCATTTATAAGTCTTTTATTAGGAAGGTTATAAAGCAACATCACTCTACGACCTAAAAGAGTGGGGCAAAAATAAAAAACCTGTATGAAACCGCAAGAGACCGCTAGTCTAGACTTCTTTTTAACAATTTCAAGTCGGGTAGTTTCAAATACCAATGTTTGTTCATCAACAAGTTGCCTACTCTGTGGGGGCAACTGATGTAAAGCAATTTCATTTGTTCCTACGTAATGTTAAGCTATGGACTCCTTAGTTTTTTCTGTTTAAGGTAAAATAGTTGCGATGATGTTTTTTTTTTGGTGAGTGGGAAATCATCAAATGACTGCTCCCATCCTGGGTGCGGCGGGAGGGCGTGTCAGACTTTTCCTGACTAAAACCCACTCATGTTTCTTCGATTGCCCTTTATGTTCCAGGGTCAAGGTAACTATTATAAACATTCCGCAACCCTGGCAGGCGTGGCCCTGTTGGGCCCCTTCCAGTGCTGACTTCTTCTCTTTGAGGCGCGCGTGGAACACTATCGCGCCGTCGACGCGGTTTGCAATGATGATTTACTCAAAGTTTTTTCACAATATTGGGATCTCATCTTACCTTTTACTACAACTTCTTGGGCCTTTTCCATGGGATCTCCTTTGAAGAAGTCAGCTCCCTCTATATCAGGGTAACCAGTCTCTGGTTTAGTAGCTTCATAAACAGCTTTCTTCTCAATTCTTCTCTCATATTTGCTACCAGCTTTCTTAGATGCAGCTTGTCTCAGTTTTGCAGGACTTATGTATTTAGCATTTTCCCATAATGTTGCACCTCCAAATGATCCAGAAAATATTTTTACCTGAAAATATTTTGAGTTTATTGGTCAGTTTTGAGGCAGAAATGTGCTACTGTTATTTTAATTTTGTTAAATATGTTTACACCCTAAAAAGGAATTTAAGCTTTGTATACATACCGGGTTCAATACAAATCTTGGGCCAATTTCAGCCAATGCTCCATCTTCGGACAGAATTTGATAGTTTCTGAACCAAATTCTATTATCTAGTATCATGAATGTGTAGACATGGTCAAAGAATGGCTGGCTCTTGGGATGGTGATAGGGGACACCAAATGTCTGAACAAGTAGTTCTTTTAGCAGAGCATAATGTGGATCTTTTGTGAATTGTGGATCAAATGATAGGAGAGGCCGGGATCCTCTCAAGCAGTTTCCTGTCATTTTAAGTTCACCCATTGTGTAGACTGAAAAAAAAAAAGCAAACTGTTAGTTGAATGCATTGAGTGTGTACTTATGAAACTAAAAAATAAGTCAAAAACATACTATTTTCAACCAAGAATTTGACACTAGGTCCGTTTGGAATATTAGCCATCCACATGTAGAGATCTCTCATCTTTCTGCCTTCAAAGAGTATGCATTTGTTGCAATTCTTCATTTCACTGATCTCATTGACAACATACAGGTTTTTACTTCTCTCCATCTTTGATTCTGTTTTATGATGTGGCATAATTTTCTTAACATCTTCCATTAAATGCCGATGACGGTGGTTAATCCCACGTGCAGCGAAGACTAAAACTCTTTGCCTGTTGATCCATTTTACCTGAAAAAGTAATTTAAGGTTATATTAATTTTTCGCAGGTATAACAGCATAGCAATCTAGTGTAGAATTCAAAGAAACATAGCAAATGTAAAAACTAAATAAAAACCCCACACTAATAGTTTCAAGTGAATAGGAAATAAATGTAGTCATAACCTGTCTTGGCGCCGGATCATCAGACATTCGAACAGGCGGCAGAGTAACTTCATTTTGCTCATCTTTCTTATTTTGTAGTACTACAGGTACTTTTTTCTTTTCACTTTTTGACTTCAACTTTACCATTTTTTAGAATACAAACACGTGTGAAACTTAAAAACACAAGACGCAACACCCCCCACCCACAGGTAGGTTATAATAAAAGTAAACATCAATGTCAAATTGTCAAGTATTGTCAAGTGTCATTTACAGTGTGTGACATGTGATGTGACATTGCCAAACGCCAAAGTATTGTCGTGCTGAGCTTCAATACTCGACTAAAATGAATTCCGATGAATTTTATAAATCTAAAATTCCAGGTATTTTATAAGTATCCGTTTCACGGTTTCACAAAAACACAACAACATTTTTAGGCATATATACGAGGACTTCTATTTTACTTTATTTTTTCTTAAATATAGAAATATAGATACTGATACCCACAAGCTTCCCACAAGTCTCATATTAGTTGATAACTACTAGAGTACTTTTCGTTAAATAGCTACCTACCGGAAAAGTAAAATACTTTGAAAAAAAAAATACTTCAACATCAACAACATGATCTACGACTCATCTCAACACTCGACAGTTTACCACTTTACCTACAGTTACGTAATCATTATTATCGGATGCGACCTCGACACGAGAAAATAATGTATAAATAAACATACGTTCTAAATAATAATCTATTCAACTTTTATTAACAGAATAAGTTTAATTACTTAGTAAAGAACCCTTTGGAACTAAATTTTGTAACAAATATTTGTTATAGATACGTACGCAATGAACCGCGTCTAAATGAACCTATTAGATTTGTTTACACATACATCAGTATCACAAAATAATTGGTGTACGACACTACTGTACTAACGCGGCTGTGTATTTTTTAAAGGCGTAAAATAATTCAGAATGATAAAATCCTTAACGTCGTTTGTGAAGCTAATTAGTAAAAATATTGTTTTAGAACAAGTTAGATATGCGTCACAGGTACTTCCACAGCTTTCTTCGGTAAGAACTATTTTATTATATTACCTACTTTACGTGCTATAATTTATTTGTTAAGTACTTAGTCACGATATTCATGAAATGAATCTGAATATTTGCCTTCTGACTAAGTTCATGTGTAGTCTCCAAAGTAGATAAGTATTTAGGTCCATCAATCGATCAGCGATATAAATACGTAATTTTTTTTTTAAACACTAATGGATATATACCTACTAATGGAATTTAAATTGGTTAAACGGCTTATTATTTACTACTTAATCAATATTATTAAACTAACCGTCGGTTTTTGGGACAATTTATTTTATCGGACGGTCTACTAAAAGACATAATCAACTTTGCTGTCTGTACAAGAATTTAATTTAACGGCTGTTTAATCAGTAGGTATATCGCAGTTAATTTTCAAAAAGTTTTGTTTAGTGATAGTATGACGAAACGCGTACCTAGCCACAGCGTAGTTTTAAGCAACTAACTCAAGCTAGTGCCAGTTACCTTGCAGTACCTAATTGGTGGCGTCGAGGCAGTTCGTGGGACTATTTCGAATGCCGGAAGCAAGAAGTTAATGTCGGCCTAATAAATGTTTGCCTTTTAGGAAAAATATAACATACAAAGAAAATCCTTCGGAACGATAGAGTCAACAGATGTTGGGTTCTTTCGAAATATACTTAGCGACGAGCGAGTGTTGACTGACGAAAGTGATGTGTTACCGTATAACATTGACTGGATAAAGAATTGCAGAGGTAAGTATAACGTACTAAATAATTCAAATGGCAATTGTTCAAGCATTGGAACTTACTAAAAGCACATTGTTGACGCCGAAAATACTAATTCAGAGATACAATCTGATTGACATAGGTGGACCTAGTAGAGGCCTTAGTAATCTCGTATTAAAGAATTGAGGCATCTTCGCATTAATTTGTGTCTTTCAATTTAAACAAAAAATAAAAAGATAATAGGCGAGACGACAAAAAAAAGTAATTGGTCCGTCAGATAGATTATCAAAAAATTTTGGACACGTATTTTTTCTTTTTTCTCGTAAACCAAGAATGACGACGATACAGTGCGTTGAAGTAGCGCATGACGTCACGATCTGATACAATTTTTGCAGGACGTTGACGTCAAAGGAACTCCGGAACTTTGTTGCCCTTTATGTTTGTATTTTTTTATTAATTTGATCAAGCAAAAAATACGTGTCTCGTATTTTCGGCCGATCTATCAGACGGACTAAACAGAATGTCATTTTTTTAATGTTGTCGTTATCCCTATTATTGCAATGCCTTGTAATGAGTCGGACTCACCCCCTGGTAAAGACGGCCCTGAGTCGGACGTGATGAGGTATGAGTTTTACTTTGCACGATAATCGAACATAGGTGCGCTATATTTTTCGATAAAATTTTCAGGGCAATCAAGGGTTGTTTTAAAACCAAGAACTACAGAAGAGGTTTCTACAATCCTAAAGTATTGTAACGAGAGGCGACTGGCGGTATGTCCTCAGGGTGGCAACACAGGCCTCGTCGGAGGTTCCGTACCGGTGTTCGACGAGATTGTCATCAGTTTTGCACTCATGAACAAAATCGTCAATCTTGATATTCTCTCAGGTAAATATAACGTTTAGTCGTTTAGTATTACTTGATATCATCATAACAAACAAGAATTTTATCACAGATTGAATGTGTGGATATAGGTATCTTAACTGCAGATAAAGATAGATACTAAGGTATACAATGACAAGAACTACGTCCTTTCTCTTCGGAATATTAATTCCACCCACGGGCGTGGAACTTATAAGCTACGGGTCTAATCTAATTAGTCCGTTAGATAGGTTAACAAAAAAATTTGGACACATATTTTTTCTTTTATCTCGTAAACGAAGAATGACGACGATACAGTGCGTTGAAGTTGCGCATGACGTCACAATAAGATACAATTTTTGCAGGACGGTGACGTCAAAAGCCCCCACCAAAGAGTACTTACACTATATGTATATGTCGCAGTCATCTGGTTAAATCAGCTATTTGATTGTATGACTAGCGCATTAATTGAATGGCGACCTTTAATTGAATGACTAAAGGACGTTACAACTCGTCAAGTTGTTTATTGTAACGTCCAACGACTTGACTGAACGTCATTTAGCATTGTCGTTAAGTGGGATGTAGCCGACTTTGTAATGTTTGTTTAGGGTGACCATAGGTTCGCAACTTAAAAACTTAACTTCCTTTACATAACAAAAATGAGGACATGACATGCACTCACACTTTATTATGATTTTAATTAAAAAAAAACTTTAAAAGTAGCTGGCGGCGGCGTATTAATGGGTAAATCCACGCTGTCACACTATTTTATTACAAATAAGTCACTTTAAAGTAAATTTCGTCAAAATAATATCATGACAGTGCTACCTGCGCAACCTATTTTACGCCATATTTGTTTTGGTGACTACTAACGCCGCAGTGGGAAAAAAAATGAACTAAATTACCATCACCTGACTGATTTTACGTCCGCTCTGTTCAACGGGCTATGTTTCAATCAGCTATCTAGTTGGACGTTGAGTGACGCGTGTTCAATCAGCTTTCGGCCTAGTCATTCAATTAAATGCCGCCATTCAATGAACGCGCTAGTCATACAATCAAATAGCTGATTCAACCAGATGACTGCGACATATATACTACCCCGGTACTTTGTTGCTCTTTATCTTTGTATTTTTTTATTAATTTGATCAAGCAAAAAATACGTGTCCCATATTTTCGGCCGATTTTAGACGGACTAAACAGAATGCAATTTTTTTAATGCTGTCGTCATCCAATCCATTAAACGTAGTAGTCAGCTTCGCGTTCGATACCCGTGCCGTGCGGAGTTAATTGCACAACTTAATTTGGTCTCCTAACCACGGTAGATGTATGATGTCAATGGTTCCCTAATCAGCTTGTGCAAGTGTGATTGTAGCTTAAGGTAGGATCCTATATTTGATGATTATGCCTACCTGTTACGCTTTCACGGTTAAACTACTAAACCCATTTTGGTAAAATTAGGTAAGTTATAGGTTTTTTGAATCAGTGTATTCGCATGTAATATCAATGAGAAACGACTTTGTCATAGTATTAGATAAACATTTTTTCATCCAATAACGAAATATACGTACTTGATTAGTTGAATGGCTAATAAGAACGTAACGAGAATGAATTCAAAGTGTATAACTACATAGCTGCACTGTATTATGCACGTTGTGGTAAAGCAGCTAGCTACCTGCGAGCGACCCGGTACCTATGCAATCATATTTGCCTGCTGTGCTGTAACCACTTTAGGGTTCTGCAAACCAAGAGCTTCGAATTATCATCACCATAGGCAATTATCAGCACAATTGTCAAATTATGATGGCAATTAATGTCAAAGTACGTACTAACTTATATTTAATTCGGTATATTGCGGATTGCAGACCAAGAGCTAAGCTAATTTTAATATATTCAAGCTGAGCTTGTAAGAGTGATGTTTTTATCGTTTTTAAGGTGGTACCTTAAGGTGGGTACTCCCACCTTCGTGAAGGAGTACCGAGACGCACCTGATCTTTTTTTTTTCGCCAAAAAACGGTCATCTACCTGTTCGAGACGAGGATTGTCTGTTGTTACCCATCCGTTTGTACTTACATAATTTTACCTGAAGATAGTGTTGATGAAGTAATTTTATTCTACAACTGACAACTTGCAGGAGCCTTAGTATGTGAAGCTGGTTGTATACTGGAGACTTTGGACAACTATGTGCGCGAGCGAGGTCTCATCATGCCCTTGGACCTGGGCGCCAAGGGGACCTGCCAAATCGGTGGTAATGCCAGCACCAATGCAGGAGGCCTAAGGCTGTTGCGGTATGGAAACCTGCATGGATCTATTCTTGGAATCGAAGCAGTAAGTCATCGCGACATTTGTCTTCCGTCTACTTTTTAAAATTAGAGCGAAAGGTCACTTTATTAATGACCACTATACAGACTTGCTTTTTGATATTTCACTCTGATATTAGGAGAAAAAATTGAGTCGTTTCCATTGGCTTACTAGCATGAATAAACATAACTAGCAACTCTACTATATGCGGCTTTGTTGATAGTTACGGAAATGTACTAAAACCACGTAAATAAATAAATGCGTAGTGCAAACATAAGTACTTAATTGTTTATTACATTATTACTGATAAAAGCCACATGAAATGAAGTTTTAAATCAGCTAACTGGGTAATTTTATGTCGACTGTCGAAAATGTTTTACGCATTAATTCAATCGAAAAAGAAATAGGTCCCCTTGTTCCTAAAAAAAGTACCTTCTTGTACATAAAGACGTGCAAAGCTCATTTAATTACGTTTACAAGCAGATTCCAGTTCTTTTCCACTGAGTTCATGAGTGAATTCGTGGATGAGAAACCGGTTTCATAAAACCAGATCTCAGCTTTCTTTTGTCTCGTATCAAATGACAACTAGTCGCTTATCGCTATGAACTGAGGCAGGAGATACTTACTAACTTCAAACTTTTTAGGTTCGTTTATGAGGTTACGACATATCAAGACCAATTCTATATACAAACTATTTAATGCCACCTTTATTTTACGCTTTTATTTAATGCACTGATGGGAGGCAAATTATTTACTTTAATCACTTATCAACTTCTTATTCAAGGTAAAAGCCGACGGCACAATCATAGACTGCCTTAGGTCCCTAAAGAAGGACAACACAGGGTATCACTTGAAGCATCTGTTTATAGGATCTGAAGGAACGTTAGGATTCGTCACCAAAGTCGCTATACACTGCCCGGTGTTACCGAAGGCCGTGAACTTGGGTTTCTTTGGTAAGCACTATGCTTTTACTTCTATATTCCAGGATCCAATCTGATTAATCACGTGGATTCAGGCATGTAACACAATATCCACTTAATCGTTACATAATATTGCAGGTGTCAAAAACTTTGAAAATGTTCTGAAACTTTACAAAAGCGCAAAATCAAAGCTAGGTGAGATTCTATCAGCTTTCGAAATGGCTGATTTTGATTCAATAGATTGTACTGTCAAGAATCTAAAATTGCCGTAAGTATACTCTATTCACGGATAACGAACCTAGGCAATATTCGGCAATAATCAGTTCAGAATGATAATGAATGATGATTTTTTACAACAGGAACCCGATCTCAGAATATCCATTCTACGTGTTGGTGGAAACTCACGGAAGTGACGAGGTACACGATGGTGAAAAGCTGACGAGGTTTTTGACCAATGAGATGGAAACAGGGCTTATCGTGGACGGAACTGTTACATCAGAACCAGCCAAAATGCAGGTAAAAAACGGCTACCGAGTTCACTAGAACGACTTGACGCATTTTCAACCAAGCCGCTATCAACACTTTATCCTAATTGCAGACAATCTGGAACCTTCGAGAAAGCATAGCAGGAGCGGGCTTAGTAGCTGGTTACGTATTCAAATATGACGTCTCCATACCGCTGAAAAATTATTACGACCTCGTACCGATCTTGAGAAAGAGACTCGGTGATAAGGCTATTAAAGTTTTCGGCTATGGACATGTCGGTGAGTAACAAAATCGTCTCATTTTATTCTTAGTAGATTACCGAGAACTCAAGCCACATCCTGTAATTACGGCATTCAACCGGTTTCTACGACACAAAATTTTGCAGCCACGCCTGATACGTATTTCTATTTTCCAGGGGACGGTAATATCCACATCAATGTCACTGTACCTGAATACAACAAAGAGGTATCATCCCTTATAGAGCCGTACGTCTTTGAAGAAGTGAACAAACTGAACGGCTCCGTAAGCGCAGAGCACGGTATCGGCTTCAGAAAACCTATGTATATGCACTTCAGCAAGAATCAATCTGCCATACAACTTATGAAGGATCTTAAACAGCTAATGGATCCTAACGGAATCCTTAACCCTTACAAGGTCTTACCAGAGGCATGAAGCATTTAATTAAAATTTCATTGTCTTACTGTAAATAACATAATAATCCCTAGTACCTTCTAGTTTTGTAATAATATTCAAGTACTATCGACAAAATTGAATCATGACCCATTTCGACGACAAATCGTTTGAAGCAGTCAAAATAATAAGACTAGACGTGTGGCATTTTTAATACATGTTTACGCGATTGTCGACCTAATTGTATTTGAGTGACTGCAGGAAAATAAGCTTATGATGGGTCATGAATCCAATTTGTTGATAGTACATATGACATAATATCTCAATAACAATGTAGATAACGGAGTTGCGTCATATGCCATAAGACACTTGTAAGTTGCACTGATAACAGGAGCAATAAGATACCAAATAAAAAACAATATATTTAAATGACTTTTATTAAAATATCCATTTATTCTTATAACATTCATAATATCACTGCAACAAAAATACAATGGAATATTATAAACATTTTCCTAATTGCTTCAAATAAATAAATGTTGTATTTCATAAATATATTCGAAAAGGTTTCATTACTTCAATAATTAGCACAAATGGCTTAGTTTAGCAGGTAGCTTATTTATTGCTTTGTAAATTGTTTAACTCTGTGATCACTGTAGTCTATCGATCAGCAATTAGGTAATTGGGCTAAATCCTTTACACACACAAGGCATCTGTCACACCGTCGCACTCATTTCAAATAGGCAAATATAATTACAACAACACACGACACAAGTGTAACGAATTTGGCAAAACATATTGTTCTACTCCACATCGACAAACCATTTAAAAGTTATGAGAAAATGCAACTGGAAGTATCAATAGAACAACTTCATATGCTCTACAAGTTGTTGTAATCTAGTACTTATTTAAGTAGATCAGTTTACTTTTAAAGAGTAAAAATGACGCAAGTTGTGTAAAATGCAAACAATGTCAAATGTTTAAAATGACTTAGTAAGTACTTGGATTTAATTGTGAAATATTGCACTAAACTAAAGAAATTTGTGCCAAAGAAATGTATTAGGCAATTAAAATGTATCTTGATTGTTTCTCACTGCTTCCCACCAAAAGAAGTTCAATCAATTAATATAATTATATTCATTAATTCATCAGTAAAATGGACAAAATGTCATTTAAGTAAATAAAAAAATTTTCAGCCTTCTAACTTATGCAATATTATTATGTAACATTTTTCTCCAGTGGGCATTGTTAACAATGGAATGGAAGTATTTAGCCTTTTTTTTTGCATACAGAAGGTATATTTCTTTTACTTAGGTTTAATTCAACATTTTCTGTATTATTTGAGGAAATGTGAAGAAACCCCAAAATTAATGCAATGTTTTTTTCTATAACATGCAATAGAAAAAAAAACGAGAAATTATGAGATCACTAAACATTAGATAGACGAAATGTAAACAAGAAAATGGCTCTAACATATGGCCGTTAAATTTTGTGGTGGGAACTAGTATACATAAAATATATTAGCAGCTTAACAATACATGAAAACAACAGTACTTTTTCACTAAATAAAACACTTAGTTACCTACACTTGTTTACATTTAGTCCATGTGATAAAAGTCGAATGTGTTTACGTATAACAGAAAATTAATAACTGGGCAATTTATGACGCAAGTCAATAATGAATAATAAACATCGTATTTGCTTCTACGTAAACACAAATAAGACCCTCCGGAACAACAGACCAAAAGATTAAATATCACACTAAAAATAAAAATTATAAGACTTTTTTTTACTGAAAATATTCTAGTTTGGTCATACATAAAGGCATATCAAATCTAAAATTAAAAAGCTTTAAGTCGGTATATAATCCTGATACTTAAATCACTACGTTGGAGCACCTAAAAGTAAAGTTGTTGTTGCCCTTTAAGTAGGTAAGGTGGAAAACTGTTAGTAGGATGCTAAAGTTAACAGTCGGCGTATTTTCTCGGTCCTGGACACCGCGACGCGGATATGAGTTAGTCGTTTTGTCCCGGTGCAGTGATACGCCAAGATCTTACATCAAACTCATATTTAAATCGTTGACAGGATGGCTACGAGGTTGATCGCTCCCATTAAATCTTTTTTATAGTTTTATATATTTTATATTTTTTTTATAGTTTTTCACCATTGTCCTAGCATAGTAGACGCAGTTTGGTCTGTGCCCCGCGAGGGAAGGGGCGCGTCGCAACGTGCGGTTATCGTTTGATTTGATTAGACATCTTGAGGAATTCCAAGAAGCCGGCTTGCATTTCGGCATCCATGCCGGTGTCCCACGCGTCGTTTTCCAGCTCCTCGCTAAAATATTACAAACATTGTACATATTGTTTAATATACGCTTCCTTCTCCTATCCCATATTATTAACATTTGTCAGTTACATACTGTTTCATTGCAAGCACAGATTATATGCCTGTTCTACTTAACTCATAGGGCCATAATTGGAAACTGCTCTATTAAAAAATATGGTAATAATACGTTCTATACAAAGACCTGACAGTGAAGTTTGGAAGTAAAACGGGAAGTCTTTTGGCTCAGCAGTGGAGCAAAAATTAGGCTATTTAAAAATTCAAAGACGCGTGACTCACAGTATATCCTCATCAAGCGCGACGTTTTTTCCGGGAGGCAGGTTGCTCTGCAGGAAGGCTCTCTCCTCAGCCGTGAGTGTGTGGCCGTCGGCCAGGTACCCTCCGTCGCTCGGCCCGCTCTCCACCTCCCCGTTCACCACTGCTACAAACCATCTTATGACACTTAATTGATGCATTTCGACAATGATATAACAAATTATTTAGGTACCTACTGACTTTGAACTCATTTGTATATTTCAGGGAGCTACGAGTAATCATGAATATTAACTAACTTGTTACAGAACAGTTGCTAAGCGCACTGTTATCGAAAATATCTCCGATTCATACTTACAGTCTTATAATACATTATATTAAATGGCTTGACTTGCTTGACTTCTTATATTTATTTGATTCAAATCTAGCCACCGCTAATTAAACTTTATACGCATAAATTGTACCCGTTACCATACAAAATTATTTTTAAAATTTGGTCTGATTATACAGTGAAATTCTTCAATGACTTCTATAAGTTTTCCTGGAATTCTGGCCCATATGGTTTTGACAAACGTGCGACGTGTATTTTTGCTATGTATTCCTTTTAGCTCTTCACGTATGTTTTAACTATTATTTAGAGTTTAATAATAGCAAAAGTTGTTGTATTTATGAGCAGGCTAAGTTCGTCTAAGAGGGTGCAAATCAATTTAAAGTCAGACTCCAAGTCAAGCGGAGCTTATTAAAGCGCAACAATAGAATTCAAACTATTCGAAGTAATGTACTTTATGTACTGGCATAAATATTATTAGTATGTCGCGTTTTGACTTAAAACGTTATAAAAATTTCGCTATTAGAGTACACAAAGCTTGATACATAGCCTGAGTAGAAACATTATTGAAGTTTAATTTATTCAGGCAATTTACAAGCCATGTTAAACAACTTTGGCTATTTGAATGAACCATATAGTGGGGGCGTTATAAGCCATTAATGTATGGGGAGCAATATTTTTTGCATTAAAGCATGAGACTTGGTACACTTGTTAGTTAGGTGGGTTAGAGTGAAAATCGCCCGGGAGGCAATCGGAGGCACACCTCTGGGGGGGAGGGGGAGGGGTTGAAGTTCTGGTCTGCCGCGCGCTCTGTTTGTCGTCATAACTCCTAATTTATCGTTACTATGGCAAGTGAGGTATCATTTTCGGATAAATCAAAGATGGCCAATCGTTTTCTGAAATAAAAAATACATGTCTACATACAAAAAAAGTGAATTATGCACTAAAATGTGAAAATTTCAGCTGTAACAAAAATCAATAAATGGCCATAATTTTTCAAATCGTCGCTATACCGACTTTAAAAAAATATGATTAAAAAGCTATATGCATATAGATTCTGAAAATATAATATATGTCTATAGTGTGTATAGAAAAATCGTTAGAAAAAAAATGAAAACAGCTTGGCGGAGCAGCCAAAATTCATTGTAAAATAAGGACAACGTAATCGATTTTTACAAATTGACCAATCTTTTTACTAGTAAATATAGAGATTTGACCAAATTAAATAGATAATGATTTTAAGAGTTTTCTTTTGTTAAAAATCTATCGTTTTTACCCTTAGTACAAGTATAAAAAAGTGACATTAGTCATATTTGATCTTATAAATGAGCGGGCTCTGCTGACTATTTTAAGTGAATCAAACGTCTGTAATTAAAGTGACAACATATAACTATGCTAAAAGTATTTATAAAATAATGTAAAAGGTGACTGCACGCAAAGAATTGTTTTCTTAAATGTCGCCATTTTTTACGTCGGATAGTATGGTTTTGCCAGAAATAGAGTTCCAAAATATCTTAATTGTAATTTTTATGAGTTATAGGCCAAAATAATAGCTTATATCTGTTTGTTCAGAGTGCTGATAATTTGATGCAGTGCTAGACTTCGAGTCACTGCCCCTATCTCATCATCTCCCTAGCCTTTTCTGAATTATATTGGGATCGGCTCTCAGCCTAACCGGATTCAGCTGGATACCAGTGTTTTATGTTAAGCGACTGCCTATCAGACCTTCACAACTGTCAAAGTTCCACGAATGACAACCGCTGCCCCTATATTGTTTATTAAATACTTTGCCGTCCTCAGTCGCACAATTCCAATCACTTAAGTTCCCGCTGAGAGCATCTTTATCTTTATTTATTTATCTTAACATCATGGGTACATTGTTTACCCTGGGTAAAGTACAATCTTAAATAGAGAAAGATGTCTGAGATAGAATTGACATCTCAGACCGCCGCACTTCTTTTTACACCTGCACCGGATCGTTTCCACACAGACGTCGAAAACCACTGTACTGGCAAGTCTCTTCATGTATGTTAACAGTAAAATAACCGACCTTACTCTATCCCTTTTTAGATGGATCAGGTGGATTCGGTGAAAATTGTTCTCAAAAAGAGATGCAGGGCACCTTTTCAATAATAGCGAACGCCTCGCTAATCCTTTACTCATATGCTGCCAGAAACTCTTTTGCGACAGTTGGAAAAGCATTCCATGTCTCCGTTGCGCTTTTTTTCTCCACCGTTCAAATAAGTCACATTGTCACAGCTTTTTTACAGGACCATCACACTGGTGGTTCTGTAAATAATCCTCATCCTATGTTAGTCCTAGGAAGTATATAGCGGATGAAAGAAATTAATTCTAAGTATTTTTAATGGAGAGTAATTGATACCTTGTGGCAAAGAAGGTACTGGTGGGGTTTTCCAGTGCCTACATTACCCACAGCTAGCTCAGGCACTCGTCTATACCAAAACGACTGCTAACGAGACGTCAGTATCGACAGTACGTGTACGTATCATTACTTTGGCACAACTCTGACTACTGCGTTAGTCCTATCATCCTGTTGTTCGCCACTTGGTATCCACCGTTATAAAAAAATATTTTTACAGGACCACTTAAAGCTAGTCTTGCCTCTGTTTTACGCTTTTCCAGGGTGTCACAACGTATCTTTTTTTTTTACTGTGAAGGGGAAAAGGGTTTCTGGCAGCATATGAGGGACGGATTAGCGAGGCTTTCACTATTATTCGCAGGCCAGTTAGTCTAGTGGCTAGTGACCCTGACTGCTAAGTCGGAGGTCGTGGCTACGATGCCAACCAGAACAAACTTTGCGTGATGAGCATTGTTTGTCCTGTGTCTGATTGTAATTAAATCTATAATATATACGTATTTATAATTATATAAGTATGAAGACCAGTTACTTCTAGTCTGTCATAGTATAGCTCTGCTAAGTTTGAGATCAGATGGCATGAGTTATTGAAAAGTTGTCACAGGATATTATTGAAAAGTTTATAAGATAGCTAGAAGTGTTTATTTCTGGTCTTGCAGATATTGCTAAGTAAATGAAACCTAAAATATCTGTTTATTAAAGATATATTCGTTAACTAGAAAATGGTGTCTTACAAAAGCTGCCCTGCACTAACATTTCTTGAGCAGTATTCCAAAACTGTTCCTGTATGGGATCAGATGTCTGGAAATCCACCTGATTTTTCTGATTGGGGACGGAGTAAGGTCAGTGACAACTGTCAGCCTACATGGACAGACTTGCCAGTGGTTTTCAACCTATATAGAAATGGTCCAGTGCAGATGTAATAAGAAGTGCGGCGGTCTGAAATGTCGAAGAACTCTTTGCGTCCTGCTATTGGTGCTAACTCTTAAAGTGTTTATCATTGGTGCAGTCACCTTTTACATTATTTTATAAGTAAGTACTTTTAGCATAGTTATATGTTGTTACTTTAATTACAGACGTTTAATTCACTTAAACTAGTCAACAGAGCCCGCTCAGCTATAAGATCAAATATGACTAATGTCATTTTATTATACTTGTACTAAGGGTAAAAACGACAGATTTTTATCAAAAAAAAATATAAATTCATTATCTATTTAATTTGATCAAATCTCTATATTTACTAGTAAAAAGATTGGTCAATTTGTAAAAATCGATTTTGTTGTCCTTATTTTACAATGAATTTTGGCTGCTCCGCCAAGCTGTTTTCATTTTTTTTCTAACGATTTTTCTATACACACTATAGACATATATTATATTTTCAGAATCTATACGCATACAGCTTTTTAATCATATTTTTTAAAGTCGATATAGCCACGATTTGAAAAATTATGGCCATTTAATGTTTTTTGTTACGGTTGAAATTTTCACATTTTAGGGCATAATTCACTTTTTTTGTATGTAGACATGTATTTTTTATTTCAGAAAACGATTGACCATCTTTGATTTATCCGAAAATGATACCTCACTTGCCATAGTAACGATAAGTTAGGAGTTATGACGACAAACAGAGCGCGCGGCAGAAGAGAACTTCAACCCCTCCCCCTCCCCCCCAGAGGGGTGCCTCCGATTGCCTCCCGGGCGATTTTCACTCTAACCCACCTAACTAACAAGTGTACCAAGTCTCATGCTTTAATGCAAAAAATATTGCTTTTGGCTTATAACGCCCCCACTAATACCAAAATGAGTCAGTTTGTTTTAACATTAATTAACACAACAATAAACTTATACTGTATACATCGCCGATTCTTGTGTAATAGATTGAAATAAAATGTCGTTCAAATAAATTTTAATTAACGCGATAAAAACTTGTTTGCGTTCAGATTCGAATACTTAATACAAATTCATGTGTACGAACGAATAGCATTTCCCAAGTGTATTGTTTATTGGGCATACGGCTTCGTTCGAGCCACGTGCATAGTTTAGGGCGCGACGGGAGCAAGCACGTGGCGAGCTGTAATCGAAGCGAGAAGAGAAACGTGACTAAAGCCGTACACACTGTAAACGTGAACTCGACCCACGCAATTAAATTGTTAAATCCTAGGTTCGGAACGGAGAATAATGTTGTGCTAACGAATTATGACGGAGAATAATTAACTTTGCAATGTCTACTAATGTCTAGCTAGAACGTTTAGAATTTCATACAATGTCCATCAAAGTCAAAGGTCAAAGCATTCATTTCAATTCAACCATGTACGTCCACTTTTGATTTGTCAAGGCGACGGTCACTTAGACAGAAAGTTGATTAGTTGTTCCTTAGGATTTAGGAAGCGTTAGGAAGAATACGCTGTCGGTTTAGTTAATTAACTAAAAGTAAATAATCTTGACATTACTTTTTATCTAAAACTAGTAGCTGTCCCCCGCGGCTTCATCCGCTTCTTTGGTAACTGCTCGGCTCCCGAGATCGTAACGTGATGTTTTTTAACCTTCCTTGATAAATTGGCACACAAAGATTTTTTAAATTGCACCAGTAGTTTATGAGATTAGCGCGTTCAACCAATCAAATTCTTCGGCTTTATAATATTAGTTAATAACATAAAATTGATGTTAAGTAATTAAATATGTAAAAAAGCTTCATATGTCTTATATTTTTTTTTTTAGATAAGAATACTCGTCAAGATTGTTAACCTTTGGTTAATTAGAGACTTAGTAAGTCTCTCCAAAAAAAATCATGAATATTTTGTCTCATACTTTCAATTTCTTAGATGATCTTTTTTGCACTTTTTGCTGCATCCAACAGAACAATATTTGCAGTTTACCAAGTTTTCTACAAATTTATCGTGGTACCTGTGCTGCTTAACTAATTTATGGAAGATGTCAGACAAATTATTTTGGACTAGCTTTTGCCCGCGGCTTCGCTCGCGTTAAAAAGAGACAAAAAGTAGCCAATGTTACTCTCCATCCCTTCAACTATCTCCACTTAAAAATCACGTCAATTCGTCGCTCCGTTTTGCCGTGAAAGAAAGACAAACATACAGACAGACAGACACTTTCCCATTTATAATATTAGTATAATTAGTATGGATTGCCACCGATTTAGAAGCCAAGTGTTAAAGAGGAAGCACAACTGTGATTTTGTCATAGAAGACTAAGGATTCACAATTTCTGGACTGAACTCTTGAGAAACTGTATAATGTTTAGAGGGAATTATAATGTATAATATGCGTTGCTCACCGCCATAGTTGTACCGGCGGCGCGTGTCCTGCTGCGGCGGCGCGGGCGCGGGCTCGGGCTCGGCCGTGCCCCAGCGCGCGGCCCGCAGCGCCACCACGCCGCGCACGCACGCCAGCGACGCGCGCCGCTTCAGGCGCTCGAACGCCGCGTGCATGCCCGCCGGGCAGTCCGCGTCCAGCGCTATGCCCGACAGCTGTCAAACAAACGTTAATACCGGCAAACTTTGCTAAGGAAAAAGTTCCGAGCACTGTCCTTACTCTGGTTGCGCGCCTACTTCGTTGACATCAGAGCTTCCGTTTTAGGTCATTCTTAATTTAAAAACCTTGTGAGATTTTTTACAAGCATTTCTTTTTCAACCAAATGTATGCACATCCTCTGGTGGACGGTCGATACCAACGAAGTAAACACGTTTACATGACAAAATTATGTTAGTTTGATTTTACTCATGTCCATTTTCCGGGAATACTCGACTATTTGCGTAAACAATCTGGGGCTACCAAAATACATGCGACGAATTGGCTTTAGTTGAGCTAGTTACTAAGCGAAGTCTGGTATTCCCAAAATACGAACGTGAGTGTGACTAATTTATAACCAAACACCAATCTTAACTAATGCTACGCTCGACATGTTATCCTAGCTTTGCAATATACTTATAAGTGTGTTTAGGTGAGATTGGAAAGCAAAAGAAAAACTTCATGCCAAGATACAGAAGATAGTCGACTGGATTAAAAAAGCCAAGTCTCAGAAAACCTTGACCGATTAGCACGGGTCGAATAATAATGAGTTTGGAAATGCATAACAAGAGCACTAGAAGCTATCTGTTGCATTGATATGAGATATTATGAAAGTACTTTTCACGTAGATATCTATAGATATAGAGTTCATTGAACCTCATCACTATGATTCATGAAATTGATAACTATAATTCGTTACGTATAATTCGTTTCGTTCTATAAATTGTAATTATATGGTGTTGGTGTACAATAAAGAGTATTCTATCTATCTTCGTGAAAAATACTCATAGCTCTAACTGTTCACCCCAAAATAGACTAAATATATTCGTGTCAGGAGCTTCATCGCGGTGCACTCACTGTGGGTGGGTTCGAACTCACTACCATTAAGATCGCCAGTCCGACTCCTGAGCTGTAGGACTAAAGTCGCTTTAACAGAGACAAATTCGTTAATAATAATAGCACTGACGATCGTCAGTGATGTGCATTAATATTATTCCTATATTATGATTCTTGAAATCTTTTTCTCTTTTTTTTTAATTTTATTTTTTGCAGTCAATATAAACTAAGTATTACATTACGATTGACAGTTACAATAGTTAACTTTTCTGAAAAATTGGTAATAAATGTCAGTGTAAACGAAAATAGATCACGATTTCGAATCTGGTTTGTGATATCAAGAATACAACACTTGAATGTTGTTTTTACATAAACACCCACACAAGTCTGGTTAATTGTTGTTTTAATTTACACGAAACGAGCCGTGAAAAACGTCAATATATAAAATGTAGAAGGTGCGGTTACAATTTCACGTCGTCGTCCTGTCTCTGCGTCTGTTGCGTGTTATATGAACGTTGTGACAGCAATCAGTGTTCGTTGGTATTTCCGTTTGTAAAATTGTTTTCAAATTGAGTGTCATGAATATTTCAGTAATTAAAAACATTTCTAGATTCAACACATTAATGTGCCTAAAAGAGAAATCACACGAGGATGTAGGAACATGTAACCCAACCGACCATTTCAAGTATAAAATTGGTTATTTGATACAACAAAAAGGCTACTAACTTTGAGCAGCTGGCAGACGGCTTTGATGTTAACTTCCTTATCAGTATCGAGCAGATGGAGCAGTACTTTGCACAAACTCTCGCCGAGAGTCTTGATTCTTCCTCCCTAAAAATAAAACAATTAATTCATGAATTTGGTCTGGAAAATTATAACTACAATGCAAGATGGTGATTTTACAAAAAGTCACATTACATTTCTCAACAATAAGGGAAATTAAAAGGACACTAACGAATCGTACTTTCCAAAATAACCAACCATGTCTTGTCTAGGTTGCAGATGGTTGTTAACTTAGATGTTTTATACGTTTTTGTCCTGTAAAAGAGCTAAACAACGCACGTTGAAACTTTTAAAAAATATCAGCTGTTTCATACATTATGGTTGGGAGGGTATTGAAATTTTGTTAGAAACAGCTGATATTGTTTCGCGATTTCAGAGTTGGTTCCATAATAAAAGTTGATTTTTTTCATGGGTAGTCTCATCTCCTAGTGGGTTGTGCAAGACCAAAAATACACCTAGTATCTCCGCCATAATTGAACTTAAATACAAATAGTTTATTTACAAATAAGCTGTTACATGAATAGATATTTTCGTTGGCCCCAAACTAGGCTAGGCCTGTATCTTGGGCACCTAAAACCTTCGAACACACGTGATTCGAGACACAATAGAAAGACAATAGCAGCGCAACAGCCCGCTGTCGCTTGGTCGACGAAAGGTTATTGAAGGATAATAAATAATAAAAAAAACATGTTTAAGCCTTTTCTGAAATTTCATTCGTAAGACGATAAAATAGGGGATAAAATTATATAAGCGTTAATTAAACACGTAAAAAATGGTACCTATAAACTTTACGAAACGTCCAAAATTGAGAAACGTGTTCCTGTAGCTAAAAACGGACCAAATTATGAACTATTTTAGTGGAAAGTACAAATCTACATACACGTAGTTCAGGGCAAAATACCGGTAAAATCTTCCTAACTCTTAATACACCATTTTTCTGACTACCGCGCGTATGAAGAAAATCTACTTGCAAACTAAACTATAATAATAACTGTATCTAATTAAATCCTGTAGTTAGTCCTAACGACTAACCTGGCTATCCTCCAGTTGGGTGTATATCTCGGCGAGGAACATGGCGAAGCCGCGCATATTCTCCTCGGACGCCTCCATACCGCTGATGATCTTGTTCTCCTCAGTGGAGCAGCGCTCCAGAAGACAGGCGCGGAAAGTGGACTCCTCCGGCGGCGAAACCGAGTCGTACATCGAACACAGACGCGCCCCGTTGTAACGGAAGTTAGGCTCGCCTATCGACTGTTATAACACGTTTTGATTGAGAACAAGTTCATACCAACATTATGTGAAGCTGCACTTATTGCTCAAACTCAATACCGTATGCAACTAAAGCATTTACAGGTACTTTTTGATTGGTCAAATTTGTTAAAAAGTTGTAGCTATTTGCTTGTTCCAAAACAGTAGGTTCCATGGAGAAGAACTTAAAAATACAGACATTTTATTTATTAAGTTATATAAGAGTTATTTGTAAATTATGGTCTAGTTACACATTTGAGTGTAATGCATTAGATCTGTGGGATACAGAATGGTAATACTTCCAAAAAACTTACATAAATACCAAGCTTATTATCAAATTACAAATATGCAAATGATGTTTGTACAAAACATGTTTATTATTTAGTTGTCTTTATGTTAATTATTGAAAAAAGAAAACCATGTCATGGTAGTTTAGAACAGGTTGTTGGTGTCTTGAAAATAAACTAAAAATATTGTGAAATAACTTTTATGTAATGTTTGACAAAAAACATTATGCAGTTAAAAAAATAAGCACATGTCATCTTTTTTTATGACTTAATAATTAAGTCATTTTAATTTTTACCATGCTTATAATTAATAGACAACTTGTATGTTTGAATGTAACCAACAGTTTAGGGCTTAACTTTGCCCTACTTTAAATGATCTTAATTTAATTGAAACTTTGCACACCTGTCGAAGACCAATGACAATGTAATAATATGATAAAAAAAAAACTTCTAATTTTAAAATGGATTCATGTTATTTTATTATAACCTCAATATTATCTAACACTTATACAACAGTTGAATGACCTTTGAATACCTAATAATCAAGGCTATTAACTTTGTTGTTTGGCTATTTCCAAGTTGATATAACACAAAGCATATAAGTGCCAATATAGTGGATCAGTTTCTTGTCATTCAATACTTTATTGGCCTGAAGCTTACACTTTGACACAATATTGGTGTGGCCACATGCCACACTGAATGGGCATCATTGAATCTTTAATGTATCCATGTAAGTCATTGCATTTACTGAGTTAACCAACTCTAGGCTGGTTATACATTAATGCATAAATACAACTTCCTCTAAAAAAAATTAAGGTGTTGGGAAACAAATCCATTCATAAGGACAACAAAAATAAACAAAGTCACATAGGTTGATTAAAAAAAAAATTCTACAATGTAAATAAAACACTATAGTAAAAACACTTAGGAAATAAGTTTGATTTAAAAGATGAAACAGTCTCAGCTTCATGTTTAATGAATTGTTTATCTAATCGGCTCCCTATACAAAGTTTATTAGCTTTACCAAATCAATAACATGTGATTATCACATGCTTGTTAGTAACAAACACATTACGAAAGATAAGCTACTCACAAATAATTACAGTAATTATTCAACAAAAAAAACAAATTATTACCTGATTGACAATAGCTTCAACTAGAGGCCTAGTGTAGCTCACATCGTGTAGGGTTGTTGCAAATGCATCAACCAGAGGGCCGCAGAGGGTATCGAATTTACCAGGATCAAATGTTATCTCACACATCACTGTTATCAAGTTGGCTATGTTCTCTTGGGGAACGGCAGACTGAGGAATAAATTTGTGTTAATATTACTTGTGTAACAATGGAAAATAATTTTAAAAGATTATAAATTATGAACCAACCCGTAATTCCATATTCTCAGCTTCATCCAGTGAATAGGACATTTCTTCTAAGCTGTAAGGGTTTTGATCTTGTGCTTGGCGAAGGCGATCTTGAACAGAAAACCGGTGTGGTCTGTAAGGTGCAGGATCTGGGTTGTATGTGGGCACTGCATGCGGGGTGTAATTAGGCGGGTACCATTCTTTAGCTTCGGCCGACAGGTTTGACTTCAACTGGGAGGGAGGTTCTGAAACAAACGTTAAAATAAGTAAATTGTGTCCATTACATAAAAATAAAATACACCACACTACAACTAGTTGACCCAAAAACAAATTATTGCCTCGTAATCGATTCTAAGCACGGCCGGCTGACTTTGTCAAACTACAGCGACGTCATTAGAAATGAAAATCCTTACTTTCACCTGAAGTATTATAATTACGAAGAACGCAGTTATAAACTGGCCAAGTATGACGACGTCACAACGTAAGATCGGTGTGTGAAAGTGTGGAATAAATCAAATTCAACGTTATACTTGTTACCTTTTGATTCCTCAGCAACAATCTTCGGTCTACGAAGCTCCCGTGGCTGATTATCGGGTTGCTGCCATCCACGGCCTCTGCCTCTTGGCCCACCAATCTCACCGTTATTCATTTCAACGCTTACTACACAACAACGACTTTGTATACTGTTTTCTCTGACTTACATCCATAAATCACTGAAATATAATCCTAAACCTCGAACGCTTTTTATTAGCTCGACAGATTCGACACGTAAACAAAGAAAAATATACTTCGCTACTAATTTCACAGCACAACCTCCATGTTACTTTTGAACGAAGGAGATAGATTGCTTTTTTTTTCTATAGTTGTGTTGTGGTCAGGCAAAGGTATTAAAGTCTATTCAGCCTATGGAACTTTCAGAACTTGAGTTCAATGAATTTTTAAGTATAAAGTAGTGTTGTATTACTTATGTAAACTGTTTTCATAAAAATGTTTTTTTAAGTGTTATAGTTCAGTAAACGAAAAAAGTTATAAAAAGAATCGTGTTGTTATCAAGATCGTGCCTCGCTCACAAAAGTATCAAAATAATAGTGTAGGTTATAAAACTAAATTCTCGATGTTGTTTAATTTTTTTGTATTATTGTATTAAATTATTGTGGGGCTAAATATTGAAGCTAAAAAAACCTACTGACGGATGCCCAAATTTTTGGGCCATTATGTGCAAGGTCCACAAAATAATGTAAAAAGACTGCGATCCTGCTATGAATAGGATTTCCGTTCGAAACACGAATCCTTAAAGAATATATTTACCATAATTATAGTATACATACTCAAAGCACGAATCATATTTTATTGTTTTACCAATAACGAACAGGTTTCTTTTCTACACACACGATAATGACCGGTTTGAAGTTGTATAATAAAGGTCATAGCTCATTACAGCCACCCGGCAGCCACTCCGCACCGAGACGCGACTCGCCTAATAACCGAGGCGATCCGGTGACGCTACGGAGTTGATATAGTGAGCGCATGCCCATACAAGTTCATATAAAGAATCCTAACCCTTTTTAAGGCAAAGGGGAAGTTTTTACCACCATAATTTTTGTTGATTATTTCGGCAAATTCGAACTTTTTTTTTTATTTTTTTTCATTTGGCACCTTTGCTTGTTAACTGTCATTATTATGACATAAAAATAAATGTCAACTGTCAAAGAATATTTTCACACTGTGGTTGGTTGAGTTATGAAAAGTGGCGGTTTTTTCTTTCTAAAATTCTATCAGGGGCTATCATCCAGATTTCAAGACATTGAAGGCAAGTTTTTTTTTACATAATTATATCGGTTGGGGTCTATACTAACTATCTGGATGCATATTTTTAGCTTTGAGTGCGTTGGTTTGACTAAACAGAGGTTTTTTGTGGTGGGAAAAATATTCCCTCTGCCTGCGGGTGAGTTTCAGTTTTTGCTTTGCTTCTGCAGATGAGCGGGAGAAAAGAGGCTAAGAAAGTATGATTTAGACATAGAGCATGCGCTTGAGGATCTTTTTGGGCTACCAGACGATCCAGAAAATTCTGAAGATGATCTGGAATCTGACGATTAAGGAGCTGGATACAGCACAGCTAGGCTTCAGAAAATATTGGAGGATCTCGACCAACCGGTTATGTCTCTGCATCTTCTACGTAGTCAACCCAGCCCACAATCGTCAATCGCAATGGATACTGAAGTTGTTTCACCTGCTGACGTGGAATGTGACCAAGATCCAGCATCTCCCAATGTACCTGCCAAATTCCTCTCAACTCAAAATGCCACCTCCACCAACTGCTTTACCTCCACCAACTGCTTCATCTTGTGACCGAGATCCTGCATCTGCCGAAACAGATGCTGAGGGAGATTCGATGGTACGTACATTACCATCGAATCTCCCTCAGCATCTGTTTCACCTCCACCAGCTGCTTCACAGAGTGTCCATACTTCTTTTAGCGATACTGACAACTCCGACGATGACGATGTCGATTGGAAAAAAACCTTGTGGTCTTCTAGGCCAGGTCCAGAAGTATTTGACAGTGTTCCTTTGACCACAAAACAGAATTTCAATACCAGAACGAGACCTATACGATTTTTTGATAAGTTTTTTACCAGTGAAGCCATTGAGCTAATTAATTCGTGTACGAACATATGTTCGTACACGGGCAGAGGGAATATATTTACCACCATATAAAAAATAAAAAAAAATAAAATAATTCAAAAATCGGTTTTCTATCTACATTAATATACCTAAACAATTATCAGGTTTATGGTTTTGTTGCTAGAACGTTATGCCTTATAAAGGGCTAAAGAATAGGTACTAGCCGCAGGAGGCGAGTCGGTGCGGAGTGGCTGCCGGGTGGCTGTAATGAGCTATGACAGTATGACCTTAATAGGGATGACGACAACATAAGAAAAATGGCATTCTGTTTAGTCCGTCTTGTAGATCGGCCAAAAATACGGGACACGTATTTTTTGCTTCATCAAAATAATAAAAAAATACAGAGATAAAGAGCAACAAAGTTCTGGAGTGGGGGCATAGTGGGGGCTTTTTACGTCACCGTAATGCAAAAACTGTATCAGATCGTGACGTCACGCACAACTTCAACGCACTGTATCGTCGTCATTTTTCGTTTACGAAAAAAAAGAAAAAATACGTGTCCAAAGGACATTGACCGGGTTTGGGCCATATGCTGCCCAGACATGGGAGTACTTCCAAATGATTACTTGCATTAACATATAATTTTAAAAATTATTAAAAAAAATATCGGTCCCAGGGTTTTTTTTTAGTTATGTTTTTAAGATTTTCGGGACGATTTTAGTTAAAAGTATTATACGATTTTAGTTAGTATAATTATTTTCGATATTGACCGCTGAAGAATTGACCCTTTTCGCTGTAGGCACCTACCAAAAAAAACTTGCGCCCAGTTATTACAGTGAACATGTACGCAGCAGTGGATCATTTCTTATCCAACAATATAACGGAGATCTTAACGATCTATCAGCATTTACTGTGCTTTCCAGTAATGTCCAACTCATACGAGCACACATAAAGAGTAGACATGTTTCGTCGAAAAAGTACCACTGCTACATCTGGACAATCGTGGAATAGAGTGCATAAGGAAATGGTAATGGTATTGCTGCTCATGTAGATAGATAATACATTTATTTGGTACATTCTCACAAGACATACACAACACTAAAAAAAAGAAAAAAATAATAAAAAACAATTAACAAACTACGTTCAAAAACCCAAATGCCACAGTGAAATAATAACAAAAAATAAAAATAAAGAAGGAAATAGAAGTACAAAATGAAAATGATGAACATGTTTCACAGAACAATTGGCAGTTGTGCCCACATTATGTGCTTAGTTTGGTTCTTAGGATGGGCTAGGCACCAAGACGGTATTAAGTTAATTGACTTATTGATTAAGGGAATTGACATTAAGAAAGAAAGAAAAACTGTTTATTCGTGCTGTAGACACAAGCTTTCGCTAAACAATTTGACATCTTTATACATTTGACAATCGATTCGTTTTCGCTATATCTATTCTACAATGCCAATGCTTGTCTAGGGGGGCTGATCATACGATGTTAACGAATAATGTAATATTATCAATGTTAGTAATTCATTGTTTAATGTCAAGTAGATAATTGTGAGTATTATTAATGTAAATCAATTCTGAATGTCAGAAACCATGAAATACTTAATTGTAATTATAAAGTGAGCAATTGTTTAAAATAATTACTGCGGTACGTACCATTGGTTTGACGGGCCTGTTGGTCTAGTGGTCAGTGACCCTGACTGCTAAGCCAGAGGTCGTGGGTTAGATTCCCACCCAGGACAAACTTTGTGTGATGAGCATAGTTGTTTGTTCTGTGTCTGGGTGTTATTTATCTATAATATGTATGTATTTAAAATTATATAAGTATGTATATCAGTTGTCTGATTACCATAACACAAGCTCTGCTTAGCTTGGGATCAGATGGCCGTGTGTAAGATGTCCCAGGATATTTATTTATTTATTGGATGTCATTCTTCACGAATAAAAAATCTTGATAAAATTATTTTTTTCTCAAATCTCCTCGAATAGATTTTGATGAGCTTTCGTTTACAGAGTAGTGTTGGCCTAAGGTACATAATGCACTATGAGTTCATGCTGGGCAACACTTGGCCCAACTCCCATACATGAATGGTCAATGTCCTTTTTTAATAATCTCAATGACGGACTAATTACTTTTTTTTCATCGTCTCGCCTATTGATAGAATAGAATCATTCTTTGGATGGTCGTGGTCGCGTAGAGATCTGAGCTTCGGATTATTAAAAAAACTAGCTTCTGCCCGCGGCTTCGCTCGCGTTAGAAAGAGACAAAAAGTAGCTTAATATGTTACTCTCCATCCCTTCAACTATCTCCACTTAAAAAATCACGTCAATCCGTCGCTCCGTTTTGCCGTGAAAGAAAGACAAACAGACAGACAGACAGACACACTTTCCCATTAATAAAATTAGTATGGATTAATGATATGATAGTAGACTAGCTGTCCGCTGCCTTAAGTTAGGTCTTTGATTACTGCTAGAATTACTTTATATTTGAAGAGTCATCTCGTGTTCTTGGATATGTTACCGGAAAATAACAAGATCCGTAAGTTTATCAATCTACTAGGAAGTTTATAAACTTTCGTAAGATTCTAAACGGGAGATAAATTGTAATATTTTACGTCCCTATTTTCGTAAATTGATAAACTTACTGAACTCACTCGTAAAATAATAAGTAAGCAGTAACCAAACGCTCGCGCGATCTAATTGGTTGACTGTCACGTGTCACTTCTCCTTCCTCGCGGCCGCCATTCTTGTGCGTTTTTTTATTAGTTTTATTTTATGTGTTGAACATGGTTGAACTGTGTTGCAACTCAAAGAAAACTCAACTCACTACATCCGTGCGAGAGGAACCAGGCATTGTTGCTTCCAATTTATAGTTTGTCAAGTCTGAATATACCAGTCTTTGGACACAAGCATTGCCACTAGAACATTGACCAATCAGAGAGCAGTGTGTTATTTTACGTATTTCAAAGATGCGTATATTTAAAAAAAATCTGTTATTGGTCGAACCATTTAAAATCTTACGAATAGATATCCGTTAGTTTATTAATTTACCGTATAACGTCGGAAATTGATAAATTTACAAAAATGTGGACGTAAAATATTACAATTATTTATCTCCCGATTAGAATCTTACGAAAGTTTATAAACTTCCTAGTAGATTGATAAACTAACGGATCTTGTTATTTTCCGGTGACATATATAAAAACACGTGTATGATCTCGATACTATAATTTAATAACCGTACAATTTTTATTTAAACTGAAATATTATTTTCAAACTGAGACATTGGAAAAAATCACCGAAAATTCGGTGGATTGCCATAATAAATATAAAAGTTGAAGTTGATTACTGCTACGCTCTCGTAAGTCATGGCGTGATGTTAAGTAGTCATTCATTCATGAATCCTTATCAGCTTTCACGTTACGTTATTAATAGCAGCAGGGAGGGATATGTATGTGATTTATAGCTTAGAACTACCTGCGGAGTGCGATTAATCAAAGGCAACTACAAAGAATAACGTTAACTCACCACTACGATGTTCAAGGCCGTACCCAGGCATAAATATCGGGGGTAAGGCGAACTCTCAACCACGATTGACGGAAACTGCGTTACCTATACTGTTGTATTTGAACATTCGAGCCTGAAACACCTCCTGTCTACGGCCATGGTGATGTCAGTGTGGAACCCTGATTGTAATCAAATTGTAAGATCCCTCCTTAATTAACAGTATATTTACTAAGAATAAAATGTCGTAATAGCCCAGTGGATAAGGCACCCGCCTCTAGTGTGAGAGGTTGTGGGTTTGAATCCGGGCAAGTACCAATGTGACTTTTTAAATCCATAATTATGTACTTTCTAAAGTTTATCTTAGATATCACCGACATCCAGCGCCTCGGAAAGCACGTAAAGCCGTTAGCCAGAAACTCTGACAAGTCTAACCAAGAGGTATCGTGTAGTTACTGGGTTGTGGAGGTCTGATAGGAAGTCGCTCCACGTAAAACATTGGTAGCCAGCTGAACCCGGTTAGGCTGGAAGCCGCCCCAACACAGTTGGGAAAAGGCTAGGGAGATGATGACTTACTGACTTGTGCGAAAGTGAGGTACAGGCATTATTTTCAGCTTAGATTCGTGTCGTAATATTTGTATTCGGAAGAACACGGTAATTTCATCTAGCAATACAATAGTAGTATCTTGAAAAAAATACTGAATAGATTTTATCTTTTTCTACATAATCGATATCTTTAGACAATGAAATTTCCTAGCAGGTACAGTCAGCCAAAGACGATAAGTATACCAGTATACCAGGGCATTCAGATGTACCTAATTATCATTTCTTAAAAAACGATGGATAATATAAATAAATGATTCAGAAAATAATGAGCTTCCTTATAACAAAAACTTTGCAATTATATCCTGAGATGTGGTTGAGTGCTATACTGCAAATATTTTTTGTGGAGGTTGATTAGTTAGGTTCAATTTCAACATATTTTCTTATACTAACATATTTCCTTATCATATTTTATTTTTAATTATTTTTTTCTGTATCACTGTTTACTTACACTAAAGTATAAGCCATTTGTAGTATTAACAAAATATGGATAGCTGTTATCCGAAATAAATTAGTTTCAATTTAATTAATTTAAAATGTCATTTTGACACATTCATTGTTATTTCTTGCTGACTGTACATCATCATCTCTATAGCCTTTTTGCATATAAGTTGATGACCCCAACTCTGACTGTACATAAAAATACAAAATTTTATTAACATTGAAATCAGTTTTTGCATTTGTTAGATTACTAATATCCAACAGCTATGAAAAAGACATCTGTTTTTAATTTTATTCCAAACACACTTTTGTAATTTATGAAAACTGCAGAGTAAAAATAAAACATTTTATAATTGCACAAAAATAAAAGTAAAAAAATATTCATAGCCAATGTATTTTGCTCTACATAAAGCCCTACATATTTTACAAAATTGTACATGGTCTATTTATTATTAGTATTTTTTAAATTTTCTACTAAAATAATATTAATCAACATTTACAGATACTATACATTTTCAATTTACCTACACTATGGTACCAGCGTCATCTAAAGACTTAGGATTGCTGCCAGTTTACCTACAATGATATTCCTTATTTCCACTTAACAAAGTTTTACATAATAATTATGCATTATCACAATTCATAAGACTGCAAGCACAGGGCGTATTTTAAACGGGCAAAAAAACGCTTCAAACGAGATTACATATTATACAACGCCCTATGCGGTCGGGACAATCGTGAATCGCCTCTATTGTGATTTTGTTTTAGTTGCATCATGCATGATCACGCGTTTTTCCTCTGCCCACGCCTATAAACGCGTGTTGGTGTTTGCATTAATGATACAAACGTAACATCAATAAGCATTTGTCAGCGAATCAGCGCTGAAAACGCGCGTCGTCTACGCGAAACAGGAACCCGTGTTTTCGGCGCAATGCATTTTGTACTCTAGTATGTATACGCAAGTCATCTGGGCGTCGTCTCAGCTTTGACCCTGTCCAGAAAGGGCGAATTCGCCGCGATTCAATTCGCACCAATACATCGCGTCCACAAGCATCGCGCGACTAATAAACTCGCGCGTAATACGCGTGCAATTCGCCGGACTCTCGACTCGCGCGTGACTCGCGCGTAATGCGCGCGAGTCGAGATACTAGGGCCACCTTGTTGCGTCCAGATTTCGCGCGAATTTCAGAGCGAGTGCACGTATAAAAGAGAAAGAGAAGGAAATACGACTCGCGCGTAGTTACGCTCTATACGCGTCGGCTCTGGACGCAACACTCGCGCGTGATACGCGCGAGAGAATCGCGGCGAATTCGCCCTCCTGGACAGGGTCTGAATTCGCCCTCCTGGACAGGGTCCTGGCGCGAGTCGAGAGTCCGGCGAATTGCACGCGTGTTACGCGCGAGTTTATTATTCGCGCGATGCTTGTGGACGCGATGTATTGGTGCCTAGTATCTCGCCAACGCGCGAGTGAATTCGCGCGAGTCGTTTACGCGGCGAATTCGCCTTCCTGGACAGGGCCATAGACCCTGTCCAGGAGGGCGAATTCGCCGCGATTCTCTCGCGCGTATCACGCGCGAGTGTTGCGTCCAGAGCCAACGCGTATAGAGCGTACCTACGCGCGAGTCGTATTTCCTTCTCTTTCTTTTTTATACGTGCTCTCGCTCTGAAATTCGCGCGAACTCTGGACGCAACAAGGCGGCCCTAGTATCTCGACTCGCGCGCATTACGCGCGAGTCACGCGCGAGTCGAGAGTCCGGCGAATTGCACGCGTGTTACGCGCGAGTTTATTATTCGCGCGATGCTTGTGGACGCGATGTATTGGTGCCTAGTATCTCGCCAACGCGCGAGTGAATTCGCGCGAATCGTTTACGCGGCGAATTCGCCGTCCTGGACAGGGTCTTAGGCCCTGTCCTAAGCCCCTGGGCCTAAGACCCTGTCCTAAGCCCCTGGGCCTAAGACCCTGTCCTAAGCCCCTGGGCCTAAGACCCTGTCCAGGACGGCGAATTCGCCGCGTAAACGATTCGCGCGAATTCACTCGCGCGTTGGCGAGATACTAGGCACCAATACATCGCGTCCACAAGCATCGCGCGAGTAATAAACTCGCGCGTAATACGCGTGCAATTCGCCGAACTCTCGACTCGCGCGTGACTCGCGCGTAATGCGCGCGAGTCGAGATACTAGGGCCGCCTTGTTGCGTCCAGAGTTCGCGCGAATTTCAGAGCGAGTGCACGTATAAAAGAGAAAGAGAAGGAAATACAACTCGCGCGTAGGTACGCTCTATACGCGTTGGCTCTGGACGCAACACTCGCGCGTGATACGCGCGAGAGAATCGCGGCGAATTCGCCCTCCTGGACAGGGTCTAACGCGTACGCTCTGGACGCAACATTCGCGCGTGATACGCGCGAGAGAATCGCGGCAAATTCGCCTTCCTGGACAGGGCCTTTGAAGTTTAAAATACGGCGCGTGCTTACGGCCTAAGCATTTTCTAAATAATATGTAGCATATTTGCACATGTGCAATGAGAACATAATTTATTTACATATGGTAAACAGTGCTACATGAATTTAAAGTAAAATATCTATATAACAACCTCAATGATGTTCAAATTAATTAGATACTAGTCAACAGCTACTGATTTTATATACTAAAAGATTCTCCACAGCCACATGTGCCTTTTATGTTGGGATTGTTGAATACAAATTCAGCTGAAAGTTTGTTCTCAACAAAATCCATTTCTGTCCCTGAAATAAAATAAAAAAAAAATTGTGACTAGGATTGTTACACAATTTATATTAACTTTAGACTTTTTTGAGAATGGGTCATTTGACCCTACATGTCCCTAAATTAGGGTTTAGCCATTATTGGTAGCTAAGCTTTAGCTAAACCAGCATCTTATGAATGTTTTTTATATTATGTCTCAGTTTGTGTGTCTTTAGGTAAATTTAAAAAATCTACTTATATAAAACTAGCTTTTGCCCGCGACTTCGTTCGCGTGGAATAATAGTTCCCGTTCCCGGGGGATTTCCGGGATGAAAACTATCCTATGTCCTTTCTCGGGTCCCAGACTATATCTGTACCAAATTTTATTCAAATCGGTTAAGTGGTTTAGGCGTGAAGAACAGACAGACAGAAAGACAGACAGACAGGCAGACAGAGTTACTTTCGCATTTATAATATTAGTAAGGATGACTATAATATGAACTATGAACTTACATGACCAAACACAGAAAGTCAACAATAGTTGTTATAATGAATTTAGAAGTTGGCAATATATCAAAAGGGAAATATATACCTATACAAAGAAGAATGTTGTTTTGGCATTTCACTTTTATATAGTTGAATGATGTCATAAGTGCTTCACTTGCAATCTGATAATTTGTTTACCCATTCTTGCCTGTGATTGCATAATAAATAATGACTTGATGATTTTACCACAATATCTGTGATACTTTTAGACTTACTTCGATTCATACTCCAGTAAAAGACAACACTTATAGCGTGCCTTAGAGCAATGTGCAAGAACCAATTTTTATATTCAGATCTTTATTATAAAACTACTAGAGCCTAAGATACTGCATAAATATAGATTTTTTATTATAACTTACCTAGTAAGGTTAACTGAGCTTTCCTGTCAATAATTATTGTAACACCATCCTGTTTAACTTCTTCATCTAATTTATCCTTGCCTTTTGCATAGTCTAGTGTGTAGGACAAACCGTTACAACCTCTTTGGCGGACACCAACTTTTAGGCCTATGAAGCCTTTTGCTTCCTCTTTCGACATAATCTCTTTCACTTTATTTACTGCGGTAGGAGTTAAGACAAGTGCAGTTCTTGAAGGTAGTAATCTTTTCTTGACCGCCCTTACAGTAGCGCTAGCAACGACCTTAGTAGTCATCTGAAAAATAAGTATAAAGTTAAGATGAATTGTGGTTTTTTTAAGATACAAAAAATACAATAATGGCACGTTACGTGCCATTTTATTGCGACTCTATATACACAAACAGAAACAAAAATTAAGATAGGACATACTGTTATTTTTCTTACACGCAGTTGTTATTTTCCGATTTTAGTGAATTGAAAATATTATTTCCTAACTACGATTTTGGCTGCCAATTTATTTATTTTATTACGTCATCAACTCAATGTCAAAATTGAGTTAGAAACGTCAATATAATGTCAAAATTAAATGTCAAACTGTGGATTTTTTTTGGAATTTATGACTTGGTTGCTAGGACCTTTAGGCCAAGTCTGGGTATGTATTGCTCGTCACTGATCAGAAAAACTAGGAGAAAGGTCAATAGAGGTGTACCTAACAATTCAATAGCGTATTTTTCACCGTGATCAATAAAATTGACGTAGTTGCGGAATGTTTATAATAGTTACCGTGACCTCGGAACATAAAGGGCAATCGAAGGAACATGAGTGGGTTTTAGTCAGTAAGAGTCTGACACGCCCTCCCGTCGCACCCAGGACGGGAGCAGTCATTGGATGATTTCCCACCAATTTTATTCCTCCATTGATTTGGTTTTGTAATGAGTTAATGACACCTTATGACATCAATAAAAATAATAGCAATTGAGTTGAATACTATTTATTGACTTCAAACAACTAATAATCTCTTTTTACAGTAAATTGAACATAAACCGTTGTTTTGGGCTAAAATTAACGAAGGTTTTATAGAAAATTTGTCTCACATTCACATTTATTGGTTAATGATGTGAAATACCCAAGAAATACCCAATTGTCTAACAAAAACAGAAAAAATAGCGGTGTGCAACAATATCCAAACCTTCAAACACACGTTATTCGAGACACAATAGAAAGACAATATAGCACAGTGCGACAGCCGTGGTTGTCGAAAGGATAATATAATCATAATTTGAAAACAACGTTATTGAGACGGAGAAATCGTCAACGAATCATCGTTAATAGTGTTGTACTTGTATCAGACAGGCTTTATCAAGGTGGCAAGTTGCAGTTTATTCTATAGACAGTTTTGAATTTATTTCAGACAGCAATTTGTTCGTTAATATAAAGAGTAGAAAATCGACGTAAGATTTTGACTCCATTATACTTAGCTAAAAAGCAGTATCCTCGTTTCCGCATGTATGACAAAATAAATCGTTTTTAGAACTTGCAATTATGGTTTAATGTCAAAATTAATTTGTGAAGTGTTCCAACCCATGACCCATCACTAAATGACACGTCTTCTACCTACAAATTGTACCTACCTGTGTAGCGTGTAATGATTTTTCATTCTCAATGTATTAAAAATTAACTATGGGCGGCCAAAAATTCGAATATGATGAAAGTGGATCGACATTCTTTTACTTCGTCCTTTCTTTCCTTGCTCTGATCCTTGTACCTGCAACATTTTATTATTGGCCGAGAAAAAGGAAAGAAGGTAAGACATTCATGTTTTAATGTGAAAATAACATTACTTAGGTCTCTTTAACAACTCTCGTTAACTCTTAATTGTGTGCCGGTTTCCCTTGTTTCGTTATAAATTCGTGATAACCATAAATTCATGAAATATCTTGATTACCGTTATGTCAGTAAATTACCGATGACTATGCGGCATAGTGTCGCCTAGATGGTAAATCCCTGCATGTAAATTAGCAGGAAAAATGTGTTAATATGTGTTAACTTCTTCTAGATCCAGCAAAACGTGCAGAACTATGTCAATGTCCAAATTGTGTAAACAAACAGATTATAATAGAACAATCACAACCTTACAAGGGTGTCAAAAACTTCTTTATAAAGTTAGCTATAATATCAGGATGGGTACTACTTGGATTCTTGGCATACAAAGTGTCACAATTTGACTATGAAATGTCCAATTTCGACCCTTATGATATACTGGGCCTGCCTCCGGGAGCTACACAAGCTGAGATTAAAAAGTCATATCGCAAACAATCACTTATTCTGCATCCTGACAAAGAGACAGGTGATGAAAAAGCTTTTATGAGGCTTACTAAGGCTTACCAGGTGAGCATTTATGTTTGATGTTCAATGATAGATCCTTCTTTGTTACTATTTCTATTTTTTATAAAATAACAGATACATTAGAGTACTGAGACAGTAATGATTTTTTTCTGTTCTAAGTGAGCAAACACTATCAAAAGTATCACCAACAGCAGTCCATAATGGAAATGATCAAATTTTCCAATAACATTTATAGTCAACACTTTAAAATGTTTATTTAGTCTATAGAAACCTGATTGCAATTAGTACACTGAAACAACTGTGTGTTTTCAGGCACTGACTGATGATGAGGCTCGTCGTAACTGGGAGAGATATGGCAACCCTGATGGCCCTGGTGCTATGAGCTTTGGAATTGCCCTGCCTAGCTGGATCGTTGAAAAAGAGAACAGTGTTTGGGTGCTCGGACTTTATGCTTTGGTCTTTATGGTTGCACTGCCCACTGCTGTAAGTATTCTTTTTACAAGTTTAAGTTTTTACTATATAATTTGTTTACATAATTTTTGATAGCCTGAATATGTTATAATAAAATAACAGGCAAGAGCCCATACAACATTGATGCATTACTGTAATAAATTGATTTTGAAACATGTGATAACAAAAATTTGTTTGAGCATATGAACAGGAGCTGTAATGATTTGCTTTTCACCTGACTTAATAAGTTTAAATTAATAGTTTTTTTTATGTTATAAAAGGGTGTCCATACCATAAACATTCTCTTAAATGTAAACTTCTAAATGACATTAAATTTTATTTTAATTACTTGGGTGTGATTTCTGAAAATCAATTTTAAGCTCAAGCTATAAAATGCTTTTCAAATAAAATATTTTATTAATTTTACACCATCTTAGTAGAGATTAAAACACAAAAACTCATTTTATGGATTTATCACTGTTTTATTACTTAGCTGTATTTAAAATTGGAAAGCATGATGCAATAAAGTATGTAATAATAAGTTCTTGGTCACTGTGAAATCGTTTAGTTTCAGAAACAATAAAAGGCAACCAATACTTCACATAGTCATTTATCTACACCGTGAATTTTTACATGCTTGTTAAAATGGTGTGAATAATGTTATATGATTCAAGGCTTACTTCTTAGGTTAGTTAGTTAAATAGGCATGGTTTTAGTGAAATCCGCAAACCTTTAAAAATAGACCAAACCTGATAATTTAATACATAATAAATAGCTTCCTGACTGAAATAAATAGGAAAAGAATCTCTCTTGTGAAAGGGGCTTACTAAGTCTGGGCTACGACCGCACATGGTTTAAAATTGAAGAAATAAAATCTTGAAGCCACAACCGTAATGACACATAAACAGACATACATTTCCTATTTATAACTTTTGTTTTCAGGTAGGTACTTGGTGGTACCGGTCTATACGCTTTTCAGGAGAGCAAGTATTATTAGATACAACTCAGATGTATTTCTACTTCTGTCATAAAACTCCATCCATGCCATTGAAGAGAGCTCTGATGATCCTCGCTGCGTCTTGTGAGTTTGATAAGAGGCATAATTCTGAAATTGTTGAGAGAATTACTGATAATGAAGAAGTTCCTATGGTATGTATTAGTATTGTTAGATTGATTAACATCAATAAGAAATAAAGTAGGGCAATGAGGAGTTAAAATGTTAATAGATGTGTTCTTATTACAAAGTATGGTTATTATATTTTAATGGTATTTACCATCAGGGTTTTCATAACAGCATACAGATCTCCTTTGCTAAGAGTATTACTCTTGAGCTACTTGTATTGAATGACTTCCTTATTTAACTGTCACCATTTCTTCTAACAAGTAATAGGTTAGGTCTTGCTTGATCATACGATATTGGTTTACACTCCAGTTGCTACGTGAGCTGCCGAACTTGGGCGAGAAGAACAAGGAGCAGCCGTTATGTCGTCCGTACAGTATAAAGGCGCGCGCGCTGCTGCACGCGCACCTGTCGCGCATGCGCCTCCCGCCCGACACGCTGGAGTGCGACCGGAGGTACATCGTGTCGCGCTGCCCAGACCTTATTGTTGAAATGGTGAACTGCGTGAACCAACTCATTGCCCTTGCTTACGCTAGAAGAAGTAAGTATGCTGAAATTAATACTGGGCCAAACGACGTGATGCAAGGGTGAATCAGATAAAACTTCATTAATTCAACGATAAAATCCTTTTTATTTATTTATTTATTGAGGTATCCAACAGCGATACATAATAATGTTTTTAAAGTGTTGCCTTGATTCAACTCTGCATTTACCTTGGTACCTTTTCAATAAAAAATAAAACTTATTCTTGTAATAACAAAAACTTATTTTTGTAATAATTCCTTCCAGTACCGCGTCTACCGACTATCGAGACAATAGAGAATTGCATGAAACTGTCTCCGATGATGGTCCAAGGTCTATGGGAGTACAAATCGCCCTTGCTGCAGTTACCCTACATTAATGAAGACCACTTGAAATACTTCACGAATAGGAAGAAGCACATTAAGTCGCTGCTACAGTTGGCTCAGCTGCCCGGTGAGGAGAGGAGGCAGGTCCTGAGGTTCTTGAATGACAAGCAGTATGATGACCTCATGAAGGTGCTTGGCAACATGCCTTACATTCATTTCCAAGTTAATACTGAAGGTAATAAAACTATTGTTATTTATTACTTGCCCACAATTTTGTTCGCGTGATTATCAGCTATTTAAAAAACAGTTGCCCATGTAAGGATTTGTGCCATATCTCAAACGACATCTTTGTCATATTTAAATAAAATCAGCGCTTATGCCGTGATCAGGATACAAAATGACAGAGTCACTAAGGCATTTATAATTTTATTGGTGAGCACATATATTTTCTTACAAATTATCTAGTGAATGATATTGATGAAACTGTATTCTCGTTTTAGTGATTGACGACGAGAACTCAACAGTAGTAACAGCGGGTGCGATAGTAACAGTTACCGTGTTCTTGCGACGAACCAACATGAGGGAGCTATTCGGAGATACCACCATCAAAGAAAAGGAAATAATTAAGTAAGTAACATCTAAAAAAAAAATGTTTCTTAAAAAAACGTTGCTACACCTTTTTAAAGGGCTGGCAACTCAACTGTGATTCTGCTGGTGTTTTGGTGTTTGATCGCGGCCGTGTTTTTGTGAATTACTTGCTTACTTCTTTGCAAACATCTCGTATATAAAAAAGGTTGTCTATCGTTCACGGGCAATAATTTTACGTGACAACGTCGTGTCGTAACGTGCCTCTGATGCTTGTTCCGCGCTCTCGATTGCACGCTCGGCTCAGCAGCAACGTGACACTTTTTCGTGCGTGCAACTAACGTTCATCGATTTATAATACGTTATCACGTCAAAATATGTCGTAAGAATATTCATTAAAATATACTACAATCAAGAAAAAAATGAGTGGTTTGCGTTTGCTGTTAAACAAACAATTTGATTGTTTCAGCTGCTAAAGTCACCTTAAGCGACATTGCTCACAATCGAAGGCGCACACTTGCTAATACTCGAATTTCCAACGCATTAATTCTTAAAACAATTTATACTTATATTTTTTTTTATTCTTGGGGTTCAAACCTTAATTTATACAAAATTTTCGATTTATTACTTTATAGCGACAGGCAATAGTTATTATTATAATATAATATATTAAAACAACACGTGAAAAAAAAAAACAACTTATTTAGAAAATATGACAACAAGAAACTACTTCGTGTTCTTAGTTACTTGTGAATAGTTTTTTTTCTTTTTTACAACGCACACTGCTATCTGGTCCCAAACTGTTGTACTAATAGTTCGGTCAATTTAGACATTCGAAGTTACATAAAGTATAGAGGTGGCGTGGAAACGTATGCATATATGACGATAACAACTTTTATAACTTTTTGAATCGTTATATCTCAGAAACGGTGGATCGTAAGAAAAAAAGTATTAACGCATTTTTAAAGATAATTTTATGATCTTCAATTTTGTCTAAGGTACTTTTATGATAAAACTTACCGTTTTGCTGAAAATCGCGGAAAACTAACTTTTTTGACATTTGACCTTGAATATTTTTTTCCATACACGGGAATGATGGGGAACTTTTAGCTATTGTTTATAATTATGTTTTAAACAATTTTACTGATTTTCAGCTTGTTGGGACTTTATGTAATTTCACACTCATTTTTTGGTATAAATTGACCGGACTATAAGCTAACCATACAACTGATAAACATGCTTATATAATTTATAAAAACATACATATATTATATTTTAAAGATGCAGAATAAAGAAATAAATTGTACTTAAAACGAAATATATGAATTACAGACACGTTAATTTGACTGACATGGGCTACGCCACAGGGCTACGCAAATTCTTATTTATTGTAGGTATATATAATAGAATGTGTAGTTTTTAATTGGTTGCAATTTATTCTCCCTTGCATAGAGTTCCCTTGGCAATAAAACATAGTGCTGATTAATTAGTTTGCTTTAACGATTCTCTTTCTCGTGAATAACGTGTTAAGTTTATCAAGTAGATCAGAATTGTCACAAGTTTTCATAGAAACAGTTGAGAAACTATAAAAGGGAGGATTTTTGTACTTTGCTGTGTATTAGAAAAACTGACAAAACCAGAACAAACAAATCACTACGGCTTACTATATTTAATAATCGCTTATTACATTTGACGTTAAACACATACTTCTGTCTCTTTCCACTAAAACCCAATATTAAAGAGATGCAGTGGTGATACAGTCTAAGGCTGAGGCTACACTAGGCTGCGACGCGAACTGCGACGCACGAGCGATTGAAACAAATACATGGATTCTCACTAAATGGCTACACCGTTCATCAAATATTACTAGCGATCTTTGATTATTTCTGCGACAGGAACTACGTTGCTGTAATCGCGGCACCGGCCACATCGAAGTATCAGCGAAATTGAATCGAATATACGCCAGATTTTCGGTTATAATGTAGTCATTCCATGTTTATCTCGTTTCGCTCTTCCAGTCGCATCGCAAATCGCTGCCTACTGTAGCCTCAGCCTAAAGTTCGTCTAACTTACGTCGTATTTTAATGAATATTTTTATTAAAAAGGCACCTGTTATTTAACGCCACCCAATTTAAACCGGCATTCATCCAAAGACTAATCATAATTAGATTATACCTTATAGACACAGAGACTAGACGAAAAGTACCGTACATAACCTACTTTATAACATACAGGCCTTTAAAAAAGGTAGATCGATGTTTGACGACATAACAGACTAATGACCGAATACTCAAACGTCACTTAATTTTAAAACGCTGTCAAACCTATTGCCCTAAAGGTGGCCATTGACGGTCATTTTGGCGCGTCAGTTGAACTGACGTACGTCCAAAATACGGTATTTGACACTATTAACCGATAAATCTAAGACATATTTTTTATAAAACCTATCTTTTTATTAGTCCTAAGCATCGGATTTGTTTTTAATTAACTGTAAAATTGGATTTTTAATTGCTTAAAAATCAATAAATAGTTAGTCAATAGGGTTGCTAGCTTGTGACGTCACAAGCTGGTATTGGCATACAAAGTCTATTGGAGAATTGCGTTTTGACAGCTCATAAAAAGTACGTCAATTGATGATGGTGTCAAATGCCGAATTTGATCGTGAGATTCGAATCACCATGCCAGAGTTGGTTGGCTGCATAAACCATTTGGAGTGACGCCACAGTTTTACGACTAGACTGATGCGAAAAATAACAGTCAATGACCAGCTTTACTTTAACCCTTTACAGTAAGAAAGACAGCAACACATTTGAGAGCGTCTTAAAATTAAGTGACGTTTGAATATTGGGCCATAAGGTGGCGTCAGCTGAGGCAGTCATGGAATTCGTGCCCAAAATAAATTCTGCATAATGAATAAGGTTCTAACCGACGTCACAGCTACACCTACGCGGCATTGACATTGTAGTACATTGTGCCAGTTTCGTTCCAAATTAATTTATCAGTGGCACCATTACATTAATTTAAATGCTTGACGCTTTACGAACTTAATTTACCGTGATGAATTCTGTCGGCGATAATTAAGTGTTTGTTTTTATTTCTACTTCAACATTGTAATCATTTAAAATTATTGGAATTACTTGACTTAAGTTCCTGCGGCCCCTAGATGGGGCAGAGGGTGTCCACAGTGCGCCGCCATCCCGTTTTAAAACACGGCATTATAACAATCTTAGAGTATTCTGAAACTCGTTTCCATTGTTTGCCTTTGATAGCTTACTAATGAGACAAATTAATGATGAAATTTAATATTGACCGATTTGGGTTGTTATCGAGTCGCCTCTATATTTTCTGTAGATTTAGGTTGAGTTATAATACAACTAGAACTTCAAACTTAGATTATACTAAGGTTAAAGGTATCCGAGGCGATGTGAATCATTTTTTTAAGGGTGCCTTAGTTTGTCTTTGGCCCAAACATGATAACATGCCACCTTGTGTGTTGTCCTTATAGGGTAGATAGAGAATATGATACATAACAGTTATCTTATATCTATTTATAAGTCTTTGATAAAAGAAAACAGTCCGCTAAAAAGTACATAAAGCAAGGGTTTCTGATTTTTTGGCCTTGCCCGAAACTTCGCTCGCGTGGAACCATTAAATTATACAACTTAGCGTGCTATTATTAAGTATTCACATAGATTTTATCATATAGTAAATAGAGACCTTCAACTTGTAATACAAAATTCATACTTGCAAAAAAAAACAACGAATACTTATGTAAAAAAATCACTTAGCACATACATTCGCAAACTTTCTTTAACTGCAACCTCTAAAAAATTGTTGTACCGGCTAAAGGGAACGCCCTCTGTTATTATTTATCTAACTGCTTACAAATATACTGACCAGGCCAGTAGGGAATAATTATTGCACAATAGAAATAGTACCTCTTTGGTTGTATTTGCTTAATGATAAACCTGCTTACATATACATATTTAAATTTTCCCTAACAGGGACGACGACGAAGGTGCGGCCGGCGAAAACGGCGAAAAGACTGAGAACGACAAGAATGATAAGAACGACAAGAAGGAAACATTCAAGAGGCCTGTTTGGATGAAGCAGGCGAAGAAGCACCCGCAGTCGAAGAAGTCGAAGAAGCCCGCGGCGGCCAAGGCACAGGCCAAGCCCGCGCCGCCCGCCGCCGCGCCCGCCACCTCCACCCCGCCGCCGCCCAGCGACAAGAAAACTAAAGAACCAAAGAAGAAAGATGAAGAAGGTAAGCTTAAAATAATAATCTATATAATATTAAAATTAGCCATTAAAGACTGTATAACAACAGCATATAACTTTACCCAATAAACGTGCTAGAAAACCAGTAAGCCAAGCGCTTTTAAAGAAAGAAAAAAAACTAATAGGTATACTCTTTAGCTTAATAAAATACTAGTTGTCCCCCACGGTTAGGATATAGGATAGGTTAGGGTATAGGATATCATAGGTACTAAAAAAAAGTAAAAAAAAAATACAATTATTTTATAAATCCTTGTCCCAAATATAACCAACACAAAATAATATAATGTAACATATAGAGTTTGAAATTGACATTCGTTGGCTGAACGTCATTAGGTCTCATTCAGTAAGTTTTCTTCATTATGAGGTTTATTAAAATTTTAGTTTAATAAAAAAATAATCATGTAATTTGGTGAAGTAGTTCGGAAGTTATGCGCGTACATACATTTCGTCGTTTATTTTTTTTTTAATCCCGAGTTATTGTAATCTAATATGCTTTTATTATACATATCCAAATTTAAATATTCAAGAATAACTTCCCCCTTTAAAATTTTCATTATACGAGTATATTACGATTCGTGACGTCGCGATAGATATAAATCATTAATAATAATAATTAATAGATCAGAAGACCAAATAACTACATTTTACAGATAGACTCACCAGTGCTAATTATATCGCTGCCTGTGCTAATATTCGGGATTCGGGGATAGCAAATACCAAGAACAGTGATAGAATTTTATTTTGACTAAACTTCTAGATTTAGATGACCCGGCCGTTGATCTCGGTCGTGTGGGTAGTAAATTATTACAGTGACGTTGTTTAACCGTTAACATAATTTAATAGTCCTTGTAAATCATATAAACTATAATAACTAATTGTTTATGGAATGAAATTTACCGTCCTCAATAAATATATTACAATAAAAATTAAACCAGCCTATTATTGTTCCACTCCAAGGCATTGACCTCTTCGAGAGACGAGAAGACTCGAGCATCAACAAGCATGCTTAAAATTATTTATAAATCTATTTTTTTTCATCTTTGTCCTATTATATTTAGGACCTGCGTAACATCTTTATTTTCTTCTTACAAGTTGTCCTGTCCACTGTCCATAACGTCTTCACATAATCCATTAATATTTTCTTCGGCTTTCCCCTTCTTCTCTATCCCGCCGCATTCATAATCATCTCTCGTTCATTACGCGTTTCATCCTTTCTCTTCATATGCCAAATATGTCAAGGATATCGATTTCAAGTTCAAAGAAATTTCCATCTAGGCGTCACTTTCAGATTCCTTCCTTCGCTATAATCATGTTTCACTTTATCCATTCTAGTCTCTCCACACATCCATCTCAATAATAACTCCTTATAATATAAATAAAGTCTGTTCCTTTTAAAAAAAATGTTCTCTGTTTATCTAACTCTCAATTCTTGCACATCTAGGTGAGGATTCCGAAGTAGGCAGCTCAGAAGAGTCGGGCTCCCACAGCGACGCGTCGGAAGACGAATCGCGCGACAAGTCGTCAGCGGCCGAGGATGATGACGACCAGTGGGAGAAATTCCAGAAGAGGATACAGAAACGAGAGCGGCTTGAGGGACGGTCTAAGAGCTCGCATCCTGTGCACTGTCCATACTTTCCGCAGGTACGTTCAAGTTTTTAAATATTACTTTCTATTTTCGTTACGGTATAGTAATTAAAAAGCTATAGTAATTATGCTTTGGTGGTCATGTTGTCAATGTACGTCGAAACAGTAAACTGTAGATGTACTAAAAGGACATCTGATGTTACTCGTGATATTCTTCTACATGTTCAAAATATTGTTAAGCGTTGCAGTCAGGTGCGTATTATGATTGCTTCATTAGGGTCCGTTCACACAGACCGGCTCGGAGAGCATCGGCGCGCATTTTTCTTCGGATCGTATACGCTTGGAGTTGGTCGGAGCGGAGCCGCCTACTATTTCACATAGACCGGCTGAAAGCGGATGCGCTCGGAACCGGTCGGATGCGCTCGCAGCCGGTCGGATACGCTCGCAGCCGCTCGGATGCGCTCGGAGCCGGTCGGATGCACTTGAAGCCGGTCGGATGCGCTCGGAGCCGGGTGTATACACTACAAAGGCAGTACCAGTATTCCACACAGTTCAAGTTTTCGCTCGGTTGCGCTGGCGAGAAAGAGCACGCAGTCGGAGCCGATCGGCTTCGCGAGCGTTAAAGAGCATGCAATCGGAGCCAAACGGCTGCACGATCGAGAAAAAGTACGCGATCGGAGCCGGTCTGCTCCTCTTATTATTTCACACCAAGCGCCTTCAAGCATTCTTAATGCCAAAAGCCGTGCACATACAAAATTGGACCTTACTTCAAATACTAAAAACTCTGTTTTCAACGTGATAACAATCTGCTCTCCTCTCCGAGCCGGTCTGTGTGAACGGACCCTAATGTCCCTGTCGGTTTATAGCTCACTGGGTGCGTTTCACCCAGAATACCAGTTTATATTTTTTTACTAAGGTTTATTCAGTCTATGAAGGTTTTTATTAAGACGACAATGCTTTTGAAGGACATAATATATGATAGATATAAATAAATAATATAATATAATATTAAATCGAAAAGTAATAAGGAAAAACTTACAAGTAGTTCGTACAAGTACTCCTAAACCTTACTCATTCGATCGAGTAGTATTAATTAGAGATTGCAATCCGGTACAACCATTAATCCGGCCGGAATCAGCCGGAACCACGAGAATTCCGCCGGATCCGGCCGGATTAGTATTTTGGATCTTCAACATAGCGCATATTTGTAACTTCATGGCATAATATGTGGAATAATCTACGGGGAAAAATAGAAACGATTTTGGGCGAAAATCAACTCATTAGTGTCCGACCGAAACTAGTTTTACGACCGAAACCGAAACCGAAAACGAATTTCGGCAACGGTGTCTATTTCGGCCGAAACCGAAACCGAAACCGAAACTTCCTTACAAGGCTCATATTTTGAGGGAAAAATAAAGAAAACGTTATTATAATCAGTCAGTCTTTATTGTTTTCTCTTTAAATCACATAGATTTCTTTATCATCCAGAATTGTAACGGGACAAGGGTTAAAGGTGAAGAGGGTTGCAAGAACATTTATTAAAAAAAACTATTTCTTTAAAATTAAATCTATACTATCTATACTAATATTATAAAAAGGTAAAATTTGTAAGTTTGTAAGTTTGTATGTAGGGGGTAATCTCTGGAACTACTGGTCTGATTTGAAAAATTCTTTCAGTGTTAGATAGCCTATTTATCGAGGAATGCTATAAGGAGGCTATATACCATGACGCTACGACCCACGGGAGCGGAGCAGTAACTAAAAATGCGAGTGAACCCGCAGGGGACAGCTAGTATCTTATAAGTTAAGACGATAGGGCCTTGTAGGCGTTTGGCTGATCACGGTTACTCTTTATATTAAATTTTATTTAAATTGCTAACTTAAATGTAAAACATGCGAATGCCTCGCTACGGCATATAACCAAGGGATTTGTTTTACGCAACACTAAAGATTTTTGTAGCATAGACGCCTTCAAAGTAATCTTCGATGCTCTTGTGCGCACTAAATTGGAAGCCAGTGCATGTGTTTGGAACCCCCATGAAAAGAAGTACATTTTAATGATAGAGAAGGTACAAAAGGCGTATCTACGAAATTTGTACAAGCGTTGTTCATGGATACTATCCTTTCATGTACCCAACAAAATATCTACTGGGCTGTCTCGGGTATAACTCGTTGGAAGTTAGAAGAAAACTTGACCAAATGGCAACCATGCGTAAGATCCTGCGTGGTAAAGTAAATGCTCCTGAAATACATGAGGTATTGTGCTAGTTGTTTGCTCCTTGTAACTATGCCCGCAGCAGGAGGCATAGACTTTTTGCAGTGCCCGCGTGCCGTACTGTCGCGCGAGCCCAATCGCCTGTCCCTAGAACACTATCAGCGTTCAACGCTCTCTTGGACGCAAAGCCTGAATGCGATGTGTTTGCGGATGACTGGAAGACGTTATTGTCGGTGTCTCTGGATTTTTGTGAGATGTGTGAGTGAAAGTTTAGACTGTGATATGACATCATATTTTGTTTGACATTGCAATTGTTGTTTTAATTTTTTGTTGTGTCTTGTAATGTTATTATTATTGTAAATGTGACATATATTTATACTTTTAATAGTTAATATAGTTTATAATATATATTAGAAAATAATACAATATTCTATGAATAATTATGTAAAATATCTTCAATAACGTAATTGGTGTTGTAACCGTATTATTTGAAGTAAATAAATAAATAAAGTCATATATCATAATTTACTTAATAATTTCTCAAAACGTAATTGGTAGTACGTAAGTTAGTATCTACTGTACTTGCCACTTGGATACTTTGGTGATAAATACTAAAACGAACTTTGAAACTCTGAATTCATAATATTATCACCATGAAATGCACTATAGGCATTACTAACTACCTAACTAATGTTTGTTTAAGTATATCATTTGCGAACCAAAAAAAAAATTATATGGCCTATAACAGCGCGGAAACTCCCGAATGCACATTCGGTTTCGGTCGTAGTTTCGGCAAGTTTGCCGCCGAAAACGAAACTAAACCGAAACTCGTGTTTTTACCGAAACTAAACCGAAAACGAAACCGAAACCGAACATTCGGTCGGACACTACAACTCATATTTATTTAAGCTTTTGCCCGCGTCTTCGTTCGCGTGGAATAATAGTTCCTGTTCCCGGGGGATTTTCGGAAAAAAAAACTATCCTGTGTCCTTTCTCGGGTCACTATCCTATGTCCTTTCTCGGGTCCCAGACTATATTTGTACCAAATTTCCAAATCGGTTCTGTGGTTTAGGCGTGAAGAAGAGACAGACAGAGTTACTTTCGCATTTATAATATTAGTACGGATTATTATCAGTCAGTTATTATATAATAATCAGTCTCATAGATTACAAACAACAGTGAATTATTTATGGTTTAAATTAAGTTAAACCCGTTCATAAAAACTAAATTAAATCAACATCTTATTCTTCTAAAACCCAAATTAAATTTTTCAAAATTTACAGCTTATGGATGCTATACGGTTATGCATACGCCGTGTTTTTTAATACTTTCGCACGGTTTTGATGAGAGAAATTACGTTTTTCTTAATATATCGGAACCGGCAACCGGATCCGGTGATATTGTTGGATCCGGTAGGCAACAAAAACGTACCGGGTCCGCCGGATTACCGGATCCGCCGGACCGGATTGCAATCCCTAGTATTAATTTAAAACTGAAGGTATTATTGTCAGAAGAAATTTAATCGTATAATCCATCCATTGTCACGACGAGGAAAACTTGTCGAATCAATACTCCGAAGGTTAGTCGCAGGATGCAGTATACGTCACCATTATAAATAAACTTGCAATTTTCTTAGTCTGGAGCTATCGCGGAAGTGGCTTTTGTTTAACCAATGATTCTTTCCCGGCCTTGCAGATGCCAATAATAACTAAATACTTTTAACTCTGTTATATGTAAATGTTTAGACGTTGCGTTTTCAGGGTTGCCCAACACGTCGCACACACGTTTTTTTAACCTATGAAATTCGTTAAATTAGTACTTAATTTAAAATATTACTATAGGTATAGCCCTACATAAACGGCAGGGTAATTATTCATTGGCATGATGAATCGCTTATCGGTACGTTTGTTTGATGCTATTTAACGACGATCGTTTTTGAAGCCCGCTGGCAATTAAATTTCGTGTATTGCAGTAGCGAAATAGTCGTTTGTTTTTCTCAGCGTAAACAAGAACTATAGCGATCACTTATAGTTTGCAATTTTAACCTCTGGTCTGGAAGGATTTATCTCGCGTATCCATAAAATAGAATGTGTGCAATTTGTCCAGATTCAGTTCTCACATTTCGGTGTTCAGATTAAAATTTGCAACACTGCAGCTATTGTTTCAAGTTGGGATGTTTATGTCTGTGTGTGGTTACATTGTGCCTTTACTAACAAGGCAGTAATGTAGCCACAACTTGTCAACGGGTTTCATAAATGTTTATGTTGATTTATTTGTAAAGAGAAAATGTAGTACCTACCTTTTTGTAAGTTAAACATATAGGTATGCTCTTAAGATTCTGAGATTTGGCACAGTTTGACTTTATACGAATAAAAAGTACAGAAAGCAAAAGCAAATAATAGGAATATAAAAATATATTTTAGTAGTAAAATTTTATGGTCGGATTTTATTACCCGTAATGATAATTGTGTCCTATTTAATTTGTAATTGTAACATCGTTTTAGAACGGATTTCCTCTATCCGTACCTACATACGTACTTTCTATACCTATAATAAAATAGAATACAAAATAAGATAATTCTTGATCTGCCTCGAATTTCGTAACACATCCTAGGCTATGTTAAAATTCCGTAATATTAGATTTTTCCGTTATCTCGAAGCTTCCGCCTACGGCCACTAATGTTTATTTATTATCTGATAGTGACGCGATAATCTACTCTGATACTGGCCGTTTAAATGCTAAATACTAACAGCTCCTTACATAATGTTGGTGACTAATCGGACGCATGCTGTGATTTCGATGCAATCGCGTAAACATGTTTTATAATCTATGACCAAACCGTGAGCAATCAAGAAGACGTGCCCCTGCGTCGATGCAGTTGCAAAATGACTGTTGATATTAATAAAAAGCACGTGTTTAGATTGTATCTTAACTATTTTAGTGGTCTAGGAGAAAATTTTGCAACTAAGACTAACGAAATATTTTTCCCTAAAAATTAGATTTAGAAATCGAGAAGTGACAGTTCAGAGATCATCATGCTTCCTTATGCCAACTTTATTTATTTACTATGACGAAAAAGAGCAAGGTATTGAGTGTCGTCCATAACGTCAATCAGTACGATTTATTATGAAAAACTTGGATAACGTGGATGCTTTTGAATAATTTAAGGCGACGAAAGTTTCAAATTCGTCAATTGCGGCGAAGCTGAATTGTTCATTACCCAATTTTTATTTTTGGTTCCCTCATCTCGAAAGCTTCTCTCCGGCCTGGGGACCAGTGATATTTTGTCAGTTTTTTTTACCAGATTGTCACGCGGCTGATATGAAACTCATACTAGCTAGTAGTTGACAGATATATTAATTGTTGTCAGACGTGATATTTTCTTCGTAGGAGCAATAGGATGAATAGTGCCAAGTAACTTTGACCTTGGCCTGACCTTGTTCTTGGCTTCCGTTATTATCTTGACCTCAATTACGACATGCCTGGCATTTGTACGTCAGGTGTAAGTAGACAGTGTTTATGTAACTGGTTGACGCATTGGCGTTGGTATGGGTTTTAAAATGTAGGTTCCGTGTGAAAGTGAACCGATTTCATTGGATTTCCAACGAGATTAAGTCCGACGTGGTTTTATATAAAACATGGCAATTTAAATTCCTTCTTTCAAGTCGTTTCTGAAGTCTTCTTTTCCTTTAATCTTCGTCCGTCACAAAAGAAACATAGCTTAGTAAAAATCATAGCACACCCAACAATAGTTTTGTAAGCCATATTTAGTCTAAAATATAAATTTGTTTAGATAATCCAGCTGTGCACAGTTTATACAACTCTTTCTCTACCAGATAGTTTTAAACAATTTTGAGTCATTTACAAAAAAAACCCTTTTCTCATAATTCGTAGGAGAAGCAAGAGTACTGGTGGTGCTACATCTGCGACCGCAAGTCGCACACGCTGCTGACGGCGCCGGCGCACGTCACGGCGCTGGTGGACACGCACGAGCTGCAGCTGCGCTTCACCGCGCCGCGCTGGCCCGGCCTCTACACCCTCGCCTGCTGTCTTCGATCAGGTAGGCTTAACACCTTTCAAGGACGTCTGCTAAACATTGAACAATACGGGACTTTACACCATCATCAATTGACGTACTTTTAATGAGTTGTCAAAACGGAGATACTCACATAGATTTTGTATGGCCATTTCACCTTTGACGCCAAAAGCAAGCAACTCAATTGCCTAACCATTTATTGATTTCAAAGCAACTAAAATCAAATTTTACAGTAGATTGAATATGAACCACATTTTTGGGGCTTAAATTGGGAGAGATTTTATAGAAATTATATCTTTCATTTAGTAATGGTGTAAAATACCCCATTCTCTCAGGTATCCTTCTCAAGGGATTCTTGCAAGAGTATCTGCTGAACTATTTAGCAATTGTTGGCAATTGAACCGCCAGCGACTCACCTTATGGTAAATAGGCGAAAAAAGGCACCAAAGTTTCACTGCCGTACCTGTGACAATAGGGAAAAGCGTTGGCTGTTTTTTTAAGAAAAAGCTGCCACATGGTTCACAATAACTGCCCGCATTGTCTTATGTGCCCGTAAATATATTGACAACCATACCCTTCAAACCAGAACTTAAACGCTGTTCAGTGGATAAAATTACACCACCGGTACTTACCGAACTCGCTTACAGAAAATTATTGCAATAAGTAGGATTTTCGGAAAGCTGAAACCACCTGACTGTTATCAAATCCCGCCAGATGTTTAGTGAACTTCCAGATTCAGTGCCATTCGCTTACTTCATGTTGGTCCTTGGGTTGGGACATTATTTCTATGGAAAAGAACTTTTAAACACAGTATTTCCTAACAATTAATGCAAGGCACGCTCGTCGGCGTAGATGAAGTGTTTTTGCAGAAACGGCACTAGAATAATATTGTTTTTAATTGTATACATACTACTTTATCCTGCATAATATATGCAGTTTAAAATCTATACATATCCTAGATATAGGTTAATAGTATTTCTGGGAACTTTCTCAACCCATTTTCGACTACTTGTTGTTATTTTTGACTTGAGTAATCTGTATTATTGGGTTATAATAATCTTATATATAAAAATGAAACCCGTTTTCCGTTGTCACGACTTGGCATGAAAACGGCTTGACCGATTTGGCTGTTTTTTTTTTTAAATGTTCGTTGTAGTTCAAGCATGGTTTATACGGCAAAAAAAAAACGAATAATTGTCGGGAAAGCCCTAAAAACAGCCCTTTTCTTTTTCCCATACAAACGTTTTCTAACTAAAACGTAGAGTCAATTTGAGCTTTAACACCATACCATAAAGTTCAAGTGTTAGTCGAGAGGTTTCGGGAAGCCAAAACAATTGAGTGACGTTAGTATCGTATCGTCGTCAAACAAGAATTATCTGACGTAAAATGACACTTGAAATGTAAAGGAACGTCTCTTTGATGCGGTAGTAGGTAGGTAGTAGGTTGGTAGTAGGTGGGTAGTAGGTGGGTAGTAGGTGGGTAGTAGGTAGGTGGGTAGTAGGTAGGTAGTAGGTGGGTAGTAGGTGGGTAGTAGGTGGGTAGTAGGTGGGTAGTAGGTGGGTAGTAGGTGGGTAGTAGGTGGGTAGTAGGTGGGTAGTAGGTGGGTAGTAGGTGGGTAGTAGGTGGGTAGTAGGTGGGTAGTAGGTGGGTAGTAGGTGGGTAGTAGGTGGGTAGTAGGTGGGTAGTAGGTGGGTAGTAGGTGGGTAGTAGGTGGGTAGTAGGTAGGTGGGTAGTAGGTAGGTAGTAGGTGGGTAGTAGGTGGGTAGTAGGTGGGTAGTAGGTGGGTAGTAGGTGGGTAGTAGGTGGGTAGTAGGTGGGTAGTAGGTGGGTAGTAGGTGGGTAGTAGGTGGGTAGTAGGTGTGTAGTAGGTGGGTAGTAGGTATGTAGTATGTCAATTCGAATTCAATATTCATAGTTGACAGGACAACGTCTGTCGGGTCAGCTAGTTCTATATATTAATGCTATTTGTGACAAATAGCGATTTGTCATTACGAGAAAGCTACTGGTTTTTCCTTGGCTTGGTTAGGCCGCACCAAACCAAAGCACGTGTCGTCATAATATGTAAAACACTAAATGACGTGTTAAGGGCATGGTAATTTATTAAATGCTTTTTTTTAAGTTTGGTTGGTAACATGTAGCTACCATAATTTAAAGGTATATTGCAATGAGTTTATAAGCAAAAACATATTAGTGGTTAAGATGATGAAAAAGTAATAAAACCCTAAGGCTTGTTTATAAACTCTAAAAGTTTGATTAACTTCTAAAAAATTTAAGACCCCAGTTGATGTATTTTTTACGTAATTAAAATAGGTAATGATCACTTGAATCTACAGATTTGAGACACTGGTGGACACTTTACCTTCGTGTTTTCTGTACAAACAGTATTGATATCCTTTAACATAAGGTTTAAAAACACAGCACCACATTTCAGTTTATCCTATAGCAAAAGCCATTCCTAATAAAATTATGAGTACAAAAACATCTTTTCAGGTTTACAGTCCATCTTGAATAATAAGAATGTGTAATAATGTCATTAATACTGCTTGTTCATGACATGCTTGTGTGCGACAGACTCATACATCGGCATGGACCAGCAGCAAGACATGAAGCTGGACGTGAAGGAGGCGGCCGCCGTGCCCGCAGAGCACCCGCAGTGGGAGCTCAGCGACTCCGATACCGATAACAATGATCAGGTATGACGATACTTTACTTTATTTACTTCTAGCGACCTGCCCTAGATTCGCATGGGTGTTATAAGTCTTTGAAAATTGCGGATTTTCTTACTGTAATATGTATGTATCCTACTTAATGTTGTAAATGTGAAAGTTTGTATGTGTGTGTCTGTTATACCCACACGCAAAAACTACTGACAGATTTTGATGAAACTGCAGTAATATAGCTTGCACAGTCTGCAAAGTAGATAAATATGCAGGGCCGTCAGATACAGTTTAAGTTTTCTCAAAAACCCACGGATATTTTCTAATAAAAAATGTAACTATAGAAGAAAATGACTAGTTCTTCAATTAGTTTCAATTTGATTTGAATACATTAATTGGTATTCAAGGAAACCTCAATTTTAGATGACGGCCCTGCATACCTACCTACTTTGCTGACCGTACATCGGAATATAACACAGGCATAACATCGCGCTATGACCAAAAACCTAACATAACGCGGGTGAACCGCGGGGGACAGCAAATTAAGCTACCTCTTGAATTAAATCGCATCAAAATCCGTTGTGTAGTTTTAAACATCTAAACATACATAGTACAGACAGAGGAAAGCGACTTTATTCTATACATGTAATGATGCACAACGTCGTGATGCCTTAGTGTTGGCTTTCGAATCCGGACAAGTACCAAGATCCTCAATTTATATTTGTTTTTTAATAATAAGAATATCTTGTATATCGCTGACATCCCGTGCCTTAGAAAGCATGTAGAGCCGTTGGTCCCGGCTGACATTCGTAGAAATTTGGCCGTCGATACAGGTAGTCAGAAGCCAGAAAAGGCTTGACCAGTTTAACCAAGGAATATCGTGCCGCCCAGTGCCTTGGCTGTGGAGGTCTGATAGGCAGTCGTTACACGTAAAACACAGACATCCAGCTGAATCCGGTTAGGCTGGAAGCCGACTCCAACATAGCCTGAGAAGGGCAGGATACTTTTTATGGATATTTTTCGACATTCACATGGGCGAATCCGTAGGCAAAAGCTAGTCCAATTTTTTTTACGAATATTGTCTCGTGTGTCTGCTGAGATGTAAGCATTTGCAAGCAAGCACAATGTGTCAAACTCACTATGCCTGAAAGAAAAAGGAAATAATTTTACCTTCTCTCCTACCTCTGGACAATGGCATTAAACCTTTGAACAACAACCCCGACAGCCGGCTGTCGGTGGTGGCTAATTAATAACAACACTTTATATTCTTCTGATTATACGATAAATATAATTGACGTTTCAATGTTAGCTCCACTTTTATTTACTCAGCCTTAAGTATACCTAATTCATTTTTTTATGTTTGAGCCGTGATTTCATCTAACATTGCTCAACTCCTTATAATAACAGACTGACCAAACAGACGATTATTTAGTTACACTGCAAGCGATTGAGATGATTCCATAACCAAAGGGTGCCATACGAGACCCTATTACTAAGATTCTTGAAAGAGCCATATTAGCCTATTTTGGTTTAAAATATGCAGCCCTGTACTTACTTAATAAATAAGTAAAAAAACCGGCCAAGAGCGTGTCGGGCCACGCTCAATGTAGGGTTCCGTAGTTTCCCGTCCGTCACAATAAGTGTTCCCACTTATAAGTTTAAAAAAAGGCTTTTGTTACGTTGACATACTAAGTACGCAGAAATTATTTTGTACAATCTTTTTGTCTTTTTTGTACAAAAACTGTTCTTTCTATCAAGTTTAAAATAATTTTCTTAGAAAGTCCTTATAAAGTTCTGCTTTCCAGATTTTTTTAATATTTTTTAAACCTACGGGTCAAAAGTTAGAGTGGGGGGGGGGCGGGGACGCTTTGATTTTTCCTTTTGGAGCGATTATTTCCGAAACTATTGACATTATCAAAAAATGATATTAGTAAACCCCTATTTATTTTTAAATACCTATCTAACAATATATCACACGTAAGGGTTGAAATTAAAAAAAAAATCACTTCCCTCTTTACATATAGGGGGGCTACCCTAATAAAACATTTTTTTCCAATTTTTTATTTTACCACTTTGTCGGCGTGATTGATATACATATTGGTACCAAATTTCAGCTTTCTAGTGCTATCGGTCACAGAGATTAAGCGAGGACGGACGGACAGACAGACAGACATGGCGAAACTATAAGGGTTCCTAGTAGACTACGGAACCCTAAAAAGGGGTCAAGAAACTCGTGTGTTTGGTTGGTCATTCTTTTGCGCGAACTTAATTTTTTCCAGTAGTGAGGAATCTTTGGGAACCAAGACTGACTCGCGCTTGGTCGGGTTATGCATTTAATTTAAGACTGGCTTTTGCCCGCGACTTCGTCCGCGTGGAATAATAGTTCCCTTGCCCGTAGGTTCTCCGGGATGAAAACTATCCTATGTCCTTTCTCGGGTCCCAAACTATATCTGCACCAAATTTCATTCAAATCGGTTCAGCGGTTTAGGCGTGAAGAAGAGACAGACAGACAGAGTTACTTTCGCATTTATAATATTAGTACGATTATCTGCAGGCCAGACAGAGTGGCTCAAGGACTTTAGGTTGACCTGCTATAGTTTAACGTATTTAAATTGTAAACAATCTAGGACTCATTTGTCTGTCCTTGTTTTGCAAATTACAATTAGGGAAAAATAAATCTACAATAAAAGCCATTAATGCCTCATGGTGCGACTACATGGCGTATTTGGCAAAATATTTGCCGTAATACGAACGTAACATGAACCTTGTTCAAATAAATCTAGAGTACAGTTAGTATTACCCAAGTAACGCAAATATTTTGCTAAGTACGCCTAGTGATTTTCATTTTGTGTTAACTTTGTGTTCTTTATTGATAGATGTATATGTGTTAGGTTTTTGTTTACATTGTACTGTACTAACTGATATTTATTTTCCACAGGGAGCCAACGAAAGTGAATTTACAACAGATGACGAGGTGGAAGAGGAGTAGGCGAAGATGTACTAAGTTATTTTTATAGAGTTTATTAATGAGGTGTTTGCGGATAGATTGTTGTATGGTCTGAGAGCGAGTGAATATAATGTTTTATATCCAAATTCAGCACTTTCATTTTACCCATATATTATACTCCCTAAAACAAGTCACTGATACCAATTCTAATGATGATATGTGGTTATATCAACATCGAAGGTCCAACGCAGCCCTGACAGGCGGCTGATGGAGTCGGCGCATTGTTTCCAAATCGCAATTAAAAAAAAATGTAAACTACAACTTTGATGTAAGAGGATTAAGGACTAAAGACTTCGCGATAGTGTTGTCATTAAGTATTAGATCTTGGAACACCCAAAATAAAGCCTAGATCTGTGTGAAGACTTCACATCCGAAGTCAAGGGTCTCGATACGTAGGCCCTCGGGTAAGGCGGCTGTGGGTACAGTGTTACATAGCGCTGTGTGAGGCTGCACAAAGGGATGTTGGTGGGCGAGGGTATCGTCCTCCGGAGGCAGCGCGGGCGCGGCGGCGGGGCGCGGGCGGCCGCGGCCGGGCGCCTCACTCGCGCGCCGCCGCTCGCCACAGCTCCACGACCGAACGACTCTCGCCCGCGCCCGGTGTCGTATTACCGCTCTAAATATAACTCGCGAGCGCGATCGCCAATTTAGAACGGTCGCGCGCCTTGTTTTGAACCAGTGATTGACAGTGCTAAGTGAAGAATACTACCCCGATCGTCCAACAATCGGCCGCCGAAGTGAGTATCCCCCTGATGTAGTCTAAGAGGGTAAAACGACCTCGTATGTATTGTATTACCGCATCGCGGTTTTAAAATAAACAGCTGTTCTCAGAAACTATAGCTCTAGTAACGTGCTAAATTGGGAGTACGCTTCCAGTGGAGGCTGCGGGAAATTCGAGATGTTGGTTGTGACTGATGGACACTTCTGAAATAATATTATTGATGCCGACCCTGCCAAAATTCAGGTGTCGAGGGATGTTTGACTCGCCCGCTATTTTTTTAAAACTATTATGAAAGTTCAAGGAGTTTTAACTACTATCACAATAGAAATGAGCCAGGATTTATGATGACACCGACCAAAGGTCGACCAAACCAAACTAAATTAGGTTCAGGATAAATAATAGGCTGCCATAAACGTCATACTTTACTAATTATTATGCTGTCTGAACGGGTGATTAACTATGAAAATACAATAATTCAAAATTATAATTTTAGCACCGCACGCACCTAAAGCAGGCTGGTTTATAGTCTTTCAATGAACACTTATTCAAAACAATTTTCAAGTGAATACCAAATCAAGTATACCCAATTTTTTATGCCAACTTTAGAATTTAAAGCTTAGGCTAGACCCAACAGGACTGAAGTACCAATATTGGAAGCTGGTCAATTGCATAAGCGCCAATTGTTGGCCGAGTGTCGCGACCAGTGAGTCAGTATAGTATGATTGTGATAAAATTTACTAACAGTTGTTGGCAACAACTGCAAAACTAATTGCCAATTACATATACTGAAGACTCAAAGCGGGGAAATATTTAAGTTATTGCTATAGAGTATAGACCTTGCAAGATTAATACCGCATTTTTACTTCATCGTCCCGTAATTATCTACAACAGAACTTGATTTCCTGAACACTAACAGTCGCGATTGTCGTAAAGTGCAATTTAGTTTCAATGTATCTTAAAATTGAATCTGCCTAGCACACATAAACACAATTAGAATATTTTTAAGCTTTTAAATATTTGCAAAACGTTTTTACTGCACCCATCAACATTCGCTACGGTTGAAAGTTTGAAAACAGGTGCGTTAAATTGATTTTTCACTATAAACATCCTCTTGCAAAAATAGCCAGAAAATATTGATCTATTTAAAAAGAAACTCAGTATCATCGGTAATGCGATAGCCTTGAATATGTTTATTTTATCCTATGATAGTTAGTATGTGGGTAGTTTATGTCGGGAATTCAAGAAAGAGTAGTTCGGTGCGATGTTTTCGTCTCATCCCTGCATGGCAGACTTCTGGCTAACTTTATATCGCATTTGCAATGAAATATTATATATATTCTACTTAATTGGTTATTATTTACCTAATAGGTAAAGCTATGCTATGTGTATCCCAAATAAATAAGTAGGTACATAGGTAAATAGGTTTGATTTAATTGAGCTAAGCATGTTGACTTTTATAGGTAGATGCTTAAATAAATATGTAATTCTAATATTGAAAAGACCAAAAAATACGATCCTATAGAAGCGACCTAACTACTTAATGGTCTAAAAACCATTAAACCACCAACACAATGAGAAGGGTCGAATTTATGTTCAAAGATTTGACATTTGATTATCGCGGAATTATAACAGGCTGGTGTCTCTATTATAATTGGTTTGATTCCTGAAATTCAGTAAAACAATTTCAGATAAACTAGAACAAAAATAGACACGGAGGCCTTTAGCCCTTTGTTTGGTATCAATGCAATGGGTAGTGTACTGTGTAAGTACCTACCAGCGGACCCGTTTCCATGGTAGTGAGTTTGAATATGGCCTGCAGTTACGATTGGTGATATCCCAGCACATTGGGCACGGGTGTGCGCGCGATGAATCGAACCGCGGACTGATAGCGGGCCGGTTAGACGAGTCCCGCAGCCAGAGAGTGCAACGGCCCAAACTAAGGGAATTTTAAAACGTTCATACTTGCAAGCCCTTTGATTTTATAATGCAAGGCTTTGTTGTACCATTATTTTTTGTATACTTTTTGCTGCAGCAGACTTTAAACCCGATCTGATGAGCAGACAAAATTTAAAAGCTGACTTTCTGTAACTAAGTACTGGTAATTCCCTAATAATATCTTCATACATACATCATCTGATAGTCGGACAGACAGACAAACCTCATCTATAATAGTATTGAACAATAAGGATAGATAATTATTTTATTAACTCTACTTAGTTTAATTTTTGATAATTCCATAAAATTTTAATGTGTGTATGAAATCATCAGCCCGTATTATTGTCATAAAAATAAATAATTACGTTATCCTTAACATATAAGTACCTACTTATTTATATTTTTCCTGTAACAAATAACCAGTGTGTTATAGGTACTATCTATATTACCAGTCTTACTTGACCAACTTACGAATCAACCAATTTCCAACTAATTTGCGTACCTAGTCATTGAGTCACTAATTAATTCGAAGGAAAATGCGAACTTGTATTTTATTTTGAGTTGACAATGGTAGGAAAATTTAATTACAGTAGCAACACGATTTAAATAAGTACTTAACTATGTAGTTAATAAAAACTGAAATAAAGTTGACTGAATTGTTGATATTAGACTCGCGCACTAAATGCCGCTGTACCACAATTTTTTGCACAAAGCATTAGTAACCTGTGTTGATATCATCAATAAGAATAAAACCAAAGATGGGTACCCAAGAAAAAATGGATGTTGTTTTATATCTAGTTTTTCCGTAAACGTTAAAACCTATCATTATTTATACACAACAGAGGTTCCAGATCAAATAGGTGCCTATTTAGGTACCTATTACTGTAATCTACATTGCAATATTGGCGCCGACTTTATTAATACATAATAGGTACCAGTCTGCCGACTGAGAAGTACAATCTTTCCACAATTTTCTTTGTGTTTTCATGCTCTTCACACCTTTTGTTTACTTTTTTCTCCGTAACAATTTACATGCAAATGTCAAGTTCACTTATCGATAGAGCAAACTTGTTCTCTATTTAGTCTAAAAAGTATTCTGTTATTATCATGAAAGTAGGAACACAAGGTAAATGTTTATCTGGGTAGGTTTGTTTACACTGACAAAGAGGAAGGAAGCGTCTGAAATTCAAAGCCATTTAAAATAATTAACTAAACTGAATATCTGTGTGAGTGAATCTATAGATTTATCGAGGTCGAACGTGTATTTTAAAGATATTCGGCACATTGCTTACATCCTCAAATTTTTTTTGTTTGTCTGACATTCCTCACTGATTTTGATTTTTATTTTCATGTTTTCTTAATCCCTGGGTCTTAAACGATGAATCACAAGGATCGTTTGTCTGGACTCGACACGGTACGGTTTAGATTACTCATACCTAGTCGATCGCGCCTTATTTCTTCTACACCACAGTGTTCAGTTCACTTTTGCTGCACTTTTACGCATTAGTTAATATGTATGATGTCTACCATATGTTTACATTTAGCATATTTTCATTTTTACTTGTTGTCCAAGGTGTTCGTTATTCTTTATACAAATATTTGTGATGAACTCATCGTTCAGGTTGAGGTGAAGAAAAGGTTTTGCGCGTGGTTGCAGTACGTTCTTCTCAAATGTATGTAGGTCTTGACCATTCCTCTGAATTCAGGTTCAATTATTTTACCTGTACCTAAATGAAGTTACAAAGAGGCTTTTAAAATTGAACTTTGACTCACTGTGACCTAGAAATTTCTAAGAATTTCAGAATCGTACATCTATTGCTAGAAGTAGGCAGCTGAATCTACAAATATAAAGGTAAGCCTACTTAACTAATTCGTAATTATTTTAAGTTCACCAGTTCACCGTTGAAAACATCTGTGATCTGAAGTTCTTAATTAAACAGACTTCTTTGAGAGTTACAACATTTTTAACTGCATTGTTGAGTGAAAATACGCGATCGCGTCTTCCTCCTTTAAAGTGGGTCATAAACAAAACTTGTTCGTATCGATTCACAATTAGCTTCCATTAACCTTTGAACTTAAAGATTTTTCTCTCTGACCGTTGTTTGTGTTCGCTTGCGGTATTATAATACCTACTATAAAATTTGATGAGACTTTCTCTAGTTGGGTCTAGTAGACTAGTATGATTGTTAAGCAATGTTTAAGCAGATCACGTGTGATGGGATTATTTAGAGTGCACAACAATGTAGGTCGCATGAACAATATTTTTAGGGATTTACGAGACTATTGTACGTAGTACCTACCGTGCTCAATATAAATGCAAACTTCAAAGTGGTTTTATACTTATTGTGTCTGTATGACTTGGTGGTACCAGGTCAGCAAGACGTAGGCAGTTATAAAACATTTGTTGTCGGTTAGATACAGACTGAATTGTGTGTCATTCATAAAGATGTCAATATGGCATCGGGATCAGTCGTGCACATCCGTTTTGCTTAACTTATACATACTTTGACGATGTATGAATTGGTACAGAACAATAACGTGGCTATTTATTTCGTACGTTAGTCATATGCGTCGAGGTGACGTCAACATCAGCCCATACTTGTTACATGTAACTTCTCAGAATGACCACAAAATGCTCGTAAGGAGATACACTTACTGCAAATACGTGTGTACAATGCAATGAATCTGTGCCGCTGTGTCAAGATCATGTGTGAGACTGTTATCAATCACATCTAAAAAGAAAAACTGGTTCTATGATGAGTGACTCTCATGGGAACTTAATTGGAACCTGTCTAAGAATTTTGCACGTAATTATTTTATCACATTCATTAGACGGTTGGCGTATAATAATATAGCGTAGCGGTTGAGCAATTGTGAGGCTGTACCACACCGCGTGTTGCGGATTCGAATCCAATATTTTTATGGCGTACAAAAAGTTGTTTCAATCATTTACTTGTAAAAGCATCTACGGTACAAAACAAACAAACTCAAATCAAAATTAAAAAAGTTATTTTTTAAATTCAATTATGTAGGTAAACGTATAATGAGAATGACCGTAGGTAAATTAATTTCATGGTTACGGTCTCGTCTAATTTCGTGGATTCTGGGATAGAGATAGCATAATATTGTTGGTGGTTTGCCAAACTTCTCTTTATCTCTTGACACAAATGATGATGCTTGTAGGCCTTTTCACACGTAACAGCCGGAGCTATTCTAAAAATTTGCCTGATTGTAATACTAAGTATTTTCAATGACAAAAATAATATCGTAGCAATGTCGTGTGTAAAGTATTTTAAGCACAATAACATTGAACTTGGTTTTCGCATCAATGAATGTTATTTTTATTTCATTTTTATTATATACCAGAGAACTTCCAGCCTTGAATGTTTAACTTACATCAATGGATATATAATCAAATTACCTATTTTTTTAAAGTATAAGTACTTAATGTTGGTGGTTAAACTTAAATTATCACCCTACGCACTTACGCAAACAATGAGCCTTCGAATCATAAAAGTTAAGCCTTCGAATCATAAAAGCAATGATAGTGTATATATGTATAGGTATGGAGTTTTCAGGGTGTCAGGTTTCCTTACAATAAGAACTTGTGAGAAGGTTTTTGTCCCCTGTCATGTTATTTTTTAATTATAAAATGACGTGAAAGGCAAATAAAGGCTAAATGCTAACCGATAATGGAGGGTATTGACTGTGCGGTGTCGCTAAATATTTACGAATACCTGTTAAGTTCATTATACTATTGAAATGATTAATTTAAACATTTTGTTCAGGTCCGGGCGATAAAAAGTTACAAAAGTGCACTCCATGTCTAACCGACATGGAGTGCACTTTTGTAACTTTTTGCTGCTTTAATTATTTAAGGGTATTAAATCTTTACACTTGTTATTTTCTGAAGTCACTTTGTACAAACGTGGCTCAATGAGTTTCGCACATGAGTTTTGTCAAGCCCACTATTTAACAGTTGGACTGCCAAGTATAAATTTAGATTTTTTTGGAAGACTGGATGCCAAAACAATTACATGCGCAAGTACAGAACTTTTCTAATTAACCCACCAACTTTGTACTCCATTAAATTGTGACTTTGTGACCAACGCAGTTATCAGCACTTGTAAAATTTGTATCAGCTAGTTAGCGCCACCGTGAAGAGCTTAGATAACCACTAGGCAAATAAATGTTAAGCTTATCTTAGGATAATCAAATACGAAAGTTATTACGATTAGTTGTTTGTAAAGTACGTTATCAGTGAGGCGTCCGAACTCGAACGACGCGATGGCAGTTCGCCAACTCTTTCGTAACCGCTCTATATTTACGCACCAAGGTTTTTACATTGCAGTTTGGGGGTTATTGACATTAATATACAATTATACAACAAATTACTTAATATTTAGCTGTAAGGTGTTAAATCCTGGAGGGCGACGTCGGCGTCGGCGACGTTGACAGCCCGCCGGCAGTGTTGCTGCCAAGAGTACGCCTGCGCGCGAGTCCAGACGCAACCGACACCACGCTTACAGAAATAACGCGAGGCTGACTATATTTAAACACCATATGAAAAATTCGCTAAAAATCGTGCTTCATAACCAATTTTATAGCAATTTTCATGCGAGTCGGAATTAATGAATAAACAATCTGGGCTTGATAGCACCGTAATTCAAACTTTGGTATATTTGTCAACTACCAGTGTGAAAGAGAGCTGTATGCTATGATGTACCTACTGAATATGACCCTGTGTGAATTAATCTCTTTCTCTCTCTCTCCTTAAACCTGTACCAATAATGTCGAGTAGAGTAATAAGTAATTCATTCTAATGATTCTCTGCAAGAAATTTTCTCCGGTCCTGGGCGATTCCATACCCAAGAACGGAAACAAAGATTTCTATTTTACTGCGTTGACTAGCTAGTCTGGCCCATGCTATGGGCCCATGGGTTGCCTTCGCCTCTATTGCAATATTAAGATTAATGGGTATTCGATACGTGGTCGGTCATATTCCACTTCTCACCTCTGTATTTGTCTGATATTAAATCCTCAAACTCCTGTTTACCCTAGACCTATAAAACTTTCGTTAGCTCTCGTGAGCTGGGTTTTGTAAGTCACCTGCTTGGGGGGGCGACTATGTTTTGACTTCATACAATATAGGTACCTATGCGGGAAGAACAAAATATACTAGTTTACACAAAATTACTATGCCAAAAGGCATAATATTTGTATGTGGGTTCATTATGTAAATATCTCTAGAACAAAAACATTACCGAAATGGTAAGTTTCCTATGCCATATCGATTTCTGAACAACGACACAACGCCCGTATGGTCGATAAAAAGCGGTATTCGAAATTTGTTATTTTTCGCTTTAGTGGAAGATTAAGTACCTAGTACTTATTAAATACTAGCTTTTGCCCGCGACTTCGTCCGCATGGAAAAATAGTTCCCGTTCCCGGGGGATTTCCGGGATGAAAACTATCCCATGTCCTTTCTCGGGTCCCAGACTATATCTGTACCAAATTTCATTCAAATCGGTTTAGTGGTTTAGGCGTGAAGAAGAGACAGAAAGACAGATAGGCAGAGTTACTTTCGCATTATAATATTAGTATGGATACGAGTACACATTATATTGGTTATATACATTACGGCACAATTAATTAAATTAATTCTTTCGAAATTCTTAGTCTTCTAATAGGTTGACCCTAGTGTTTAAGTTCAACACTTTCGACTTCATCCATAGGTGTGTAGTGTACTAAAAATGGATAAAAACATTTCTTAAAATATCCCTTGGCAGTCCAAATCGATCACACGGGCTCGCTGTTAGCCAATATACGGAGTAAAAATAGTGTATTGTAAATTAATAAAATATGCAACATCATTCATCGGCGAATCGAGTAGTGCAGCACGAACGGTGTGACGGCGCCATGTCGCCTCAGCTGGTTTGAATAGTTCAGCAGCCGACGTTGCGACATCTCGCACCTCGGGCGGCTCGGCCTGACGCTGACCGGACTCTGCTCTGGCATGCAATATGCGTTTGTCTCATACGCAACCCAATGCACAAGCTGCGCCGCTTCGCCCACGCGTTTTATTGCGCTCTCGACGTTATCGTTTCGCACTTATTAACAGTATTGATCGACTTTTTAGCCTTTGAGGTATCATCGCCACCGCAACCTCGCAAGGCCGCAGCTGGGTAAACAATGTTGAACACGTAGGAATGTCTTTGTAAGTAATTACAACAAATGTCATTACTTCTGTAAGTACCATCACTATCGTAAATATTTCAGTTTCAATATAGTCAAAATAATAGAAAGGTTTCCAAGTGGTGATCTTACGGCACCAACCGCAACTTCTAGCAAGTGACTGTAAAATCTGAAATCTATTTTAAAGTTCCAAGTAGGTAACGGTAGATTTATACTCTATTTAATGTAAAATCAGAATCTCACGCATCCCACATTAGTTTCCGCTATCCTACAAGCGCGGGTGTGAGAACATTTGTGGTACCTTTCTAAGACATACAGCTATTCGACGTGGCATTTAGTTAGGCACTAAAAGTTAATAACTTACAAATACTTACATATTCTCGGGCACCTTCCTTAAATTAAACATAAGTATCTAATTCATAAGGTTGCTTGGATTAAATTAGGATAAAAGAGATGGTATTTTAACCTTTCCTTCACAATCACAAATCGTCATTAAAAGTCGTTATAGACAATCTATGAATGAAGGGACCCGGTTTCAACCTTTGCGAGGTTAGCTAAAAAGAACTGGATCTGTACATTTTTGCGAAAAAATATTACCTATTTACTTACTTTATAGCTTTCTTTATTTTCGCAGTGCTAGGCTGATGTAATAAAATTATAAATGTAAATCTTCGAGAGTAGAAATACTAGCATTTTTGATCTTGATAAAGATTAGGCCTAGTTACTGAATTAAGAAAAATAAAATAATACGATGAGAGCTAATTAGTGCTATTATTAGGAAATTGTTTATGATTACAAAATCAAAACGCAAAGACTTAATATATATGAGATGAAATCATAACAGATTATAAAGACTTCATTTCACCTAAATACCAAGGTAGGTAATCGCTTTTGTGACCGACAGCGGACGCGGGCTTTCATGGTTACTCACCGGCTTGCCGCCATCATCGCACGGCTGACGTCATCGATTAACGCGTGACTAACAATCAGAAGAAAAAATCAAACGTTAAATTTATTGAACAATATTTACTTTGATAAATTCTTGGAAGTTTGACAGAGAATTAGCGGAAATCGAAGGAGTGTGCCCCTAGAAATAGCAGGAGTCACACCTGAAATATTAATAACACTGCTTTACTTGTGTCTGTTTTCTGAATGTAGGGTAGAACAATCAACGTGATTTGATTGTAATTCAGCTGGCTAAACGAATTGTCTGAAAAAAGAATACTTAATTGCTCCTTTAAGGCTCAAGGGAACTATTTACTTAGTTAAAATTCGCACCTAATTATATAGGTACCTAATGAGCTATCTAAAAATTAATGTTCTAATGCGTGTACAACTATTTGATAGACAAGCAATGCCAAATATTTAACACGTTAAAAACCGGTTTATAAATACTGACATAAATGTATAGATAAGTAAGTACATGATATTATGTTTCATACTTATTTAGAATTCCTATTGGAATGCTTAGTAAAATTGAATGTAGAAAACACATTAAGCCCGTCCGAGTCGTAAAGAAGCTATAATAATTATCATGTACACGGCATTCTTGAGATAAGGCAGTCCCCTGTAAACTACGTTCAATCACGAACAAAGGCTGGGAGATGACATTGTACACACCAGCCAACAATGCTGTGAAGATGCGAGATTATTGCAGGAAGATCAATACAAAACAAACTTATTTGAAATTAAAATGAGAGAAGCTAACTATTACAGGTTTATTTTATGTTATTGATACATCCAACTGTACATAATCTTTCTATTAACAACGTGAATTGAATATTAAATTTTACAATTATTTTAATTAGTCATTCGGTTATATCGAGAGATGCATCAGATATAAAGATATGATTGATTTGCATTTGGAATATGAGATATTGTTAATAAGTAGGTGAGGAGTAGCTTTTTACGCTTTTACGTGTTTTGTTATGCTTGTAGCATTTTAGGTCAGGTTTTTTTCAAATAACTGATTGGCAGATCGTTGATGTTGAAAACATTATGAAGTGTTCGAAATTGAGGTTGGATTAAATGAAATAAAAATTAGGTGTCCATTGGTGTCCGTGATGTTTACGTGTTATTAGAGTGCGTCGAGAACTCGAGATCTGACGAAAGCTCTTATTCTGGCGCTGATTGTTAACCGACTTCAAAACCGGCCAAGTGCGAGTCGGACTCGGTCATGAAGGGTTCCGTAGCAGCAAGTAACATAATATAAAGTTCTTGTAGTTCGATGTTAATTTTCATATTTGAGTTGATTGAATGAAAGGTAAATTACGATATACGGTTTATGACGTATTAAAAAAAACTATTTACTAGATCTCGTTCAAACCAATTTTCGTGGAAGTTTACATGGTAATGTACATCATATATTTCTTTTGATTTATCATACTCTTATTTTGGAAGTTACAGGGGGGGGGGGGGTACCAACATTTTACCACTTTGAAAGTGTCTCTCGCGCAAACTATTCAGTTTAGAGAAAAATGATATTAGAAACCTCAATATCATTTTTGAAGACCTATCTATAGATACCCCACACATATGGGTATGATTAAAAAAAAATTTTGAGTTTAAGTTCTATGTATGGGGACCCCAAAATTTTTTATTTATTTTCTATTTTTGTATCAGAATCTTAATGCAGTTCACAGAATACATCCACTCAGCAAGTTTCAACAGTATAGCTCTTATAGTTTCGGAAAAAAATGGCTGTGACATACGGACGGACAGACAGACAGACAGACAGACGGACAGACAGACAGACAGACATGACGAATCTATAAGGGTTCCGTTTTTGCCATTTGGCTACGGAACCCTAAAAAGGAAAAGGTTCTCGACTCGAGTTTTATTTTTATATTGAACACCGTTTTCGGTGTGAGTTTGATGCAGAATACTTGCCATTTGGTCCCATAAAATTTTTACAAAGAGAAAAATCATCATAATAAAATAAAAAAATACTGAGTTGGCCCAGTATTTTTTCTATGAAAAATATTTTTTATTTTCTTATAAAAATACTGGGCCACACCCCATATTTTTTTATGGTGTTTGTTTTCTTTTATATTCGTCTGGTCGTGATGGCCCAGTGGTGAAGGCACCAGTAAGTTGGTTTGAATCCGGGCAAGTACCAATGTCACGTAAAGCCGTTGGTCCTGGTTGTCACTCGTAGAACACAGTCATTACGGGTAGCCAGAAACCAGAAAATCTGACCAGTCTAGCCAAGGGGTATCGTGTCGCCCCATTAACTGGGTTGGGGAGGTCCAATGGGCAGTCGCTTCTCGTAAAACACTGGTATCCAGCTGGATCCGGTAAGGCTGGAAGCCGACCCCAACATAGTCTGGTAGGTCTGGTACTTATTGGCGACATGATTATGTTTAGTTTACCGTCAACTTAAAACTGGACTAGATTTTGCACTACACATTCAAACAATAAAAAAATAAAAAGCTTAAAAAAAACATCTTCAGCGCAGCGCATGCAATTAAGCCACGTAACCACGCTGTAGTGCACGCTGACGGCCCTGGATACCTACTTATCTGCTTTGCCCACTGTACACGTACACGTGCAGCTTAAGTGCCTGCATTTTAGACATTTTCACATAACTCTTTTGTACGTTAAGTTTAACCGCAAATACATAATTTTCGCATGTCCTCTCCCAGTTGTCTGGTTGGTTACCATAACACAAGCTCTGCTTAGCTTGGGATCGGATGACCACACTGTGAATTGTCCTAAGATATATCAACATGTATTCATTCAGTATGCAAGAAACAGAAATAGAACTGAGTTGTTGAAGATTGCTGTGATACTGGAGACGCGAAGAGGAGAAAATAGAATAGAAACCATTTAAAAAATGCAAGTCCGGCTTGCTAGCAGTTCACGAGTGGCGCATTTGCCAGATCTGGACACACCCCTTATCTCATAAGTGGTTATTCAACCTCCAACGTGCGAAGATGCGAGAAAATGTAATTGTGAAATCGGTGCCTCAATGTCGCCTCATTAATAACAAACGGCTTGTTTAGTTTGTTACCAGTTTTCATTATGAATTGAAGCGAATTGATGAGGACGTAAGTGTCAGCTGAAGAGTGTCGCGACCTTTTGATTGGCGCCGCAGTCGCAATGCAGCGGGCAAGCCTGAGGAATGCCACAACAACACAGCTGAAAAAATAAATTGCATAAATTGAATTGCACTTTATTTTTGTCTCGACTGACTTGTTTTTGCGAACGCGCCAAAAAATCTTTAATTGCCAACTTTTTAACGTTTACTGAAAATATAAACACCCAAAAATCTGGCAGCCAGTGGGAAGGAGCATAAAAAAGCTATAGGTACTTAAAGGTATTTTTGTTTCCAATATAGGTATCTAGGTAGGTAACATAATATTTTCCTGAACGTGACCGGCGCCGATTCGTTTCGGAAGATGTTTAACTTCCTCATAAAACTGCGTAGAATTGCAGTTATTACTTATTTATGTAATAATTTATGCAAATAATATTATTCATAAAGCAACGCCGCCGCTTATCTTTTAATTAAATAGTATTGCAACTGCGACATGAGGTCAAAAGGTAATTATTTACTAATAATTAGATAGAATAACAAATTGTAATTTGTTACATAGGAAAATACCTAGAACTATCTAGTCATATTTGTTAAGGCTACTATGGAAATAGGTACTTATAGTTATTGGTACTGACGTACTCTCCTACACAATAAAAGTATCTACCTACAGGTATATACACACTGTACACTGTGAAGATGTATATCACTCTATGATTGCTATTCACACACCACTGAGCAGGAATTTAGGACTGCGATGCTATCAGTACTTTTTTAATCAAATTTAAAATATCACCGAGAGAAATCTAAGACCTCCGAAAACCGATAAATGATTTGATTATTGTTTATTCCTTGTATAAATAAACGAGTTTCGCTCTCAGCCTCCTTTCACTGATGCCTTTTGGTTTGCACTTAGATGTTGATCGAAGATAAAATAGATCGCAAGATGTCTGCATACTTACAGTGCGCGGTCAGTGAAGCTGGGCCCGATTAGAAAATCAATCTTCAATTGGGTCGATTAAATGCCAGGCTAATGGTACTAACCCACATTAGTATAACTTATTTAATCAGCATTAGGAAGCACTTCCAAATGTAATACATTACCTACATTAATTACTTTTACCAGGCGCACATAAAGATGGCCGGTTTAAAATACGAACGGATCTTTGCCAAAGCCATAAATTAGCAAACTGGTAATTTTTGCGTGTACATTAGTGTTTCAGTTTAGGGACCAACATCCGATTTACACATAGGTAGCTTGCTGTCTAGTGTTTATAAATGAGCATTTAGATGCATAGATAGGGCTTCACTTGCAGAATATTTATATTTGTTAAATGTTTTGTTTGTATTTTGTTGACAGATGGCACAGTTGTTAACTGTGCGGTTGAACAAATCCGACCAGCAGCCGCTAGGCTTCCGTCTGCAGGGCGGCAAAGACTTCGGCACGCCCCTCGTCGTACAAAAGGTATTTCAGCAAATACATAAATACTTACTTACCCAGTTGATAAACTAGACAATAATTCGTGTACCTTAAGTAGGTAATTAATAATATAATCCATACCGTCAACTGTGGCAACTTTACCGTATTTTTTACGTTTTATTCATTTATTTTGTACAAAATGTGTGTCCCTTTTGGTTAAACCAATGAATTCTACAAAATGTCACATAGAATTGCTAAAAAAACCAAAAATATGAGCGAGGTAAAATTGACACAAATTTGGCGACTTTACCTAGCGTACAGTTTTTATTGAATATGTGTTCCAAAGTGCATGCAATGTAAAGTTGCCAAAGGTCCAGGCGATAAAAAAGCGATGTATTTTGTTTTGAAGTTATCATCTTTCTTTGAGTAACCACTACCAATACATAGGTAAAGTTGCCAACAGAAATTCAAAATTATCATAGAAATTGCCGCATGCCATCAGGGTTGTCGAAAAATAATACACATAATTTTTCTTTTTTTATTAATAAACTTTTATTTAAATTGCATTACTAAAATAAATAATATTCTCTCCAAAATGAATAATCAAAACACCTAGGTAGGTTCATAAAAAATCACAATATATAAAAGTAATTCAGTCTCTTGCTAACGTAATTTAAATATTCGTAACAAAAAAAAAACTAACACATCTTTTTGTTTTGTAAAAAAGTTTTGTAAGTTAAATTTTACAACTCTAGACATAGGTAAAGTTGCCTTCATGCTGAGTTTGGTAACTTTACCTAACCTCTAATAACATTACCTATTCGAATAACTCAGGAAATAGAAGATTCTTTGGATTTAATCACTGCGTTATACCAACATGACAATTTATACCAAATGCTATTTAATATACGCCACTTACTTGCACTTTGATTTACTGCAGGAAACACCAATCTTTATGCGTAGACGCCGCGCACGAAATTAACCGCATATAACGAAAAACCACTTTATCTTGACAATTAACAAAGTTGCTAGCTTAAAAAACTTTTTGGGTGACCACAATTTATTACAAAATCTATCAATATGTGCGAAATAACATAAACTGCCACAGATAAAACAAAAATTAACTTGAACTAGTATAGGGTATGCTTAGGTAAAGATACCCACGGAAAGTAAAGATGCCACAGTTGACGGTACTATTATTATAAATAGGAAAGTGTGTCTGTCTGTCTGTATGTTTGTCTTTCTTTCACGGCAAAACGGAGCGACGAATTAAAGTGATTTTTAAGAGGAGATAGTTGAAGGGATGGAGAGTAACATAGGCTAATTTTTGTCTCTTTCTAACGCGAGCGAAGCCGCGGGCAGAAGCTAGTAAAAATTATACTAGCTTCTGCCCGCGGCTTCGCTATAATAATATAATAACAACCATATAATAGTAACCAGAAAACTGATATACATACTTATATAATTTCTAGATAAATTACACCCAGACACAGAACAAACAATCATGCTCATCACACAAAGTTTGCTCTGGGTGGGAATCGAACCCACGACCTCCGGCTTAGTAGTCAGGGCCACTAACCACTACACCAACAGGCCCGTCAAAATTAAAACAAGGTTTTAATTTCATAAGTAGCCTAGTCATATTTTATTCAATAAATTTATAAATTAAACTTGTGATCGGTAGATAGGTATATTTGTAAAATGAAATAAAAAAGAAGTAAATAATAAGGTGGCGGGAAAAGTACCTATAGGTAACGTTAGAGCCAAGGATATACAGATTTTAAAAGGTAAAATGCGAAAAAGCTCTACTTAGTCCAGATCCAGTGGTATCATCAACATGTTCACTTTTATTATTACCAAAGCACTTATTCTGCAAGCGGTAGGTACTAAGAAAATTACACTGAATCATAATTTATAATGAATACAATGCTTAAGGTAAAACCAATTTAAAACACGAAACTATTAAAGTAGACAGAAGTATTATCTCTGATCACGGTTTAATTATAACAATAAGAGATTATAAGTAAGTCCTCAAACGAGTTGAGCAGAGATATTTGCTCCCGTCCTCCCACGCGCGTCGGACGCGGCAGCCAGCACCGGAGACGATAACCAGGCGACACCCGACGGTTTTTATAAAAGTAGACATAACAAAATACAGATATGTATACTTGTACTCTAAAATATAACAAGTACAGATGAGACGTAGAGATGACAGAGAGGCAACCTGTATGTAGGAGTAGGAAAACTTTGGCCCGAAAATGGAAAACTGCCACCATAAACCTCCCACTATTTGAAAAAAAAAATATCGGCATTGTTTTTATTGTTAAATACTTTCGTTCCTTTTTCATTGTTTGATTCGGTTCAAAGGCTTTTAACAGAGCTGAATGAAATAAGTAATAACTCGGTATGTACTAGGTACTTATACCTGTTGCACTATCCATGTAGTTGTTGTACACTTGAACCTTTTTAATAAACTATCATTCCCTTACGTAACCCCCATCAGCAGTGTTGCTGCGTTGTCCTACATCGGTTTCCTGTTATTATAGATGTGCATTTGAATTCGTTCTATTTTTAGACGATTGCAGAATATCAAACGCACATTATTTATTTAACTATTAGTCTTTGTGGTTGATTCATACGCCTAGATTAGTTACACAAATCGAGTCTGTATAACTGCTGTAGGACGCTTAATCGCTTATAAGCTCATGGGCTTCGCCAGACGGTCCAGGTAGGGCAAGGCACATGGAGGATGAAAAACACTCTTTACAGTGCGAGCCTTCCTCTGCCATTACTGCGATTATAATAAGATTTGTACAAAGCCAGAATTGTTGTAACGACCACGACCATTTCTTCAATACGGTAGAAATAACAAACCGGTTCGTTACTATGTTATGTAGCCAGGTTACCAGTACTAAGTATATGTATGTCTATCAGTACAAGATAGGTACATTGTTAATGCACGATTAGTTATCCAAAGGAGCTTTTAGCAGGCGTCCGTCACTCGCTCAAGGCCACGCGTTTTATGCCTACCGCTTCGCGTATCGTCGACGATACAACGAACACCGGGCTGTCGCGCGCCCGGCTGAGTGCTCGCGCGTCACGGGTACAGCGCTGACTATCAAAATGCCAAAACCACGTAATTATTGCCTGATTATTGTGCAATTCCCCTGTTTCCCAATTCTCTTGTTTCCCTTTTGATTATTTATTAAAATTATTCACGCGGTTTTGGATATTTTCGACTCTAAAATATATTAGTCGGGAATTCAAAGAACGAAAAATATGCATCAGTCAATTTATCAAACTAAAAAATATTTGATCAAGAAAATAAATAATAGTTGTTTTTCTAAAACATTCGTTTTATTACCATTGTCATCATACGTATAACCCTAGCAGATTTGCTGGACGACACGCACACACGTTAGTCGCGCGGCGGGCAAAAGAATCTCAACTCTCTTTGTGCGCACTTATGGTACATTTCTCCTTGCTGCAAACAACTGATATTATTATTATGATTTTGTAGGCTATTATAGCGTAGGTATTTTGGTTTTTGTATTGGAGTGAAGTATCTGTTACGTAGTAACTATTTATTAATCTGTGCTTTTAGCTCATTAACTGTTAGCTGACCCCGTTGAGGCTTGTTTGACACTCGGCACTAAGTAAATAAAAAATATAGGAAAGTCCCCATGTTTAGTATGTGTAAGCTGGCATTATACATAATATTTAATTATTTGAAAGTGCTTCTTATTATATTGAAGATGACTGCGGTTTCAATGTATGAAATAAAACAAAGAAACTTGTGTAGTATCATAGGCTATGATACTACACAAGCTCCCAGCCATGTAAGAAGTATGCTATGATTCATAGCATACTTCTTACATGGCTGGGAGCTTTTACCGAGAATAAAATAATTACAGTTTAGATAGATCGCTATGACTGAAGTCGACAGTCAGAAAAGCAAACTAGCAAGAACTGATGCAGTCATTTAGATCCGTAGAACTGAACTGTGATTATTAAATTAATATGTACCTATAGTAATATTCATTGAACAATAGCGCTGTAAACGAATGCAATGATTCAACCAGACGATTAAAGAATTGCGATTAAAATATTAGCGTAGCCTACATGGAAATACTTATCCATTATTATGTTAATGAACCCGTACAGCTGTAGATTTATAATGTATGCCGATTTACATCATGGTCAAATACAATTCGTGACCGCTTCAAAATATTTTTTTGGGCTGTTGGGCAACAAAAGAATACTTACTACTCGTAATTTGTATTGGAGAAAACTTTCTTAGTAATAATTGCAGAAAAACTAAATAATTTAGTACTAAATAAGGTCACTTTTGTGTTTGCGCTTTCTATATTGCGATGTACCTTAATCGAGCCCTTTGTGTAACTTAATCGTGTAACCTGATGAAACTACAAAAATTAAATGGGTATGGGGCTATGGGGAAAATCATGCACTAACATGTAGTAAAGCACATATCACATTCGCTAAAAGTGGATCGTTATAGATTTTTTTTTATCTTCGCCATGAACCGTTTAGCCGTATCGGTATGACGTTTAGCAATGTCAATAGTAGATAGCAAACGATGGTATTGGCGTGCCCGCCGATGCCAACGGTACTTCATGTTCATGAGTTACTTTACTCTCACTCATCAGTTCTGTGATTTGTGTTCAGCTAAATAGATGCCAAGCAAATCATGTAAGCCGGTGTATTGAACCGTGTTAATACTGGTATGGGTTGGTATATTGTGTTGATGCAATGAAAAAATAGATTCTTTATAATATGCTCTTCTTTGTTTATAGATGAGAATGATTCTCATAGGGCTTAAGCAGATCTTTGAGGTCATAAGCAGGTCAAAGGTAAAAAAAACATGGGATGAATTTGAGAGCAATCATACGCTAAGTGGCAGAGAAAAGTAGGTGTGGATTCTTAAAAAAATTGTTAATCAATTTGCTGTTTAGCAGAAACTTTGAACTTTTGTAAAACAGTTTCATTTTCCATAATTTACACGATTTTATGACCATATAATCGCCCATAATGTTAGTGCTTCGAGTGCTTCCAAACAATAAACGATTTTCAGTTACCGCGTTATTGTATTACTTACATGCTCGTTTTCAGATTTAAAAATAATATTTGACCTCCATCCTTTTAAACCGGTTATAAAGGTTTAAACGTATAATATTTTTAATATTTGTTTTCCTGTGTTTTGTTTACGCTTGAATACAAAGAATAAGAATGAAAATTATATGGGTATCCCCGGTGTTGGCCTTCTTTTATAATAGCAGAAATTGGATATACATAGATATGACGATGAATTTAAGGTTTTGTATTAAATTTGAAATTTTCTTGCTTCTAAAGGGGAGAAGGAAGGAGAAGGGTGGAAAATACCGCAATTTTACCAACATCAGGAACTATGTATGGCCATACGCTGGAAATCATTGAGACAATGTTATACAATAAATAGAAAGTAAAGAAAGTACTTACTTAATTTAAAAAAATACAAGTTTATCTTGTTAAATCCATGTCAAGAGCTGACGTCGCCGGTCATAAATGTCAAGTTAAGGTTTTATAGGTCTGCACCATATTAAGATTATTTTGGTTTATTTTCAAGTACGATAAATAAACCTAAAGAGGTTTAACAAAAGATCGTAAAACAATTGTAAAAAAATTCAACCAACCTAATTAGGAATAGCTGTGAACATAAATCTGGATGTGATAGCTTTGTTTGATGTTTGAATTGTTTAAAAACCAGCTGCATTCTAGAGCAATGTTTGTACCGAGAATATTATGAGAAGACTATTTCTAAGGCAGCTATCCCTACTTTTTGCTGATGTGTTTATGTCCACGGCCACGTACCAGTTTCAATCTTATTAACCGGAATCGCGTGGAGCTTGCTGGCCATTGGTTGTTGCGTAACTATTCGGGTTCTGTCGTTTATAAGGAACACAATCTGAGTCACGTACTGGCAGGGATTGTTTTGAAATTGGAATGGCGACCAACGACAACAACGCCTTCTGTGGATTATCGCTATTTGTCTATTCTAATTACATACCACACTGGTTTCTAACGATAAATACGTATGCGTTCAAATAAGACTAATGGATAGATAGTTATTTAGAGGTAGGTACATTGAAGAGAATAAACACAAAAGTGGTAAGTAGTCAATAATTATGTAAGAAGTAGCACACCATGACTGATCTTATTAAAGACTTAAATAATGTTGAGGACAATGAATACGAAAAATTCAAATAAAGGAACTTTCATATAGGTACTTAGATTTAAATATAAGTCAGTGCTAATACAGCCAAATAAATTTGATACAATGTCGTATTCGCTCCGCATCAGTCTCTTGACACGGTTCTTATATTTTTAGATACCTGGGTACCTACCTATTGAAGTGTCAAGTGCAATGAAGATATTAGAAGGTGACGGGCAGATTAACACGTCGCTTGTTAAAACTTGGGCAACTGCCATCATATTTTCAGCAGTGAAAACTTTGCAGGAAAATACTCCCACTCTCTAGGTCAATCTTCATTTTCCTATGTCAGACGCCTATGTCGGCTATGTCATGAATTACTGGTATAGTTTGCCTGGATATTGAATCAGACACAAACTTGTGAACACATTGCCCTTGTTGGTTTACCTAAATAAGGCTAAACCTCGGACATAGAAGTTTGATCCAATGAGAATCGTATAAAAGCTCCATAAGCTCAACAAAAAATGAAAGGATGATAATCGTGCAAGTCGTGGTGTTCACCGGCTGCGTATTTCGAGAGAAGAATGGAAGACAATAAAGAAAACATAATAGGACGCGGCCTCGACCAGGGCCGGGGCTGGCGGCGGCCGGGGCGGCGGAGTTGCATTTAACTTCTTGTTCTTTGTTGCCGTTTATGGGAGGCGCGCGTGCGGCGCCGATCTGAGGGTACTCATAGATTGCACGTGTGCACATTATGTACTACTACACTACGTGCTTAAAAACGTTGCAGTTTGCAACACGTCACAATTCCTCTCTGCATCATCATTATCATTACATAGTATAAAACAAAGTCGCTGTCCGTCCCTATATATGCTTAATAAATCTTAAAAACTGCAGAACGGATTTAGATGCGGTTTTTTTATTGGAAAGTGTGAATTAAGAGAAAGGTTTTTAAGTATAACCCATGCTTACTATAGTAGAGAAAAGCCGGGATTTTTAAAGATTTGTAACACCCGTGCGAAGCTGGGGCGGGTCGCTAGTATTTTAGATTTAGAAAGTGCTTTTGGTGACTAGGAATAGAACAAACCAGTAAGACAAATAAAAGTCGCCAACTAAGTTCTGATTTGGCGCGAAAAAAAAGATGCGGCAACACAGACATTCTTTATCCTGAAAAAAAAACATGTATGTAACAAATCTAGGTAGGTATGTTACTACTCAGAATCTGAATATCAACTAGACACATGGAAAGATTATCCTCGTTTTCCTACATAAGAGGTAGGTACGGTATGCTATGCATAACAAGTTCTTAATAAATATTCACAAGACATAAATTGACATAATGATTACAGAAATACGTTACGAAACTTCAAAACAAAAAAATATATAGGCCGGACAATGGCAAGGTGGTATGCAGTTCCACCTGGCTAGTGACCCTCTCGGAATGCCAGTTTTTGCGGGCGCTCTGCGCAAATTATTGCAATTGCAAGGCATGTGTCATCATCGCCTTATATGTAGTCGATCTATAAAATTAATTCTTTGGCAGGTAGGGTCAAGTTTCCAATTACCGGTAGTAAACTAAGCGGAAGGAAACACACCTGACGGCTGAGGATCGGAGGGGACGGGAGGGAAGGTTAATTGTTTTATTAAATGACTTTACAACTTTTAATATGTCGCGATGTGTCACTTTTTGCCAGTTGTTGTTGTGGTTTCTTAGTGAATGATTGTGAATCGTAAGTCAGTATTGATATCGTGTCAGTGCATTGAGTGATTAATTGATTCGATAAAATCAATTCCACGTATGTACCTTTAATAATGTAGATATAAACACCTTATATTGTTTTTATAAATACTAAATTACACATATTTTGTGTTTATTTGAAATATGATGAGCACAGATTTAATAAAATCTGGCTCGAAGGACCAATGTTTAGGAGTATAGTATAAGTTGAAACGTTGCATCTGTTAAATATTACCTTATTCAGCGTATTGGCTAAAGTTTAAATTTAATCATTTAAAGCCCTAAAACTACATTAATAGTCAAAAGATGCACCTGAATTCTTTTATTAAAAAATCAGATTTTTCGTACGTTTGGTCCTCAATAGTTAAACACTCATAAATTGATAAGCCGCAGCCGGTGCCGTGAGTGAGTAGCTTATTTAGTCATACACCCATGGTTAGGTAATCAGCCGATAGAGGATTTATAGGTGTATACTTAGTTTTTAGTTTTCTACATTTCGAAATCATTGTGTGTCTGATGTCATTAGGGTAAACAAGTGTAAGGTGGTCTGATGTCTGTTGAGTGTTGCCTAATATAGGGATTGCCAGGTAGGCAATGTCCAACTGCTTAGAATAACTGTCACTAAATAACATAACGACTGACACAGAGTTCCATTAATTACGCATTTGTTTTTAGAAGTATCATTTGTGTTTATTTTTTATTTGTTTATTTGTTTTTGACTACTCTACTTATGATATAGCGATTCAAATTAAAATTTATGTCTACCTACTGGCGAAGGCGCCAAAGGACATGACATGAGACATTTGGTCCACAAAAAAAACATGCGCGTCCCGTCCATATATTCTCTAAAGTTACAATACCTTAAACCACTACTATGAATTAACCCTCTTCGTTTTTTAGCGCTGACAAAATTGAGGAAAAATATTATAAATACATTTTTACATTTTCCTGTAATTCGTCAGTATTTATTGTATATTCAATGTCGGCCGACCGATTGCCGATTTTTAGCTTGTTACTGATGATTTAAATTAAAGTAAAATTTATTAGTGCAATATTTATAATTATTTTTTTAATAAAATTACTACTAAAAAGGCAGTAATAGGGTTAATCCCGTAGTAATAGTTTTCGGTATGTGTGACTAAGCAATTAGGAATAACTCTAGATTCAGCCGCGGCAGTTTTGGTAGGCCCGAAGACCGGGCGACCACGACAGTGTATAATAAAAATTGCCTAATGTCCTTTGATCCGGAAATTTCATAACAAACATTAGTTTCATGTTTGTTTCTAATTGAAATTTCCAAGTATGTACATACTTACCTAATGAAAAATGTATTTTTACTGCACAATAATTTGATGCATTGTTGGTATTATTGTACAAACCATTCGTGATGTGATAAGGCTCATGATTATAATTGTATATGTTTTCAATATACCTAACAGTACTTTTCGTTTGTTAGTGTACCTATTACCTGTGTCCATAGTTATTATATGTATATACCTTTCATGTGTCTATCTGTTATCTCATACGTACTGAATTTCTCGGGAATGTATAAACATACTCGGGCTGGAATTTAGCCTAGTTGTACACAGTTATTTATACACTTGACATTGGTCAAACTGTGCCACGCGTATATTTCGTCTCACAAAACTAATATTATTATAAAGTGGCTAAGTAATAAATCTTTGCTCGAAGGCGAAACGTTAGTATCGAAAGTGCCAAATTACGAATAACTGTTTAACCGAGGTTTAACCCCTCAATACTAATATAAATTCATAGTTGCTGTTCGTATGGACTAATGATTGCAGTGACTGTGGAGGCCACTATATATAAATAAAGTAGATGCATTTAAATGGGAGGACGGACTCTTCTTACTATATAAGTAGGCAATTGTGTTTTATGTCTCTACCATAGTATAAAGAGAAGGGAAGTAGGTTATCTTCGTACAAACGTACGCCGCGCGGCTTGTATGTGTGCGCCATAGTATGTATCTATGCGTCGACGCACGCACACTTAACAAAATCTCGACGCGTTCAGTGTGACCATATGTGGCAGGATCCTGCCTTTTTGGCAGTTTTAGCCCTTTATTTTACTCTCTGGCACATTTGTTTGACGTTTTAGAAATCCGGCAGTATTTGGCAGTATTAGCAATATAAGCTGACAGATTTGGAAGTATAGCCGCTACAGTCCACAAAAAGAGTAGGATGCAGTATCGAGAAGGGCAAAAAGTAAATAGAAATTTAAAAATGCCTATGGCAACCTAAAAACGCGGAATAGATAAACATGTAATAAATATTTTACATGTTATACAGGGCATTAGTGAATATGGTGACTGCGTTTCATTCCAGCCAAATAAAGAAATGATTAAACAAATGACAAAAGCGCTGTATAAAAAAAGTGATCAAGAAGGAATACGATGCATGATGAATGTATAATTTAATTCAGTTCACTTTTAGACTTTTAGATCAATTATTTTACATAAAACTCCAAAAAATAATGTGTCTATTTATTTTAATTTTTTAAATTATATTGGCATTATTTTGGCATTTTTTTGCTTTAGATTTTGGCAGGATTAATCAGTTTTCTTGCCTAACGCCACGCGTTTCTCCTGACGCCAGTCGGGTCCGGCACTGGGATTACGTATCTTGCAATAGCCGAGCGATCGCGATAATTTAGCAAAATTTTGCTGCTCAAACGTCAATTCAAAATACGTCACGTCAAATAGCAAACTGCGATAGTGCTGCCTCTGTGGAGCAATCAGTTAACTAAAATATGCATTTTTCGTTTGGTGGTTTCGTATTTAGTATGGTTTTTAAGAGCAAAGTTAAGTTTTTTTTTTAAAGGTGATATTTAATTAGTTCCAGCGATTGCTACTTTATCGTCATCGTAGCAATAAGTGCATTAGAACAATCAGCGAGCGATTAGCAATCGGTTAATACATAATACGATTTTTTTTGACGATCGCGCGGTGATCGCGCGATCACTGCGCAAATATTGCTCATTGCTGTTTCATAGGTAATAACCCCGCGGGCTAACACTGCACGAGGTTCGCGCGTCACTGCTTTTCGGCACCGGTAAACGAAACCGAAATGTCTGATAATCACAGGACAACGTATTAACGTATTGCTGTGTGTTAGGGTGTCTTGACAATTCATCGATTCCAATATTGTCTCTGTTCAGATTACCTATTGAACAGAAAAGGCAAGCTAGTCACTCATTCTAGCATATAATTTTTACTTGATGTTCAGATACCTACTTACTTATTTTTTGTTGTAGTAGGTAGGCCTAATTTCCTACTAGAATGTATTAGGTATTTTTGATCTGTCAATTGATTTGCTGCTATTGCTTTGTTTACGTTTAGTTATGCCGGTTTCTCAATATTGTAGGTATTGTAACTAAGTACTTGCCTAATTACAGTTAGAAAATCGTAATTGTGTCGTGTGATCGTGTGTAAAAGTGACAACCCTAAGACAGTAGGCAATTATGTCGCGGATTGGGCCGGCGATAGCCTACTTCCCCTTCTTTATACTATGTCGCTGCCGTTCATAAATTAAGTAAATAGCTTACTTATTAAACTAACACAAGAACGACAGTGCTTTAGATCCCAGTTTCACTGTTTTTTAAGAGTTCCGTAGTCAACTAGGAACCCTTATGGTTTCGCCATGCCTGTCTGTCCGTCTGTCTGTCTGTCTGCCTGTCCGTCCACGCTTAATCTCTGTGACCGTTAGCACTAGAAAGCTGAAATTTGGTACCAATATGTATATCAATCACGCCGACAAAGTGGTAAAATAAAAATTGGAAAAAAATGTTTTGTTAGGGTAGCCCCCCTATGTGTAAGGTGGAAAATGTTTTTATTTTATTTTAACCCTAACGTGTGATGTAGGTATCATTGGATAGGTCTTTAAAAATTAATAGGGGTTTACTAAAATCATTTTATGATAATGTCATTTCGGATATAATCGCTCCAAAAGTAAAAAACAATGTGTCCCCTAACTTTTGAACCATAAGCACAGAGCTTCAAAAATATGAAAAAATTATGAAAATTAGAACTTTATAAGAACTTTCTAGGAAAATTATTTTGAACTTGATGTAAAGAACAGTTTTTTTACAAAAAAGACAAAAAGGTTGTACAAAAATTATTGCTGCTACTTAGTATGTCCAAAAAAAAGTTAACATGGTGTTTGTCAAAAATAAAATTAACATTCCATATTTAATTTAAAATTATTCCCAATTAAACCGAGCACTCTCGCCCTAGTCAGCCTGTTTTGATATGTGTAGCAATTTAGGGTTAGGAATCAATATCAAAACACTTATTATGGGTACTAAAAGCCAACATTTGACGAATCGATGGAGACAAGATTTGCTTGCTCTGATTTCACGATGACGTCATTATCACAGCTTCCTTCCACAGTCAATATTCAGCACAAGTACATTACGTTAGGAGGACACAACATAATGCTATTTGGAAATTATTGTCAAACTGTTTTGTCTCGCTAAATGTACATAACAGAAAGAACACATAAAACGGCAAATGCCACTCTATAAGTGAGCATTATAATAATGTAGGTAAGGAATTGATGAGGATAAAATTAGAATAGCTATTAACACATTTTCCGTGTAAATTGTTGACGCATTTGTGATACAATAATATTGACGCGTAAATAACGTGAACGATAACTAAAAATAATGACAGTGACCATTACAGGTTTTGTTGTTTATCTGAAATATTTTTGTACCTATACCTAGGATGAATCTAGCTTCTTAACCTTTCAACGACCAACCGACAGCCGGCTGTCGCGCTCTGCTATTGTCTTTCTATTGTGTCTACTCTCGAATCACGTGTGTTCGAATCGAAGGTTTAATGTTATTAGGCCAGAAAGGAAAACTTTGATACCTTATGATATTTTTGTTTATAATATAGGTATTAGTTCGTAAATTAAGTATTTTATTGATTCCCCCCACCTACCACAACCTACTTAAATAGTCCAGCAATAAGAAAGATAAGTGTAGACTAGATCAACATGATCACTGAAGCTAATCTCACGTTTTCCCAAACCAATGATTGACCATATTTCTAGACATTCGTTGTTGTGAAGCTCATTATGATTAAAATTGTGTCTTTTGTTATCGATTAGGTGAACGGTGGCAGTGCAGCCGAACGTGCTGGTCTGCAAGCGGGTGACGCGCTCATTCGCGTCAACACCACCGACGTGTACCTGCTCCGTCACCAGGAGGCGCAGGACGCCATCCGCGCAGCCGGCGGCAACCTCGAGCTCACAGTACAACGGTACGTGATCCTTCAATATTGACACAGGTGCCAGTGTCAGTCTACTACAGAACAGGCCGAGAACTTCAACTTGGTCCAAATACTCTCATCAGTCCAGTAGCTTCGTATTCTTCTTTCATCGACATGTCATAGATCTTACTATACCTAATATCTGATCAGAAGGGCCACTCAAATGTATACCATTCTTATCAAAGGAAAATAATTCAATTACTATTATTTAATTTAATGTACTTTAGTTTATCTACAGTAATTATTATCACACTAGCTTTTGCCCGCGGCTTCACCCGCGTAGATGTCGACCTTCTATCCACAATTTTAACCCTTTTTTAAAGGTAGAATTAAAAATAAATCCTTTCTAAGTGGCTTAGACTTACTCTTCACAAAGAATAATTCCTCCAAGTTTCATGTCTCTAGTTAGTTAATGTTAAATATCAACAAACGCGTTAATATTAGTCAGTGAGTTTACTTCCGTGGCAGCGGTAACTATTAGAATTAAGGTCATAGCTCATTACAGCCACCCGGCAGCCACTCCGCACCGACTCGCCTTATAACCGAGGCGATCCGGTGACGGTACGAAGTTGATATATCGAGCGCATGCCCATACAAGTCCATATAAAGAATACTAGCCGCAGGAGGCGAGTCGGTGCGGAGTGGGTGCTGGGTGGCTGTAATGAGCTATGACCTTTAATCCGTAGCCCCGGCACGTGCTGACTGCTCTTTGAGGCGCGAGTGGAACAAATGTCACTGTCCCGGACGTGAAGCTTGACGCTGCGTCATGCGGACCGCCTCTTTCTCCAGCATGAAGGGTGCGACGGCTTCCCATTCAGTCACCCCCGCCGATCGCCTATGCAAGAACACGGCGGTGGCCCACCCAAGCGGGGCATACTACCACCGTATGCTCCACCGTGTTCTTTAGGTGACCAGGGTCGCAGTGGTGTCACCACCCAGGCCTCGCTTCCGCTCGAATGCGCCACAGGAACCTCCCGAAATTTTCGTGTCTGGTGAGGACCTGCTCCTGGCGATACGTGAGAGCGCTGTGACGCATCTCCAGCTACTCCTCAAAGAGGGCGTGTCCACTGGGTTGCGACAGACACAGTCACAGTCCCCATTTCGCCATGAGATCCCGCCGGAGCTCTGTGCCTCGCGCTGCGATTTGCCGCGGCAGCGAAGTTAGGTTTTTGGTTCCTGATCGGCTCCCGTGGCTCATGGTGCAATGTTATGTAGCACAATATTATGTGTTATTCTGATGTATAAGCTACGAATATCTTGCAAAGCCATCGGCCAGCTTTGCTACTGCCCGTAAGTTGCTGCGGAGTTAAAACTCTGTGATATCTCTAAAGATATTTATTGAAATTAAATTATGTAAACGGCATGTAGTACAAAATTAAAAACTTGTATCGGATACCGTATTAATATTGATAAAGATTAATACTATTTCATGAAAACACCCTGGCAAATCATGCATTATTATAGAACTAATTTTATTAGCAAAAAATGGTTATAGTGAGTGAACTATAAATATTAGACATATGCTGTTGTAGACTTTTTTAAGAACATTTTAAGAGGAACAATTCTTTAGTACATAATTTTTGCGTAACTTCAACCATTTACGCAGCGCACTCAATAGAATCTCTCAAAAGGGATATTTGAATTAAGTTAGGTACTATAGTATATGTTAATATTTTATGTTAATTTGTTATAAATAATAAGTACCTATCTGCCGCATTAGGCATGTCCTGTAATGGTAGATTTAAGGTTGTGTGTGTGTGTGTGTGTGTGTAAATAAATTTTTCCCCGTTTTTGTCACACTTTTTATTACTGCTCGGCTCCTATGTGTCTCAGCGTTATGTTATATAGCCTATAACCTGCCCAGGAGTATGGATTACAATCGTACCAAGTTTGATTAAAATCTTTTCAGTAACTTTTAACCCATGCGTGCACATACAGACAGACAGATAGACAGACAAAATATTTACTGATTGCATTTTTGGCATCAGTATCGATCACCAATTATCCTCTAATATTTATTTTGAATATTATATTCAACTAGCTTTTGCCCGCGACTTCGTCCGCGTGGAATAATAGTTCCCGTTTCCGGGGGATTTCCGGGATGAAAACTATCCTATGTCCTTTCTCGGGTCCCAGACTATATCTGTACCAAATTTCATTCAAATCGGTTCAGTGGTTTAGGCATGAAGAAGAGACAGACAGACAGACAGACAGACAGACAGACAGACAGAAAGACAGACAGACAGAGTTACTTTCGCATTTATAATATTAGTAAGGATGTACAGAATTGATTTTAATTTACGATACCCACTCACTGTTTTTAGCATGCGAAACGACTACCAAATACAGTTCGATTCAGGGATAGACCCTGATATTTAAATATGCGAAACGACTTTCGCTCCACAGCGTATGTGGACTCCACATACAATTCGAGTCAGGGATAGAAGAATCTGAGCTGAGACTGAGAGCGGGTATTTAATTTTGCTTCACGACCCACTCTCATTCGAAACGACACCCCCCATACAAATCGAATCAGGAATAGAACCTGCAAGGGTTTAAAGTAAACAATCTTTTTTTATTATCCTATTCTGTCCCGCTCCTGGGCAAAGCCTCCCTCCACTTCTTCCATGAATCTCGATGTTTTTGGTTCTATTGCTTATATAAAGTTCCCCTAATAAAGTTTTTCTTATTTATCTTCCATGTACAGATACCGACCTTTTACAATTTTATTATATGTATTGATTTATCTAACTATTCCCTCATTTGTCCATCTAGTGGTGGTGGCACTTGGCGTCCTACCGTGACTCCTACTGGTAGTCTGCCGAGGCCAGGCTCCAGATCTATCGGCGGAACTCCCACTCTTGTCACCAACACCTCTCTCAAGGCTACACCGCAACCCTCGCGGGCCTTTGGTTCTGGTCACAACAATGTCGCCAAGCCTTTTGGTTATGTAAGTTTCATCAATAGTCTGCTGCAGCATATAAGGCTTAAAATTCAACATGGGCGTTCCTGGTCCTACTGAAAAAAAAAAGTTACAACTGAGAAAGACGACCGGACCGAGTTTGTGAATAATCATAAAGGCTAGGATGAAAAATGCTGAGGTTTGTTTGGACTATAACGACCTACTGGTCAACCGGCGCTGGCAACCCTTAACACAAGAACGAAAAGAAGAATACACTAGGCAGTTATTGATTAAGCTGTCAATTTTAACCTAACCGAAACTACTTTGATTGTAGATGAACGGCAACGACTCGGTGAAGAGCATAGTGAACAAACAGTATAACACTCCAGTCAACATGTACAGCGACAAAACGATTGCGGAGACTCTCTCGGCGCAGACTGAAGTCCTTGCGGGAGGCGTACTCGGGTATGATGTACTTATTTTTTAAAGAATAATATATATAATATAGACCTACCTTCAAGGCCAATAGGGATGACGACAATATTTAAAAAAAGGCATTCTGTTTAGTCTGTCTGGTAGATCGGTCAAAAATACGAGGCACGTATTTTTTGCTTGATCAAATTAATAAAAAAAACAAAGATAAAGAGCAACAAAGTTCCGGAGTGGGGGCTTTTGACGTCACCGTCCTGCAAAAATTGTATCAGATCGTGACGTCATGCGCAACTTCAACGCACTGTATCGTCGTCATTCTTCGTTTACGAGAAAAAAGAAAAAATACGTGTTAAATTTTTTTGATAATCTATCTGACGGACTAATTACTTTTTTTGTCGTCTCGCCTATTAGCCTAAACTTTTATCGGAAAACTATTTGAAATTGAACTTGTATTTATGTATAGCCCGAAAGCATAGAACATAAATTTGTCTGTAACTATCTTCAGATGTCCCATGTTTAAAACTTGATTTTTAATAACATTGCTAACTTTTGTTTTAATCCTTCATTAGACTGATAAATGACTAAGACCCGAGTTCACCAACACTAAACCAACCGTTTTAATATTTAAACAGTCGTTTAGGCAATATTTCCTGATCACCACACCCTAAACTCTGATTATTGTCGGTAATCGGGTGGTTATCTTAACCGAACTCCGATGCACCGTTTAAAGCGCCTAACCGTTGATTACATCTGTTTGACAGAACTTTTGTAGGATATTTTGTTTTACCAACAAAGTATTTCAAGTGACAAATTTAATTACTTTTTATTTTATAATGGAATTGATAGAAAATAAATTAAAATTCAATACCGCCAAGTAATATTAAATATGAATAAATATTAGACATCACATCACTCCATTTGTTTTCGACAATATCCGAGTAATTCATATTTTTTTTTTTTTTTTTTTTTATTACAATGGGCTTGCTCTTGGTCCCAGACTAGCCCGAAGGCATAGACGGAGCCTACGATGGAGCGAGCTTACCCAGTAGATGCCTATGCACTCTATTCTTAAATACTTCCGGGTTATATGAATTTGGAAACACAGACGTCGGCAGGGAATTCCATTCCTTTGCGGTGCGCATTATGAACGATTTTGAGAAGCGCTGCGTGCGGATGTGAGGAATATCAACCAAGAAAGGGTAGTATCCCGCCGTACGTCTGGATGTCCGGTGGTAAAATGGGGATGAGGGAATGAGCTCGTGTAGCCCATGAGCACACTCACCGAAGTGCAATCTGTAAAATACCGCCAGACAGGCAACTTTTCGCCGATGTGCTAGTGGTTGGAGTTGAGCCACCAGCTTCTTGTCGCCAATCAACCTTCTGGCCCTGCGATCCACCGAATCCAATGCGGCCAGTTGGTATTTGGCTGAGCCATCCCATAGGTGACTGCAATACTCCATACACGATCGGACTTGAGCTTTATAAAGTGTTAGAAGCTGTCCCGGCGTGAAGTATCGCTTAACCTTGTTAAGGATGCCCAGTTTTTTCGCCGCAGTCTGTGCTTTGGACTCGATGAAAGTGCCGAAGTTGAGGTCAGAACTCAACTCCATGCCAAGGAGTTCAAGGCAGCCGGTTACTTTTACAGATGCACCTCGGAAAGTAGGAGCCAGGTCAAATGGGCTCCGTTTGGCGGAGAACAGACACGCTTGCGTTTTGGCGGCATTGAACTGCACTAGATTGTCATCGCCCCATTGGGACACACGACTCAAGGCAAAGTTCACTCGCTCTACCATGGTCTCTCTCTGTGAACGAATATCGTCCCTACTGTCTTTTGCGCTGGCCAAATATCTCTCTACAACAGTACTGTCATCTGCGTAACCGACTATGCTAGGATTTAGCATATCGTTTATATGGAGCAGGAATAGAGTTGCAGAGAGAACAGACCCTTGAGGAACACCGGCATCAATGGCCATTAGGTCCGAAGAGCAGCCGTCGACGACTACTCTGATCGACCTTTCCGTCAAAAAGTCCGATACCCAGCTACAAAAGTCAGCCGGTATGCCATAAGCAGGAAGCTTGCTAAGGAGACTTGCGTGCCAAACCCTGTCAAAGGCCTTTGAGATGTCGAGTGAAACGGCAAGGGCTTCGCCGTTTTTCTCAATGGCTTCACCACAGCAATGTGTAACATACACTAGAAGGTCCCCAGTAGACCGACCACGGCGAAAGCCATACTGCTGGTCATTGAGTAGGTTGTTGTCTTCTAGGTATGCCAACAATTTGCTATTTAGTACTCTTTCCATGACTTTACAGAGCATGGAGGTGATGGCGATTGGTCGATAGTTACAGGGATCGGCACGGCTGCCCTTTTGGGCACTGGCTGCACATTAGCAAGCTTCCAGGATTTTGGCACCGTTCTAGTTTGGAGAGAGAGCCGGTATAGACGTGTCAATACAGGCGACAACTCAGGCGCACATTGTTTAAGCACTCGCGCAGGTATTCCATCTGGTCCACTGGCTTTATTCACGTCTAAATTCAGCAGAACCTTCCGTACCTCTTTTTGGTGAACAGCAATATCCTTCATTGAGGAATCGCAATGAGGTATAGTAGGTGGTTGATGGAGGCCTGCATCAAGACGAGAGTTGCTCGCAAATAGGGAAGCAAACAAGTTCGCTTTCTCTATCGCGGAGTGGGCCAGCGTACCGTCAGGTTTCTGCAACGGTGGAAATGTGGAACGGCAGAAGTTGGATTCAACCGCTTTGGATAGGGACCAAAACTGCTTGCTACCAGAAGGGTAGGACGTGAGTTTGGCCCCTACTCGACTGATATGGTCAAATCGAGCCTTCCGAATCACCCTTTTGCAGGACTTGGCGGCATCGTTATAGGCTTTCTTCTTCCTGCGAACCCTCTGGGCCCTTGCTTTGGTGTCGCGGGCTTGCACCCAAGCCAGGTATGCAGACTGTTTAAGGGCTTCAGCCCGAGCACAATCCGCGTTGAACCATGCTTGAGTTCTGTGATCGAGCGATAAGTCGGAGAACGGAATATAATATTCCATTCCCTGCCGAATCACATCTACGACAGCCTCGGCAGAACATGAGGGATCGCCGGAAGAAAAACAGACCGACCGCCAAGGGAAAGACGCAAAGAATTGCCGCATCTCATCCCAATCTACTGACTCGTATCGCCACACTCTCCTCGTGCCCCGTGGGCTGAAATCCGGAGGGGAGCAGACCGATACGGATTTTACCAGACAGTGATCTGACGAGCCCAGCGGAGCTGAGACCGAGACAGAGTGCCGATCCGGATCTGTTGTCAGTAGAAGGTCCAAGCAATTGGGTGTGTGGTCAGCAACATCCGGTACCCGCGTCGCAACGTTCACCAGCTGGGTGAGGTTTAGCGACAGCGCAAATTTGCGTGCTTCCTTGCCAGCGTAGCAGGTTTTCTCGAACGGGGGCAGCCACTCCTTGTGGTGGGCGTTAAAGTCCCCGAGAAATACTAGTTCCGCAGCAGGGTACCGTTGTTGGGCATTATCTGCAGTCTCAGTAAGATGGTCAAATAGCCTGGTTGTCTCCTGGTCTCCGACGTGCGATCGGTAAACACATGCATATAGGATCTTCTGGGATCCTGTGTCTACGATGGCCCACAGAGTAGAAAACCCGGAAGTCTCAAAACAGCGAAGACGCTTACAGCAGATGTCGTCGCGGACGTACACACAGACCCCAGCTTTCTCTTTGAACTTATGTTCTAGTGAGTAGCCTGGGTAGTTGAGGTACGCCACGTCCGCTGGGGTTTTAATTTGCGTCTCCGTTAAGAAGAACAGGTGCGGCTTTTCAGTCTCGAGGTGGTGGTGGACTGCGTCGAGATTTGAGTGCAACCCTCGTATATTGGATAGGTGCACTTTCAGCGGGAGGAAGTGCCGCCGGTGTTTGACCGTGTTCTTCTTTTTTTATTCATTTTGTTGAGTAGTGCGGGTTGGGGGACGTTTGGATGTCGAGGCGCTGCTTTCGCCAAGTAGATTGCACGAGTGACACCAAACAGTGAGGAGCTCACTTGGAGACTGCGGGGACGCCCGAGCCCCCCCGAAATAGCCACCGGGTCCTCCCATCCAGTCGCCAGCTGGCACGGTGGAGCTATTCCGGGATTTTTCGCGAGGTGGCGGGGCAGCCTTTGGCACGTGGCTAGCGCGCTACTTGGGCCCCCAACTACCTGCGGTCGGTCACCGGCAAGACCGTGCCACGGATCCCGCTACCCTCCAGCGTGAGCTACTCGGTCCGGCGTCGCTCAAGGATCTACAAGAACGGCTATATGCAACACAACTAACAGCCATTCATCCCCCCAAAGGCTCTGGTGTTCCCGCGCACAGATGAAACACAGCAAGCTGCTTGACACCTGACTCCGGCGGGAAGGTGGTAGCTACCAGGCGGACTCTTGTGAGACCTACCACCGCTGGCTGGGTCGTTCAGCCGTCACCACAAGTGGTGCCGTTGCCCGAGGTGGACCGCTAGGAGGTAGACCCAAACCACCTCATATGACTCAATGACAATACATGACATGGCATGACATGGCTCTGCCATTTTTTTAATGTTATTCAACCATATTTAATAGTCATGCGCGTCAGCGTTACTTCATGTTATACCTTTACATTTTATTTGGCGGTATTGCCCTTATACTCACTCATTCATTCAAAAACGCCCGGTTTTCTAACCGGACCTCGAAACGTGATGGTGAACAGCAAAAACCCGCTTCTTGTTTAACCGTCGTTTAAATATTAACTGACCGATCATAAAATCAACGTTTAACTTTGTTTTGGTGAACTTGGGCCTAAGTACTTAGGCATAGCTAAGTACTACTTAATACTTAATGTAATACTGTCTATGATTGGCAGAGTGAACTTTAAGAAGAATGAGAAGACATACGACGCTGAGAAAAGCGCTGTTTTCAAGGTTCTGCAAGAAGAACAGAATGATCCTGAGCCAGGTATAAATAATACTTGTCTTTATTATATTAGGGTTTTTATTGCCACACCTGAAAGTGACAGGGATGGAATGAGTTAGGAAGAGATTAATAAGAAATGAGTTAGCATACGCTTTGGCTTAGCTTTACTTTTTAACGGTCGTACAACTTTAAAGGTACAAATCCAAATAGAAACAGGAACATATAAAAGCCGAAGTATGGACCATATACATGTATGCAAGTTAGATCACTGACCAGGAAACTTTGGGAAATAGTCTAGAGTTGTTTTAAAAGGGAGGAATTAATGTCAAAGTAATTCGGTGTCTAGTACATTGTCTAGAGCATCTACGTAAGTATAAAACGATACCAAGCTTATTTTAAAGATATTTTTTGTCAGCATTTTTGAAATCTTTAACGATGAAATGATGAACAATTCGAAATTAATAAAGCTATAAATTGGCACAATAGTCGAACCAGTGGTGGGTCTGACATCCGCCCCGGCCGCCCCGGTCAGCGGACTGCGTCACGTGCAGGCGCCTGTCACGAGGCCAGACGCCCCCATCAACAATACTGGAGGCTTGCCCCCCGGACAGAACATTTGCGAGGAGTGCGAAAGACTCATCACGTAAGTCGGACGATTCGCGCGGGCCGACACGGTAGCACATATCGCAAGCTAAATTATATTTTGCGTGTAGGGTTTTCGACAGTTTAGGATGTCGGAGTCAGGATGCGATACATAGTTTAGTACGCAGATTCAAATCGATTCACGTCTGGTTTCTTGAACGCCGAAATCTCAAATAAACTGGTATAAGCTATGTGATCGAGGTTCGAATAGAAATAACCCGATATTGCGGGCCAGCAGAGCCTTCTCACTTTTACTCACGAGCGAGCGTGGCACGCGCGGGCACGCCGTGCAGCCTGCACCGCACGCACAGCTCGCGCTCGCGCACGCCGCGCGTGGCCGGCGGCACGCCCGCGCCGCCGCCCGTGGCGCGCGTGTGCACGGGCACGCAGACGCCGCAGGAGCAGCTGGCGCCCGAGCCGCCGCACCGGCCCAGCATCCCCATGGGCTGCCACGAGGTGCTGCCCGACGTCCGAATCGCGCTGGGCGCGCCCGCGCTCCCGCAGCCGCGCGAGGCACTGCCCGTCGTCAACGACACCCCTTATTGCTCCGACTGTAATCGCTACATTATGTAAGCGACGTCCCACTGAATGTCTTGACGTGTTTGCGACCGTGTCGACCTGTGCACTAGCTCTATTCGTGTAGATTAAAATAATTCGATGTGGTTCCTTCGTGTTGCGACTCCTCCCCTTATTTTTGTTGTAAATATTGACGACATTCCAGGGAGACGTGACATGTAAGTTAGTACAAATATCGTGTTTCAACGAAACGACTTCTTTCCATTTCATTATTACGTTTTCGTCACGATATATGTGCTAAAAATTCAAATCATTATTCATTAATTAATTGTCTTCATCTATATCTATTTTCATACTTTAGTAGTTAGGCAGAATGAAATAATGTGTCAACGCCACTGTATATCTTCACTCAACTCAGCATGTCCTCACTTCGCTGTCCATTTTATTTAGATGAGCACCAATGTAATTTTGCGTGGCAGATTGGTGGATAAGCAAGCACGAGCAAGTCGGTGAGCATGTTTGTAGCAAGTAACAAGTTTAGAAATTCAATGTATCTATATTTTTACATGTGTATATATTCCAATATGTTATGAAACTTCGATTCATGCTTGTATTAGGCATCATACTTGATGCGTTTATTGCTCCGCTGTCGCCTGACGAGTATTTGTATGTGCTAGCGGAGTGTTCGTGCGCATCAAGGACAAGAACCTGCACGTGGAATGCTTCAAGTGCTCGACGTGCGGCTCTTCGCTCAAGAATCAGGGCTACTACAACCTGAACGGGAAGCTCTACTGCGACATCCACGCGAAGCTCGTCGCACGCAACAATCCGCCCGCGCCCAATCTTGAGCCTGTTACTGTGCCACCGTGAGTTTATCTTCACTTCTTTTCTTGGAATTGGATTTATTCATTCTATTCCTTAATATGTACATTTGCATTGTACACTTCTAATTCGTACATAAATCATAAAAATTTGGTCAAAGCTCAAATTGCAATGAAACTTTTCAACACTTTTTCTCAAACGGTTTTCTTGTACAGTGGCGGAAGGATCCCTACCAACACGTACTCGACGCCGCTTCCACCGCTGGCGACCAACAACTACACGAACGGATCGTCATCGCTCTTTAGCGTAAGTATTTAATTTACCTATATCGTTCCGCAAATTATCTTCTATTATTTTTAAGTTCTATATCCCAATTTGTTATTGACACATGTATAATGAAACATACTCTTCAATTCTTATTGTATCATGTTGTACTTTACACAGACAGGTACAGACAGCTTTGATAACGTCTTTTTTTCCTTCAAATTCCTTCCCACTCCTTATTCTACATATTTTCCTTATTTTATATTCCTCTTTTGTCATCACGATTGATCAACAAGTGATTTTTTTTTAATAAAAATATGCATATTTTCGGCAGCCGTCAAGCAATCTGTCGGGACCGAAGCCGTTCGGTTCGTCGATCGGTTCGGCGTACTCTCCGTCTCTGTCGCCGCGCTCGGCGCCGCTGTCGCCGGCCCGGCCGGTCACCGCGCCGGCGCCGGCCCCGGTCTCTGCTCCACAGCCAGCGGCACCATATGCGCCCAGTAAGAGAGTCACTTTTGCTATATAATCTTCACTTTTTTGTAGGTACTAGAAATAGTACGATATCTAAAACTTTTACAATGAATTTTTCAAATAGGTACATACATGATTATTATTGTGATTGACGCTCTATTTAGGTACCTAATCACTTAGTTTTATTAATAAACCTACTACTTTTTTATAAGTTAATTAGGTGCTTTTGATTAAAACAACCATTGTGAAAGTTTTAGATTTTAAAACGTATGTTAAATAGAGTATGGAAATATAATACGAAAACACATATTATAAGTACTTAATAAACACTTTACAAAGGTACCTATTACCTACCAAATTTTTATAAAATGCTATTTTTATGTAATATTTACATTGTTTATTTTTTATACTTTCATAGGTTTATATTTATCGATGTCTTTTAGAAATATTCAAGTAATTTATATTATGTTTATCTTTTAAATACAATTATTAAATGATATTTATGTGTTGGAAAAGATAACAAGGAAAGACCAAAGCAAGACTTAAAATCAACTACTTAAACTTGCCAATTACCTATATAATTATGTTCGCTTCACATTTAAATATCATTACAACTTTTAAGTTTAAATTATGATCATGAAAAGATTAATCTAGTCAGCTAATACGTACAAGTGCTAAGACCTTTAGTTTATATTTTTTTATTTTTCTATTTAGTACAAAATGTTGTCTACCTTCAGGTATAAAATACCATGGTTGTTCAAACTCGTCGTGATATTAACTTGTACATAGGTACCTATTTTATTACAATATTGAAAGATGTTATGTACAACTTCAAAAGACTATCTCAACCTACTGTGAACCAATTTGGAATTAAGTAATTTAAGGCAATTATTTATTTTCGACAGAGACCCCAGTTTCCCTTTTTAAAGGTAATTTATAATTAGGTGGAGTACAGCTTCCTTTAGCTATTTTTTAAATTGATAAATGTGTATATACTTAATATACAAACATAGTGTGAATGCGCTACGCGGGAAGCCGATATCATTAGCAGCCGCCGCATTAAAATAACTACTGCCCTGGCACTGTCGAGTGATGCGTCATTTAATAAAATAATAAGTACTATCATATCGACTTTTAACTTTCTGGCTTTTTTAAACAGTTTGATATTAGTTATTAGCTTACACCAATCTACGTTAAGTGGCTTCTTCAATTTTACTAATATTTACTTTCATCTATTTTCTCTCCTTCTATAATACCTTTTTAACACTGTAACTGACTAACAGCACAAAATGTAAAAAGTATTGTGTGGCCCCCTCCTGCGAACCCCTCTGATGATGAACTGCCAAAGTATGAACAAAGTGTGAACCCCGCGGGCCCCGCGTGTGCCAAAGAACAAATGTCGCGGGTGGTAAACAAAATTAATCCGGATTCTACGCTTGCCGAACAATCTATGGAACAATTTGTAGCGTCATCAAAACAAAGGGAAGAATTTTCTTCTAGCGTTTCGTATGCTTCTGCTGCTATGTCTTCTATGACGGCAACATCTAAATCTGAGTCTGTTATGCAAAGTAAACAATCACAAATGATGCAAGAATCGACTAGTCGAACTATTCAGTCTTTCTCTCAGGAGTCTTCTGAATGCCAGAGTACGGTTTATAAAACGCTAACGTGTCCACAAAAATCTGTGGAAAATCCAGCAAATGCAACTGAAAACAACAATAAAGTACAAATGATTAAATCAACAGAAAATATCCAATCACAGTCAGCTACAGAAGTACAATGCGTCAACGTATCTGAACCTTCTAAAGCTCAAGATAACCCTCGGGACTGTCAAACAACCGATACCAACAATACGTGTGACAAGGCTAAGCACGCACCTAAAAATACGGACACTGAAAAGCATGAAGTTGATGATAAGACAGTTATTCAAGTGAAAAACGAAGAAGTCATAACAAATCAACAAAATGCATCATTTGAGTCGCAGAATAAAGCAAGTTTAGAAGTCAAATTGACTGAACAGTACAGTCTAAATGCTGATAATGTTACGAAGGAGACATTACAAACAAGCGGCAATTTAGTCTCAGTTAATGATAATATTAAAGGATCCATGGTAGAAGCACTGACAACTGCACCAGATCGCCCGTATTCACCTTTACCAACACCAAGTCAGCCTATTAGCATAATCGCGCAAACAACTGTAGACGAAAAAAATGTTCAACGTAACGTTGAAGAACCTCCCGAATCAAAAGAGTGTACAGAAATAAAAAGTATGCAGTTGCCAGCACAGCAATCCCCAATGTTCTTACAGGAAAAGCGTCCTGTATCGCCAATACCACCTTTAAAAACATATAATCCACCAGAAAAAGTTGAACCTCCTGTACCAATGCCTGAAGAAACAAAACCGTATATCCCACCTGATTTTAAAATAATTATAGAACCTAAGGAACCACCGCGCGACGTAACATCTTCACCCATGATAGACGCTTTAACAATTGCACCTGATAGGCCTTTCACGCCTGTATCGACTTTTGGCCACAATCAATCAATGGGAATGGGGTTATACGATCAAAACCAATCTACAGGAAACGGGCCATATGACCAAAATCAATCAACGGGAAGAGGATCATATGATCAAAATCAATCAATGGGAAGAGGGTCATTTGATCAAAATCAATCCATGGGAGGAAGGTCATATGACCAAAATCAATCAATAAGCAGAGGTTCACTAAGAGATGCGTTAACTATTGCTCCAGATAGACCTTACAGTCCTTTCGGCACTATTAGTTCTACTCAATCAAACCAATATATGACGAGTACCACACATGTAACTGAAACAAATTTATCTGATATAGTAAAGCCCATTGCTACACAAACATTAACTCAAATGACTGATCAATTGCATTCTGAATTTTCAGCTATGCAAAATACATGTAAATTGCAGTCGTCTTCAGAAATGTCTGCGTTTAGACCAGTTCCAAAACAAGTATTTCCCCCACCCCAACCAGAAGAATTTTGCAAGTTAACAAACTTTCCTCCTATTAGCAATGAATTGAAAACCAGTTTCTCACAGGCTACAAAAACAAAGCAAGAAACCACATTTTCAGAATCAATGGTCATGCAGCAATCTTCCGTTTCAACCAGTATGGCGACGCAAGGTTATTCATCAGTTAAAACTGCCCAAAATTATTTTGAACAACTAGACAAAAAAGAAAATCTTACTTCAACTGCAGTAAGATCTAAAGCTGGTCTACACAAACCCGACAGTATCCCACCTTATCAAAGAAATTTCGAGCAACTACCATCGCAAAGAGGAATTTCTCCAGATATGTATAATTCCCCAGCAGTTCTACAAAGACCAGTTACTCCATCAACTGGTCCACCAAGAAAATCTAAAGAAAAATCTTTGGAACCAAATCAAACCTATTCAACTCCCCAAGTGTCAACACCTAAGTTACCACAAATAAAAACACCAGTTCAACAGCCTCCTGTCCAATTTAACAAAGATACTCCTATTACTATGACATTTCAACCAGTAACGGTAGATGAAAACGTTTTGAGAGCGTCACCGTCACGCAGCCGTCCAACCACACCTAGTTTAATAAACAAACCTGCACCTATAATACCCCATTATCAGATGAACTTGGTAACAGTAGAGCATTTAGCTCCCGAAACTCACTTATATGAACCATCCAGTCGCGAAGCTAGTCGGTCCCCAACGCCGAAACCAAACCGATCACGCTCTCCTGCCCAAGGTCCTCCTCCGAACCCCTTAAAAGCACATGCACCACGTATTAAAGATTCTACTCCACAAAACTATTCAAGGGCCTCATATACTCCACAAGATGCTGCAATGTTACGTAAACAACATGAAAAAGATCAAAGAGATTTTCAGACTGCTGCAGAAATATATAATACAGGTGGTAGCAAAAACTGGGGATCAACTCAACCGCCAGTTGTTAAAGAGCAGCGGCATTCAAATGTCGGATATAAAAGCGAAAATTACACAAAGGGCGATATAAAATATAAAGAAGATTCTGTAACCCAAGAAAATTATGGTCAAAGACAAATGCAGTCACAAAATGTTGTAGAGCATGGCAATACCACTGTTCAAACTACTAGAAAAACATTTGAAGAATTTGAAAGAACGCAATCTGCTAAAGTTGTAGAGATCAGAAAGGGAGGTTCATCATTTGCAGGGGCATACGAGCAAAATATGGACTGTAACATTCGGCCGTCTAATATCAACCCAAAGCAAATTTTCCCGCCCCCTATGATGAGTTTGCCATCAACACAGAGTTCATCTCTTAACCTTACTAATCAAAATATGGCATCCGCTAGTAGAGCAATAGACAATTACGATCCAAAGCCTTCGATTTCTGGTGCTAACCAAGGTCCAGTGTGTGATCCTACCCCATCGACAGGTTCGAGTGTAGGAGCTGCCGCTCGTGGCAAAACTTTCGGTGTATCATCTGCCCCAAAACGTGGAAGGGGAGTTTTGAATAAAGCAGCGCTGCCCGGCTCCCGTGTGCCACTATGTGCTTCCTGTAATGGGAATATTAGGTGATTGAAACGTAAAAGAATGTGATAAGTATTGTTTTGTGTGTTGCATGAATTAATGTGCGAAAAAACTTGCGTGAATTTTGAATGACTTTGAAGATATACTCATTTCTGTGTTTTTTGTTATTATTATTTTGTATTTAGAAACTTATTTTAAACTAGTTATGCACTAACTTATCTACCCCCACCTAAAACTGCTTGTAACTTGTTTGTTTATGTGATTGTTTTGATTTTCTAACAGCTAACGAACCGCTATCATCAAGCAGCCCACTCAAAACTGAATACAAAAGTCCAGCGGAAGAGAGGCTTATTAGAAAAATGGCTAAAATGGCTTTGAACGGGTATGAAATTGGCATACAGAGAAAAATTAAGCCGGCAGACCACATTCAGTCAATGGCTGATAAAATACAGGACACCGTTGTAACCAAACATCCATTAAATACAGATAATTTGCCTTCAGCAGATAACAATTTGAGTAAAACTTTAGAAAGAGGATTTAAGATACACGAGAATATTACGAACATTGGAGATAAAATCAAAGATACTAAAAATAATCACCCAACAATTGAATCCATGTCTAAGCCCAACATCTTGATACCACCACCATTGCCAAACTCCCCAATACCTACATTTAATGCCCACAGTACACCAATTGGTCATTCGTTGAATATTAATGGTGACAAGAAAAAATATAACACTATGCCCAAAATTCTAAACGCTAATTTGATTGACGAGCGTTTAAAAAATAACAACGAAAAGACTCATAATGGTAGTGGTCACTCAAGCAGTGAAGACTTACATAAAGACAAAATTGAAAACAATTATACGGGTACATTATCGAAGACTGGATTAGATAAATCTTCTTTTCTTCACAGCATGAATGACTCAACTGCTACAAATGCAAATCATGATGTTAAATCAGAATTGAAGTTTGACAACACTTATTCCAATACTCTAAACAAAAGAAAAATATTTGAAAAACCAGATACTGGCTCTTATCATTCATTAAACAATATAAATCTAAGTAACGGCAACGAAAAGGTTAACAACACAAGCGATACCAACATTTGGAATAAGGGTAATACTTTTGAACCTGCTTCTAAGGTTGAAAGCGGAAAGAATACATTTTCTATGCAGCAAGAAGACGCAACCACCAAAAAAATAGAACTTCCTGATCAATTGTATAATAATTCACTTTATACATTAAAAACAACTAACAACAAAGCTAACACGAATGGTAAAGAACAAAGTAACGATTACGTCGATAATGCATTTAATGAAGAAATAAAAAGCCTATCCGACAGTGATGAAAAACAACATCAGCAAAAAACAGAAGATGAAGAAGAAGTTGTGGTTAGACGAAGACAAAAAAAGAACACTAGAGTAGATGATGGTAGAAGGGACTCCCATATAGTAGCACGCCCCATGAGTACAATACAATGCGCAGATGTTTCCGAAGGACTATATCCTGTATGCCACAAGTGTGACAAAGCTATAACGAGGTAATGTAATTTTACTTTGGAAATAGAATATTACATAATCCACAAACTGTAGGTACTTCAAGTAAGTTAAATTAGTCAGATTGTGTTTTTTTTTTTTGTAAACCAAGCACGAATGTTGTTTTTCTTTTTAACAAGATTAACCGTTTGTTTTTATTTATAAATACGTTACTATTTTAATCCTGATTTTCTGATTGATCTAAGACTTACAACAATTTATTTTGAACAGGGGACCATTCATTACGGCTTTGGGCCGCATCTGGTGTCCAGAGCACTTCATTTGCGTAAACGCAACATGTAGACGTCCACTTCAAGACATCGGCTTCGTTGAAGAAAATGGCCAACTTTATTGTGAATTCTGTTTCGAACAGTACATTGCGCCTGCTTGCGATAAGTGCCACGCCAAAATTAAGGGCGTAAGTACAATACATTTTCAGTTTTGAAACTCGGAGGTACCAATATCGTTAAATTGTTTGTTCTCATTCTGAAAATTCTAATTACAGGATTGCTTAAACGCCATCGGAAAACACTACCATCCAGAATGCTTCAACTGCGTCTATTGTGGAAAGCTGTTCGGCAATAATCCTTTCTTCCTAGAAGATGGTCTGCCGTATTGCGAAGCTGGTATGCAATAGATATTTATATTATATTGTACTTGTTTAACTTTTGGGAAGGGGGATATTATAAAGTATCAATATTTCTCAGATTGGAATGACCTGTTCACGACAAAATGTTTCGCTTGCGGCTTCCCCGTGGAGGCAGGCGACAGGTGGGTCGAGGCGCTCAACAATAACTACCACAGTCAGTGCTTCAACTGCACGGTGCGTATGATGAGACTCCTACTAAAATACACTTACACACACAAACTGTTTATAAACTACTTATTAGATGTTGTATTTACCTATTATTCAAATTTTATTTTGTATTTACTGCCTATATCGTAAAAAAACAATTTTTAAATACATAAAATAGTCCAACATTCTCATGACGCGCAATACCTAACGCAGATTTGTATTATTTGGCGTACATTGATAAAAATGTAAGTATGTATGCAACTATGTTAAATAAAAGTCTATCAGTGAAGTATTACGGAACATTAAAGGTACCTCCATCATTTTATAATTTACATAAAATGCTATTGACTCCTCTACATATTCATACTGATTTGCACATTTCAGGCGCGTGAACTGAATCATTTATTACTTATAGCATTATTTTGCCCTGTAACCATTCCACTTAAATATCCGAAAACTTACAATATTGAAATCATAATTCTCTAATTTCAAATATTTTCAAACCGATTCGATGTTTTAAAAAATTGGTACGCCGAAATTACTGAAGTATAACAAATTAATTGATTTACCCACGTCTTTATACAAAGCTCGTCATACGCTGCCCGTCTGCTGCCCCCTTTACCTATAACTGTGACCTTGTGTGTGCGTTTATTAAAATTGTATTATCATATCTGTATGTTTTATGACTGAGACATGTACATATCTACAATAATAATAATATATACTCAGCTTCCCAAAGTTCAGGAAGTTTATCATAGCGTGTTCTGTCTGATCCATGTAGTTACCAATACCAACCTTACATAATCTGCTTGTAGAAATGCTTTCATGATAGTTTGAGTAGTTTTGGCTATTTTATGTATTTAATTATTATAATTTAATATATTTTTAATTTAATTATGTTTTAACTGATAATTACCTACTCGTTTTGTTATGTTTGTTTTTAGTTTTTTTTTTGTATAAAATATAAGTACCTTGATAACTAAGATCAAAATATTAAAGTATTGAATTGAAATTGTAATGCAAGTGGCCAGGTTAAGAATATAACAAAAAAAACGAATCATGAAATACATTCAAACTACTTGCTGAACAGATGTGAATTAATTTTTTTTATTTAAAATTATTTACAGGTGTGCAAAAAGAACCTCGAAGGACAGAGCTTCTTCGCTAAGGGAGGGCGACCTTTCTGTAAGACTCACGCCCGCTAGAAGTCCTCAGCACATAATGTATAACTCTGACACTGTTTACACGACTTCCACTTTTCGTCCCGTGTCTCCTTCTCCCATTACGCCTCCTCTGAACACGCCTTCTTTAAACACGCCTTCACCGCAAAGAACACGGAAGTTGGAAACACCCCTCCACTTTGATGGAGGACTGTTTTCCGACATAAGAAGTACAGATGGCAAGTTACTCAGCAAGGTGACCGTAGATCGAGTTCAAAGATCGTCACGACATGACATCACTGATTCTCCGAGCGTCGTTGCCGATGGAAATAATTACATTGATGACATCGTTAAAACAGAAACAATTACAAATGAAAATGTTATTACTGTAAAATTCACCCCCGTGCCGCCAGAACTTGATTCTCCGAGATTGCTGACACCGTCTCAGATTTACAGAGCCCGAGAAAAAAGTCCCGTCGAATACATCAAGGACAATTTTGAAGACTTGCAGAGCTATAAAATTGTAAGTTCGATTTGTAAGGAAAAGTTATTTGAAAAAGATAACATAGACATACCAGTGTTTAATGAGGGCAGAATCTTTGAGACCAATGATGGTTTTCTTAATTCGATAAGCAAGGAAAAGTCTTTAGGAAAAGATAGTTTGGACTCAGAGTTCCATGTTGGAGATAAACTTGCAAACAGCGTTCATACTTATGAACCAATAAAGAGAGGCCCAAGCCCACTGGCGAATCTCCTAATTTCGGAGCACTTAACTAAAATAGACAGTTATTTGCAAGAAAGTTTAGAGGTATGTTCAGGAGTCAAAGGTCGGTCTACTCCAATACCAATAATTGTTGAAGGAGATGAAACGGGACCGATAACAAATACAGAAAAGGTTTCCCGTGTAGAAGATTGTCGTGAACAAAGGGCAGAAAATTTCGAAACGATGACGGTTCAAAGTTCGAATAAAAATAAGAGGTGCTCTAGTGAGCGCGAATTAGAAACCAGTTATCGTCGTGACAAAGTAACACCAGAACCTTCTTTTGTTAATAAAACTTCGAATAATGTGTCAAAAATAAACAGTGATAAACAACCTAGAGCAATGAGAGCTATTTATAATATGCCTATACATTATCACGCAGCGATATTGTGTTTCTTATTAATTATATACAATCTCATATATCAATACGTAAAACAAAACTGTCAAGGTAGTAAAAAATAAATTGGGTGAAATCCGAAAAAATGCATATTGAACTAGTCATTGAGATCAGAGACATTTTGTTTCTATGTATTTATCAATTTGATAAGATGTAAATAGTTACAGGTAACAAATCTTTCTTGCGTATTTTTATTTTTTTTGTATCAATAATAATACCTACTTTATTAATTAACAACTTGGTGCTTTTTCACTACTATTCTTTAAATTGCTGGCAGTATTGTGATATTTCACATATTAAATAAGGCTTTGTATACAGCTTCCGGAATGTTGCAGTAAACTGTTACTAACATTAACAGTAGTCCTTAATATTTTAAAATCAACAAAGCGTTATAATCGGAGCAATTAATATCCGATTAAAATTAATTTTATTCGATTGGTGCACCAACATACATGATAATTAGAGTAATATAATGAATGTGTACTCATATAAGCTTCTACGAAATTGTAATGTTATCATGCATTAGATTGTTTAATTACTTTTTTACCCTGCTATTTGTAATAATATAAAGTAGATGAATAAAATTTTGCGATAAATATATTTTACAGTTGGTAATAATATTAATTTTAAGAACTATTTATTTAGACTTACTTTATTGCAATTAGCATAACACATAAATATTATGTGGGCTTAAATAAAGTATTTTATTTTATGATTTGGTTTTTTTATCTCCTTGCATGATTATTTTTACACCTAGCGGACAAAAAGCGACCAGCCAATACTTCGCACGGATGTGACCTATTTAAATGGCGACATTTTAAAACATATCCAAGTTAAGTATTAAATATAAGGCCAAAACAAATAAATGTTGCTAAGTACTTAGGCTGAGCAATATTACAGTCACCGTCGCACAACTGTGAAACTACGATGGCAAGATAGAGACCGAATAGCTTAGTAATAATTTGTTTACCCTGGTCTAAGTGTTTATTAACACGAATAGCTAACAGATTTTAGCATTGTTTCGACAGTAAAAAAGAGGTCACAATTAAAAAGGGCCCCAGAATAGCTCCTTGTGGTACGCCACACTGAATGCTTTGAGTCCTTTGATGACACCCTTCTGAATTCTATTAAAAATCTTGAATGAGTAGTAACCAAACAAATCACCGAAGATATCACTGATAATAGGGATGTTGACTACATCAAAAGAATGACGTTCTATTTAGTCCGTCTGTTAGACAGTCCTAAAATACTGGACACATATTTTTTGCTTGATCAAATTAATAACAAAATACAAAGTTATAGATCATCAAAGTTCCGGAGAGGGGGCTTGTGACGTCACTCCTCAGTAAAAATTATACAAAAGTGTGACGTTTCACGAAACTTCAACGCACTGTATTGTCGTCATTTTCTGTTTACGAAAAAAAAGAAAAAATACGTGTCCCAAATTTTTTGATTATCTAACTGACGGACTAATTACTTTTTTTTTGTCATCTCGCCTATGTTATATAGTTAACATTTTTGCAAGGAGAAGCTCGTATAGTCGTGACGTACTTATCGTAGGCTGCTAATTTTACCTAAACTACTTTTTTCATTTTTAGGGTTCCGTACCTCAAAAGGTAAAAACGGAACCCTTATGGGATCACTTTGTTGTCCGTCTGTCTGTCAAGGCCCTTTTTCTCAGAAACGCGTCGAGATATCAAGCTGAATAAATATCACATAAGTATGTGATATAGGTCTGCTATCTCTCAAAGCAATAAAAAGATACGACGGTTTATATTGCATATTTAGACATTTGCAAGGGAAATTAAAACCTATACATGGGGTACTTCCCATTGACCAAGAATCATGTAATTTGGCAAGAAGCAATGTCATGTAGCACACACAAGTAAAGAAAAAAAACTCCGAAAACCGCAAATTTATAGTTATTTCATAGAAAAAAAAAATAACGGAACCCTCGTTGCGCGAGTCCGACTCGCACTTGACCGGATTTTTTTTTTCGTTCTGTTAAATTTGACTACCACAAAGATTGGGCCCATTAATTGGTCTACTGGTTAGTGACCGTGACTGCTAAGCCAGAGGTTGTGGGTCTGATTCCCACCCAGGACAAACTTTCTGTGATGAGCATGATTGTTTGTTTCTGGGTGTAATTCATCTATAATGTGCATGTATGTATAAATCATATAAGTATGGTTACCATAGTACAAGCTCTGCTTAGTTTGTAATCAAATGACTGTGTGAGTTGTTCCAGGATGTTTATTTATTTTATTTTTAAAGTTGTATGTAGTAGTATTAAATTTCATTTAAAGTGCTTTTGCTAAGACGTAAGTGAAAGGCGCGAACAGATAACCAGGAGCTTTCAGGAGTACCAAATCAATATTCAAGAGTAGTCAATATAAAATATGTTAATGATTCAGGTTTATAAAGTCCAAAGAAAAACAAAAGGAAAATTTAAATGAAAAAAGTTTCTAAAATCTGGAACTAAATACTACTTTGTACAGTCAGCGTCAGAGAAAAGGAACCCCCCAAGACTTAAAGAATTATCGCTCGAGCGACGGCGCGCGCGCCGCCACTCGGGCGGTCGCTTCACGTGACTCAGACCCCGAGCGGCTCCCTCCCCCGCCACGCCGCCTCACCCATCTCTGCCTGCCACCGATCCCACTCAAATAGTATTTGCACCTTTTTAATATTTTTTTGGTATTTTTTCGGCTTACAATGAATAACTTACAAAAAGCTGTTGAGGATACGAACCCGCATCACTAGGTGCCAGCCGATTATCTGGACCGTGCCTTATACCACTAGGCTATTGGCACAGTTAGCAAATATAACGAAATTTCTAATATAATTATTTCATTTACCGAACAAGGTTGATAACGCTCTAATCGTCTAGATAATAAGGTTTAAATTTCAACTTCCGTCCGGTTATATCTACCTTACCGTTTTGTTTTACGATTAAATAAAATCAATTCAATCACCTAAAAGATAATTCAAATATCTAAAAGATAAGGTTCAAATTAGCATACATTTTTTGTTTGGTTGAATAGAATGTGCTCGATTCTGATTGTTGCACTACCGTAATTTGACTTCAGAAACTTAACTGCCGTATGAACTGCAAGATATGGTTAAATTAGAATACTTTTTTGCCATACACAAAACTGTTATTGAGGGTATATACTTTTCAAATCGTTTCGTTTTCGAGCCGATCTGCTTGTGTGTTGTTATATCTTCGCCCAACTTAATAATTATTTTTCAATTTATTAAGTTTTTGCAAAGTTGATTCTTTTAACTGGTAGAATGGATCGATTAACAACTATTTTGAAGGCTAAAAGTGGGAACAGGAACAAAGCATAAGAAAATAGCACGAGATATGGGCATAACGGTAAGATTTACATTTTACACATTATATTTATTGCTGCAATCATGATGCATAATTACTTACAAGTTGTTTTTTTAATGTTTTTCTAATATTATCATTTTCATTACAGAGAAAAACAGTTCGTCGATGGATACAAAGGTATCAAGCGACGGGTGATGTAAAATGTGATCGCCAAGACCCTCGCCCAATTGCTTACACTAATGAATCGGAGGGACACCGTAATATTGTGGAAGTTTACTAGTGATTAGTGATCGATGGTGGCACCCTTTAAAACTACGCGTTCAAGTGCTTCAATATGGTTTTGGGCATGAAAAGTCGACTTCAGGAAGTGATAGACAATGACGGCCATTCTCTTTGTTATTAATAAACAATTTACTCGGAAGTGTTATTGTGTTATATTATACTTTAAACTTTCGCGTTGCATATTTATACTTTTACCGCTTTTCGGGATTTAACGCGCACGTACCTTTTATTTATTTTTGGCTTGACGTTTCGGCAGGGTTACACCTGCCATGGTCACAAGCAGACTGTCCGGCGACACTACTCCGTCGATGAAGTAGATTGATCTTCATCTACCCTCGATGTTGATGAATGTCCACTATAAAGCCGCGTACACACTACACTCACTGAGTCCGGTTTTTTAGTCGACTTAAAATCGCGATGGTGAATTTTTGCAATCACTGGATTCCATGTGGCCGACAGTTTGAATCCTCCTTCCCGATTGAAATTTTTGTGTTTTTTAATCTCAATCGCTTCACGCACAACTCTTGAGTAAAAATGGCGATCAGTGGAGAGGATTTGTGGACGATGGAATTCGATCCAATGATTGCTGCCTGCTTCCAGTATATGTTCTGCAATCGCTGATTTATTCGTCTGACGATTTTTTACAGCTGCGATATGCTCTTTGAGCCTTTCAGCGATAGTCCGCTTCGTTTGCCCAATGTACGAGCTTCCACAACTGCAACCAATCTTATAAACACCTGGTGTCTGCAGCGGTACGACATCCTTCGGTGTACCAACTAGGTTCGTGACTTTTGCCCCCGGCTTATATATGGTGTGAATACTGTATTTCTTCAACACCGATCCGACTTTGTCTGTCACTCCCTTAACATATGGCAAATAAACTGGCTGTCGCTTCACCTCGGGATGTCGATTCTTTTTAGTTGGTCGTTTCAATCTTCTACTCATCTTGTATCCGTTTTTCTCAAGTACCTCCTGAACATGGTCTAGCTCTTGCCCCAAATGTTCAGGGTCACAGAGGTCATATGCTCTGTTTTTTAATGAAGTCTGAACGGCTTGCAAGTGGCTTGGATGATGATGCGACGTAGCATGCAGGTATCTGTCAGTGTGTTATTGTGTTACTCAACTGGTAAAATTACATTGGAACGTATGAGCCATAGTATGAGCAAGTGTTAATCATTTCGAATATTTGTGGGATCATTATCTAGTAGTTAATCAAAAATAAACAACCGTTATTATTATCGATCCAGATACTCTTGTTTACGAATCTAGTTAGTCTTGTAATGTGTTAACGATGCACCACCTGACCTCACATATTTTTCTAATGTTGTGTTAAAAGGGTTATCAAAAATTTGATAAAAGAGAAAGATGTATATTGCTATACTGTCATAGTTTAGCATGTTAGTTCTTTCTCTGTAAATCATAGGAAAAATGACTACATTTGATTTTTAATCAGGCTTTTATTTATAATTTAAACAAAAATAACAAAACACACTATTTAAAAATGTCAACTTAACCTACACGTCATCATAATACTGTTTTAGAAATATCTATAAACGAACAGTTTTCTAATGTTAAACGTTCTAAACCTAACCCAGAGTATCTATTTTGTGTTTAGTTAAGTAATATTCTAAGTAAATAACCCCAATTTAGCACAGATAAAAAACTGTATATTCAACCAAGAAGTGGATTCCATGAAGTCCTACATTATGTATGTGTAGAAGTATTGTGAGGTGAGAGTGATTGATGTAAATGTCGTTGACAATTTTAATTTTATTATAATTTTGTTATTTATTGTGTTATTTTGTTTAGTTATTGTAATCAGTAGTATAACCGTTTGTAATTAAAATAAATAAATAAATAAATTGTTTATGCAACATGACTAGGTTTTCTTATAAACCCCCTACATACTTTAAAATTTGATTTCATAAATAATAGTTAACGAAAACAACCTTATCACGTAAATGATATCCTAAAAAAAAAGAAAAAAAAATCAAACTAGACTTCCGCGGATTTGAACTCGCAACCATCGCATTGCTCAGCCGCAGTCTTAACCCCTAGACCAACATGACATCTACGTTCTACTGCAAAAAACTTAAATGGTTTGATGTCATTACCAAGGGGGGGACCTTTTCTCTGATGCTGGCTGTACAGATGACATCCATAGTGTTGATAATAATTAAAAAAAAAATATGTCTCTATTCTTCTACAGCATACATCTAAAAATGGTAATTAAAAAAAAATTGTATCTATCTGTCATGCTGTTAAAGGCATCTACATAGTAGTGTTAGTTTTTATTAAGACACATACTTTGGTTGACAAAATTTTATTTTGAAATAATTGCTCTACTTATTATTAAGTACTACTTATTTACAACATTGAGCTATCACATACTTACAACAGCTCTCCATCCCTTAGCATTCTTTCTCACAATTCTGTCAAAGCTACAGACAATTATACTCAATCTACCGCTTTGTAAATTCCCAGTCAGCCAATATAATAAACAATGTATTTTGCCCTCCAATTTAGTATAACTGCCAAACATCTTGAATAAGGATATCACTGGCTGGTCACCCTACAACTTGTTGTACCCTGCAATTGTCAAATAATACTATTTTTTGTAGAAGCTTTCATATAAGCTGTTGGTTTTATGTAATCTAAAACCAAACTGAGCTATTTTTAATAACGAAAATGCAATTATAGTGGCAATGGCAAGTAAAAATTCTACTTAAAAAAAGCTTTTTTTCTCAAGTTATATGAGTTCCATAAAAGCTTAACTTATCATTGATTACTTATTAAATTAATTATTATAGGTACCTATATAGACTGCACAAATCTGGCATCAATTCCTTTCTTCCTCTATAGAAGTATCCCGCTTAATAAAAACATCAGCTTCATCAGGACCAAATAAAAATGTTTTGATTCTGAAAAGAAATAAGTAAAAAATTCAAATTATTTATTTCTATTAGACCAAAAAAGGCACTATGAAACGACATTTACAAAACAAAAATGAATCTAGTTGCCCATTCCAAAATGCTAGGCTGTTTTGTATGAAGAAATGTAAACCAGTAGTATATATTAATAATAACTACTAGGTATTTACTAGTTTTAGGTTGCACATTAAAACGATGGGTTCCGAATGTTATGCATCAGTAGGTACATAATAGGTATTTAAAACTTTTAACCCCCTCAAGATTAAAACCGCATATATGTATACGACAGTCAGCCGTCCAAGACTCCATCATCACACTCCATCATCCATATAATATCAGGTAATTTATACTAAATATTTTCATAAAAGTGTTTATATGCAAGGCTTAAAATCAGCCATCAGGGTTTACATTTTCAATAAAAGCAAAAACACGAAAGTGTGAAGGATAGTTTTTATTAAAAATATTGAAATTTTACCTTTTCCATTCAATTCCTAATCCAATAAATGTTAACGTAAGAGTACCATGCCATAATGTGGTCACAAAAGGTATGGGTTGTCTTTTAAGGCCGAAATTTTTGAACGTCCTTTGACTATTAAAAGTTATTGTTGTCGTTTTTAAACTTCGCAGCATGTTGTTTCGCACTATACATGTAAGAATCATTACTATATACAAATATTAATTTAATTTGTATTTCAATTTTAACTTTTAACAATATAAAATTTTAACTTTGGATGACAATATTTGGCTTGCTTGACATCTGATCTGACAAACAATGACAGACAGCTGATTTAGTGATGGGCAAATGTCCATAAATTTTTTCCCTTGGGTTTGGTGGGTATATTTTTTAACCGACTTCAAAAAAAAGGAGGAGGTTCACAATTCATCGGGATCTAATTGTTTAGGGTGCGATCCAAAACGTGCGAATAATTCACTCGAAAATTAGAAAGAGATAGAAACAACGAAAGAAAGAGAACGGCTATACTGTTTTTGAACGCTACAGAGCGATTTACTGTTTTGGAACGGGTTAGGGTAATGATGGTTAAGATCGTATGATAACACTGTCAACATAACCTTTTATCTCTATTGCAAAGAAGGAAAATTGTGTTTTTAAGCATATTTTGCGAATAAATAAGTACTACCTGTTCGTTTCTACTTTAGTAAATCCATTCTTCAACATTGGCGCATATATGATTTTGACATATGTCAGGTAATTTTTAACGACGCTCAGCCAAGGGTGAGAAATCGCACTTGTCAGTGCGAAAATTACTCTACCGAAAGCGTTCCAAAATACTGCTCGGGTAGCTGTCGAGTAATTGTTCGGTTACCCTCGGTTTCACTCGGCTCATTTCGGAACGCTCTAGAGTAACTTTCACACTACTCCGTGTAATAGGGTATTACACTGTATATGAGAAAAAATATAAAAATATATTATTGAGGTAGCTTAAGCAAAAAGCAGCCGAACAGTGTTAGTTTTAGTTCATAAAACTAGAAAATATTTTTTTAAATTCAATTCAAAGTTTTCAGTTTTTTTTACCTGTTCTTGAACACACCGAAATACAGACCATAGACAGTGACAGCTGTCGACTGTCAACAGTGTCAACTAGACGTCACTATTTGTTTTATTTATAACCTCCTAATACGATCTTTATTATAAAAATATACTTTTTCATGAAAGTTATTGTGAAAGATATTTTAGATGGCTAATGCACATGTGTACTTACATCAAAGTGATATTTACAACAACAGTACAAACGGTACAAACGGGTTTTTATGGTGTAATAGTTGGAATACTCTTCCCACAACTTTTAACTAAGTTTTTCTTAAATTTGAATCAGCTAACACTAGAATTCACAATTATTCCGATGTTTTCACACTTGTGTTCTTGCATTCCGAAACGCACACCAACGGTAAGTCGAACAGTAACTAATTTTTGAGATAAAACAATAAAAATTATGTAAAGTGTCACAGCGCGTTTGTTTATTTACATGACGTAAGGACGTCATATCGCCAAAGCAAAACCACGCCCACGGCGTTTTCCGTTTTTGGAAATTTCCGCGCGAAATTTGAAAATACAATTTTTAAAAGCGTTCTTAGGGTACTTAGCGCTTAAATAAAAATTTAGGATTTTTTTTAGTGGTTTCTTAGTACTGTAGGAGTTATTTGAAATACTTAAAAAAAAAGAGTGTAATACCCTATTTTTACCCTTTTAGGAACGCACCCTTAATAGGGTATACTTCCCAGGTGGTCCCATTGTCATGAGGTCAGGATGATCTGATGATGGAAACCCTGAGAAATCGAGGGCAACATTGGAAAGTTGTAGGCATGCATAGGTTAAAAACTTAACACGTAGGTGTATGTTTAAAAACATTTTAAAATAGTAAAGGATTAAAGCTGACCTGAGACGAGAGACAGTTGAGGGAACTCCGCAACGATATGTATTAACTACGTCGTGTTTGGGCTTATTATATTCGTATTGACGAGGACTTTCCACTAATATAGGTATATAGTCATTGAAAAGCTAAAAATAAAAAACTAACAACAACGTTAAAGAAATAGAAGGTACATGGCTTGCGTTGTTGCAACAATACTTTATTATCGTTTTATAAGATTGTAAGAAGTTTTGTTTTGAAAATAAATTAGGTTTGAATACACAGTCAACATTGGGTCTCGCTCGACACAAAAAAGTAAAAAATAAAATACTTTTTCCTAAAAAATAAAATCTAAAAACAAAAATAACTAAAATTTCGGAAGTCGGTGGCTTCTCTTCTGCCAATTAATTTGTGTCGCCACAGATTTCCGAAATTTTAGTTATTTATTGATATTTTGTAGGTTAGCCTCACCTAGACTAAAATTACCATTACATTTTTAATTAGATACGTACTTGAAAATATTTTTGATGAAAATCAAACACTAATGTATGTTCTTATAATAAGGTACTAGCTTTTATTTAAAAGGAGGTCCCTACCCTACGTACTGGTAGGATTTTCTGTAAAAGTTTTGCACATATTTTCGATTTTTTTTACTAGCTTATGGCCGCGGCTTCGATCACGCGTGACCCTAGAACATAAAGGGCAACCGAAGGAACATGAGTGGGTTTTAGTCAGTAAAAGTCTGACACGCCCTCCCGCCACACCCAAGACGGGAGCAGTCATTTGATGATTTCCCACTCCCAAAAAAAAAAGTATAACAAGAAATAATTTGTTTTTTGTATCGCTCTTGGTGTGTGTCCCGCCCCTCGTGTCGGATTTGATTTTGTCGTCATGGGCATTAGCGGGCCATCCACTAACGTTCATTCCTTCAGGCTTGTCCCGTCGTGCAATCCGTACAGAAATGCGACGGGATAAAATAAAACCGTTGAAGCCACTAACTAAACCACAATCCTTCGTTCTTTCCCCTGACTTTATCACGACACGCCAGTCCGGCAGGAAAAACAATCCTTCAGTGACCATCAACACGTTTGTGTACATTCCTGTCACTTTGCATCTTGTCAGCCATACCGAGGGATTGCGCGTGTGTGGATGGTGACAATCCTACTATTTTTATGAAGATTGTTGCAGATTGTTGTCATTTGAAAGGAATGCTCGTCATTTTAAATAATCTTTATGGATTATTTTCATTTTGCAACAATTATGTTTATATATTTATGTTTATATTTATCTTTATGTTTATGTGAGTGTACCTATATGTATTTAGTACTATAGTATGTAAATATATACATATATTTAATTTTGGTATTATTTTGTACCCTTGCATTTTGCATCTACCATGATTTGTCTATGCATCACCCTAAGGTAGACTGGGAGAAAATGCCTGAGTGTACGAACTGAGTGGAGAGCGTTGAGCGGAGCGTGCAGCGTTGCGTGGAAGTTGTTCTCGCGCCGCTAGGTCGCCACTCAGGACACCTACGTGTTAATGCATCTGTTTGATATGGACGCCGCACGCCCCGCCCTGCTGGACGCTCGATTTGAGCGGGCACTCAGGCCCTACACTTAGGCATTAAGTCCGCCTGTGGGCAGTGTTTTTCACATTATGTCCATGAGGTTTAATAAATAAACATGTGTACATTTAAGAAAGAGATTGCTGTTGCTTTGAGTTTTATTGCAAGTAAATATCTATTTAAACCTAAATGAAGACATAGGATGTGGGGAAAAAGTGGTTATTAGAAAAGTAGAAATATGACTTTAAAAAAATCTGGCATGCGACGAATCTGATGATTTTAAGAAATATTTAAGAGGCGATCAGCCGATTTCTGTATTGAGTATTTTACGTTGAGAATACTTATCTATGACTTAAGTAGGACTTAAAAAACATTTTTGTTTCTGAACTAAGTTTATGTTTGATTTAAGCATTGAGTTTGAGTAATCTCAAATTTAAGCATAGAGTTTGAGAAATCTCAAATTGTCAGTTTAGAACATCAAATATTGTAATCAACTTGAGTTTTGTGAACTTTTGCGTTTCTGAACACTATTTACGGTACTCAAATCCTGCTTACTGCTAAGTTGAGCATCGGATAGTTATTGTACCCAAATCGGACTACTTAAACTGTGCTTAGCGTCAAATAAAACATCTTCAGTGTCGATACATCGTTATCTATCACGGATAGAGGTTCGTAAAGTAAGGCTACCACGGCAAAACATCGACCAGACTTTTTTGTGATTTCGATGATGAACAGTTCAAAACTAGATTTTAGGAATTTACCATTTGCAAGAATACAAAGACTTTATAACTGTGTGTCATTTTAGGAGATAGTGTTTATCCATGCCTAAAATATTTAATATCGCCTTTTGTAAATTCTACCACATCATCACAGGAAGCAATGTTTCGATTCGTATTTAAACAAATAAAAAAAAACCGCGGAATACACCTGTTGTTTGTTGACTTTTATAACTCGGTTGTCAATATTAGTGATCACTTGTCATATTTAAATACGTTTCGTTCTTCGCAAACACACGTTCCCTACGAGATAAAATAACAGAATATCAAGCATTTTTACCTTGTAAAATAATTCCGATCTATTGCAATTTATCGTTCCGGAAACTATTAAAATATATTTCATAATTGACAAATGCAAATATTAAGACAGAATAACTGTAATAGTAAATACAGTTTTTTTTACTTGTAATGGAACGTCCCTGTATTGATTTGTTCTCAATTTTTGAAGGTAAAGAAAACTTAACAAATTATGGTTTGAGAAAACCAAATTTTTACGATTGAAACGTAGAAAACTTAAGTATTAATCAACCACTTGAGCAAAACTTTACTGATTCCAGCTTGAATACTCAATTCAGAAATCGGCTGGATGTTTCGTCTTTTAACGAACTGCTCAAGTTGATAACACCGACACTGGGATTACGTATCTTGCAATAGCCGAGCGATCGCGATAATTTAGCAAAAATTTGCTGCTCAAACGTCAATTCAAAATACGTCACGTCAAATAGCAAAATAGCGATAGTGCTGCCTCTGTGGAGCAATCAGTTAACTAAAATATGCATTTTTCGTTTGGTGGTTTCGTATTTAGTATGGTTTTTAAGGGCAAAGTTAAGTTTTTTTTGTTAAAAGTGATAATTTATTAGTTCCAGCGATTGCCACTTTATCGTCATCGTAGCAATAAGTGCATTAGAACAATTAGCGAGCGATTAGCAATCGGTTCATACGTAATACGATTTTTTTTGACGATCGCGCGGTGATCGCGCGATCACTGCGCAAATATTGCTCATTGCTGTTTCATAGGTAATAACCCCGCGTATTGTGTTGTGTGTCTATCAGCCGATTTCTGAATTGAGCATTCAAGCTGGAATCAGTAAAGTTTTGCTCAAGTGGCTGATTAATACTTAAGTTTTCTACGTTTCAATCGTAACAATTTCGTTTTTTCAAACCATAATTTGTTAAGTTTTCTTTACCTACAAAAATTGAGAACACATCAATACAGGGACGTTCCATTACAAGTAAAAAAAACTGTATTTACTATTACAGTTACCCTGTCTTAATATTTGCATTTGTCAAATATGAAATATATTTTAATAGTTTCCGGAACGATAAATTGCAATAGATCGGAATTATTTTAAAAGGTGAAAATGTTTGATATTCTGTTATTATTAATTATCTCGTAGGGAACGTGTGTTTGCGAAGAACGAAACGTATTTAAATATGACCAGTGATCACTAATATTGACAACCGAGTTACAAAAGTCAACAAACAACAGGTGTATTCCGCGGTTTTTTTTATTTGTTTATATACGAATCGAAACATTGCTTCCTGTGATGATGTGGTAGAATTTACAAAAGGCGATATTAAATATTTTAGGCATGGATAACACTATCTCCTAAAATGACACACAGTTATAAGTCTTTGTATTCTTGCAAATGGTAAATTCCTAAAATCTAGTTTTGAACCATTGAGTTATAATGTACTACGTACTAGAGGAGCTATTTCAAACAAAATATGGCGCGTAATTTGGTGACAGCGGAGCATGCGCAGTGCAAGCGGGTGCCATAGATAACACCAATGCGCGCAGATGCGACATATTTTTGAAGTATGATACTGACTTCTATAGGCTTCTTTAATATTATGTGCATTATGGGTATCGTTATAAAAATAGTTATAATTAAAATAAGAAATGTATAACATAAAATTATGTGGAAAATAATAATATAACAAAATAAAAAAAAATATTGAAAGGGTAGTGAGGAAGTGTAGTGACGATTGTGTGAGATAGAGTATCAGTGTCGGTCAGTGTATACGTGGAACTTAGCAGAGGCAAAATATGTCGGGAAGTCGTGATTTTAGAAGATACATAGTATTTTCAGTTGCCTCACAATAATTATCTTGTATGATATTATATAAATGAAACGAATTTAAACTGTAAAAAATTTAATTCCCATGAAATAATATAAGTACTCTTCTTGAATTTGTGGTGTATTTCTCGTTTTCCTTGAAATGAACGGAACATATTCGTGAATACTCTATTGGCAAATGTGACTTTGCTGCGATTCTTCTGAATAAATTTAATCCAAAATAATTCTCTAGTACTAGGACACGGCCGACGAAACCTTAAAAAAATATATATAATTAATAAATAAAAAATATTTATATTACTTAATAATTTTTTTCTCATGATTATTAATAACATTTTCTTGTTCGTAATTGTTTAATGTTACCCGACGTTAGTGTCCATTCTGCGCATGCAACAAATATTTTACTCTTTGATATTAACATCAACATGGCCGCCGTCGAGGTGACTCGTCATACATAATTACAAATAATAAAATTAGGCATGTTTTAAAGATAATATTTTGAACTTACTGGTAAAAAATCACTCCTTGAATTTTATTTATATTTCTCAAGCTGTTTGAACAGTATCTCAATGCACACGAAGGCATATTTTTTGAACAAAACTTTGCACTCGAAATAGTCTAGCTGCTGCAAGCGCTCGACATAGACTAAGTGAGTTAGGGTGCATGCACCCTAACTCGTGTTACAAAAAATTTAGTTGAGGTGACTCCTCTAGTACGAAGTACATTATAACTCAATGTTTTGAACTGTTCATCATCGAGAGTCACAAAAAAAAGACGGGTTGCACTCCGGGAGTGCCGGCAGAAGTGAAAACTTGATTATAGCTGTCTACTATCCATCCGTCCTACGCTTTTTCGATCAGGTCACGTGTCCTGACGCGAGTTTAAGATTTTATACCCATTACAGAAAAAGTGCTCAACGCCGCTAAAGAAGTTTTCACTTCAAAAACACATTCGCTCATTTATTTACGAGTGTGCCTTTGGCTCGCCTGCCCCAAGCCATTAGCAGGACCACTATATCTCTCTCTCTCTATCTACAGCAAGCTTATATTAAGCTGTTTCGCCAAGATTTTCCAACACTATTACTCCACGGGTTAAAATATAAACTTTGAACTCGGGAAAATTGTACCTTGTATCAGTGTGTGTGAGATTTTTATCGCGCGTTCAATTGTTATCCGTCCTACGCTTTTTCGATCAGGGTCACGTGTCCTGACGCGAGTTTAAGATTTTATACCCATTACAGAAAAAGTGCTCAACGCCGCTAAAGAAGTTTTCACTTCAAAAAGTCTGGTCGATGTTTTGCCGTGGTAGCCTTACTTTACGAACCTCTATCCGTGATAGATAACGATGTATCGACACTGAAGATGTTTTATTTGACGCTAAGCACAGTTTAAGTAGTCCGATTTGGGTACTTAACTATCTGATGCTCAACTTAGCAGTAAGCAGGGTTTGAGTACCGTAAATAGTGTTCAGAAACGCAAAAGTTCACAAAACTCAAGTTGATTACAATATTTGATGTTCCAAACTGTCAAATTTGAGATTTCTCAAACTCCATGCTTAAATTTGAGATTTCTCAAACTCAATGCTTAAATCAAACATAAACTTAGTTCAGAAACAAAAATGTTTTTTAAGTCCTACTTAAGTCATAGATAAGTATTCTCAACGTAAAATACTCAATTCAGAAATCGGCTGTAAGTCTTGGAAATGCATTTTGTCCTTCCGGGACGAATACAAACACAAAATGATTACAAACGAGCGCTCAATCACGCCGGACAAATAAACAGACACTCTAACTAACTTGATCACAGAGCGCGTCGCGCCCGTCGCGACGCGGCGACGGTACGGGTGGCGAGGTTTTAATACCGTCGTTCTTTCTCGTTCTTGCAAATCCACTGGTGTTCATTCCGTAAGGATTGTCGCGACGGGACGGGTGGACGGTGGTGGGATTTTAATACCGTCATTCTTTCTCGCTCTTGCAAATCCACTGGCGTTCATTCCGTAAGGATTGTCGCGACGGGACGGGTGGTGGGATTTTAATACCGTCATTCTTTCTCGCTCTTGCAAATCCACTGGCGTTCATTCCGTAAGGATTGTACATTCCGGCAGGAATGAACGTTAGTGGATGGCCCGCTTCGAAACAACAATTTTCTAAAAATAATGTTAGTAAATTCGTCTTACTTGGGACATTCTTTTTAGGAGTTCTGATTAAGAGACTAAAGTCTACTAACCTGTAAACGATTACTTAGTTAATTATTCACCAAATATAAACATATTTTTGATTAAACATATAAAAAAGAAGCTGATTAAACGAGCAGCGATATTTTGGTCGTAAATATACGACTCAGGCGAAATGGGCCCGAAAATATTTGTCGGGTTAATCCGACGTAGGCGGTTAAGATTATAATTCTGTAACTAATGGCCGTCATGCCGTAGTACGTCGTGATGGCATAGTGGTTAAAAGGGGGCGGGCGCCTCTCATGCAAGAGACAACCTCTTGTTGTTGGGTTCGAATCCGAGCAAGTACCAATGTGACTTCTTCAATTCATATGTACTTTCTAAAGTTTATCTTAAACATCACAAACATCGTGAGGAAACCTGGACTTGTAGTAAATATAAGTCCGAAATCGCTAATCCGCCTTGAGCAAGCGTGGTTTATCAATGCTCGTGCCTTCTCTTCTCTGTATGAGAAGAGGCCTTTGCCCTGCAGTGGGACAGTTATAAGCTGGTATTATTACCTAATGGCCTACATTAAAGTCGCAAATCATTCTATATCAACAACACACACCCAGACACTGAGCTGCAATAGCAAAAATACATAAGAAAATTTCGCGGGCTACCTTGAACATCCACCATAAGGTATTCTGATGTCCCTGTACCTAGCGATTGACCATACCCTGCGGATTAACGAAAACATTAAATAATTAGTTCTATCGAAATATGCATAACACGTAATTTGTTACGTTTTAGTTTTTACAAAAAATGACTTCTTCTATAACAGTTAGCCAGCGATGTACTTAAATTACGCATAGGCGCTTAGTCCTACATTAACTCTTATTACTTAATATCTACTTTTTACTTATAAAATTCATTACTTTTAGTTAAAAAAGACTATACAAAGAAGTAAATAAATTATTATTATCCACACAAATGTGGTGGCCATTTTTTTTCAAAATGGCGATCTGTGACGCCATTTGCAAAAAATGCAACATATGACATTTATAAGCATTTATCTATACTTCTATACTAAGGGTGCGTTCCTAAAAGGGTAAGAATTACACGGAGTAGTGCGAAAGTTACTCTAGAGCGTTCCGAAATGAGCCGAGTGAAACCGAGGGTAACCGAACAATTACTCGACAGCTACCCGAGCAGTATTTTGGAACGCTTTCGGTAGAGTAATTTTTGCACTGACAAGTGCGATTTCTCACCCTTGGCTGAGCGTCGTTAAAAATTACCTGACATATGTCAAAATCATATATGCGCCAATGTTGAAGTTTGATGTTGAAGAATGGATTTACTAAAGTAGAAACGAACAGGTAGTACTTGTTTATTTGCAAAATATGCTTAAAAACTCAATTTTCCTTCTTTGCAATAGAGATAAAAGGTTATGTTGACAGTGTCATCATACGATCCTAACCATCATGACCCTAACCCGTTCCAAAACAGTAAATCACTCTGTAGCGTTCAAAAACAGTTTAGCCGTTCTCTTTCTTTCGTTGTTTCTATCTCTTTTTAATTTCCGAGTGAATTATTCGCACGTTTTGGAACGCACCCTCATATTATAAAGAGGTAAAATTTGTAGGTTTGTAAGTTTGTATGTAGGGGGTAATCTCTAGAACTACTGGTCCGTTTTGAAAAATTCTTTCAGTGTTAGATAGCCCATTTATTGAGGAATGCTATAGGCTATATATCATCACGCTACTACCCTACTAGTACTACGGGAGCGGAGCAGTAACGTAAAATGCGGGTGAAACCGCAGGGGACAGCTAGTTTTACAATAAATCGCTAGGTTTTCTTCTTAGTATTGTCTTTTTTTGACTTTAAAATTATTTAAATCCCTGATGGTGGCCAAGCCACAGAGTCACACGCGTAGGAGTAGTAGCATAAGGGTCCGTTCACACACAGCCCGGGTCGGAGAGGAGAGCAGACTCCTATCACGTTGCGTTGCAAACAGTATTTAGTATTTGTAGTAAGGCTTATTTTTGTATGTGCACTACTTTTGTCATTAAGAATGCTTGAAGGCGCTTGGTGTGAAATAATAAGAGGAGCTGACCGGCTCCGATCGCGTACTTTTTCTCGATCGTGGAGCCGTTTAGCACCGAGTGCATGCTCTTTAACGCTCCCGTAGCCGATGGGATCCGATTGCGTGCTCTTTCTCGCTCGCGCAGCCGATCAGTTCTGATTGCGTGCGCGCCGTCCAATGCCGACAGCTTTTTGATACCACAATCCTGTGTGAATAGAAACTACTGTGTGTGAACGGACCCTAAATGCTTAAGAACTTCCAGTATATTATGTTTATTATAGTTAGTATATTTTGGTTTTAATAGGTATGTCAGGGTTATGCTGCAATATGTATAGTAATTATGTTTAGGATACACTTCAGTGAAAATGAAACTAATAAATTATGACTTCAACAGCTTTATAGTAAAAGGCGGGCTTATCAAACTATTAAAAACAAACAGGTATATTAAAAAATAGAACACTGTATCTCTTACTTATTATACCTGTTCTCATTACCATCTAATGTATTACATCTATAATTAATTAAATTTTATATAAACCTATGTGCACAGTAAAGTACGTAGAATAGTCTATTTACATCAACGCCTAAAAAAATAAAAACATTCAGAATCATTTCTAGTTATCAGTAGTGGTACCTACTGTTACAATATCATATAATCAAAATTCTGGCCCCAACAAAAACTAGATTAAAAAGAAACGATTGTCTATTTGAAAATAAACGCACAGAGGTAAATAAAACAGGACCATTGCGTTATATCAATTTCGGTCTTAAGTCAGTTTAAAAATAAAAAAGCTAGAACTCAAAAAATATCTATGTCCAACATTTCGTTAAACGTCAGTATTAAATCATATTTTAGCTAAATATTTTTTCAAAAATAATAATAATTGTCATCAATGAAGTCATTTAATTACATGTCTATTATTGTCCATAGAAGATTTACTGGAGCCAAATTCAATCACGCTTGACAATACAGATAAACGATAAATACACTAGTAAACCAACATAGATCACTAGAACTAAGTTTTATGCTGTGGTCTTAACAGATATAACATTAAAAGCATACTGTGATAAGTAACTTAATAATCCATAAGTAACTTAGTTTGAATCAGTTTGTTGAAAGAAAATTAATTGCAATACGTAGAATAATACAGCTTGCGTATATTTCGGAACAAAATTGATACCATCGGTATCGTAAGTAAGAAAGGGGCAGGAATGCAAAGCAGCGCCTCGGTCATCACTGAGACTGCTAAAAGTTTCTGAAAGAAAATAGCCTGGTTGTGCGAGCTATTGACTCTAGTCGTCGAATTTAATAGAATGGACACCTGTATCAATCGCGCCGCCGCGATACGAGCCCCTTTTCTTCTTCGTCTTCTCATGCTTGAAGGACTTGCCACGTGTGTGTTTCAAGTCTTGATTAGCACGCTCACCCCATGAGCCGCGTGAACCACTCTAGAAAATTAAATTCTTACATTACATTTTGCAAAGTTGCTAATAATATATTATTTATTGTAGCTACAATAAAACAATATCTTTAATCATTGTCGGAAAGTTTTCAGACACATTGTTTTGAATTTAGGCCTAAGTTAATTAATTGACTTGTCATTGTTTCTGTACATCTAAATGTAACAATTGAATGTAGGCTTGCTATAGTATTATAAAAAAAATATATAATGCATAGCAGTAAGAATGATTATTTTTAAAGTACTCATCCTCACCTATTTATTTAATCAAATACTATTTTCTTGTTTTGAGATTCTCCACCCTCAAAACTTTTTCTATCATTGAAACCTCCTTTGTTGAACCCTCCCCTGTCTCCACCCCACGAGTGTCGGTCTCCACGTCCTCCACGGCCTCCTCTACCTCCGCGGTCGCGATCGAACCCTCCGCGACCGCCCCTGTCGAAGCCCCCGCGGCCTCCCCTGTCGAAGCCGCCCCGTCCGCCTCTGCCGCCACGTCCACCCCTATCATTAAACCCTCCGCGGCCCCCTCGGTCTCCCCCACGGCCTCTGAATCCACCACCCCTACCCCTATCATTGAAACCCCGGCCCCTATTAAATCCGCCACGTCCACGCTGGTTCCAGCCTCCAGATTGATTGCCTTCCGTTTCTTCATTTTCTTCGCCTTCTTGGCTTTCACCCTCCTGATTGAGAGATAAGCACTACATTATAACCAAGACAACCCTATGTGATGCTGATGAACACGTTAATCCAGAAAAGTAAATGCCCAAAATGTTATAGCAAGCCACTGGCAATGAAGCCTTGGGCGAGAATGTCCAAGTTAGACATAACATGGAGTTGCCTTGGCTTCTCAAACTTTGGGGCATTTACCTTGGCGTCGAATGAGTTATCCTTAAGTCTAGGATCCACTTCTATAGGTTTTGATGCCACTCGGCGGAAAGGAGCTGGTTTACCCGTTCCATTCTCTTTTTCTTTAGGGGTTGACACACTAACTGTTCCCTAAAATTTTTACAGTGATCTTAAGTTCACAGTTTGTCACAAAAAACGAGTAAAAATAAAGTATGTCTAAGTTTGTAGAAGTTGGATGTAACAACTAGACCCTCTTTGGAAAGGTTTATTTATTTAAAACCCATTGAATTAATTTGCCACATCAGCCTTTGCTATTATAGGAAAGCTCAACCACAACAACACAATCCAAAATACAATCATAAACAAGACTTTCATAAGGTAATAATAATTTTACTGTATATAATTTGAATGACCTATGTATCAAGCAATCATAAACGATGAAAGTAAGAATAGCAGTTGTTGGTGATTTCAGGTATTATATGCGTAATCAAGTATTTACCTTTACAAAATTACTGTAGGGCTTCTTGGGGGGTGCACCTGAATCTCCTCCTGATGCTTTCCTCTTTTTCCCTGGTTGAAATCCATTTTCAGTCTGAAACATTTGATCATTAGAATGTAGACATGTTGCTTTAAGGACCTAACTAACCCACATCAAAATCAGTGATTCTAATACAATTTAACCCCTCAACTGTTGTTACGAACACCCGTGTACACATAATCATAATTACCTGATCCTCAGTTGCTTTTTTTGCTACTTTAGCAGGAGGCGAATCTTCATCACTATCATCACTGTCATCAGAAGACTCTGCTTTCTTGGCTGCTGGTTTTGGTGCAGGTTTCTGTTTTGGTTCATCCTCATCACTTGAATCATCATCTGAGGACTCTTGTTTCTTTGCAGCAGGTTTAGGTTTAGCTGCACTAACAGGTGTCTTTGGAGCAGGCTTAGATGTTTCCTCATCACTGTCATCACTATCATCTGAAGATGATGCTTTTTTTACTGGTGTCTTTGTTGGAGCTTTAGCTGGTGTCTTTTGAACTGCTTTAGGTTTTTCATCTTCGCTGCTGTCATCACTATCAGAAGAAGACTCTTTTTTAGCTGAAGCTTTAAAAGCTGGTTTCACAGGTGTGGGTGTAGGTTTCTGGAGAGCCTTCTGTGGTACTTTTTGATCTTCATCACTGTCTTCATCTGATGAGGAATCTTGTTTTTTAGCTGGGGTTGGTTTAGCTTTAGCAGGAGTTGCTTGCGGTTTTGCCTTTGGCTGAGGTTTGGAATCTTGGTCATCACTATCATCAGAGTCGTCAGATGATGACTCTTGCTTTTTAGCAGGTGTAGCCTTGGCCACTGGTTTAGCTGGGGTAGCTTTTGGAGTAGGTTTGGCAGGTACTTTTGGTTTTTCATCTTCACTATCATCACTATCATCAGAAGAAGATTCTTGTTTCTTAGCAGGAACTGCTTTAACAGGGGCCTTTGCAGGTGTAGGTGCTGCTTTTTTTGGTGGAGGAGCTTCATCCTCACTGTCATCATCAGAAGATGATTCTTGTTTTTTAGCTGGAGTAGCTTTCGCTTGGGGTTTAGGTGCTGGTTTCGCAGCCACTTTAGGTTTTTTATCTTCACTGCTGTCATCACTATCTGATGAAGAATCTGCCTTAGCTTTTGGAGCTACCTTAGTGGGAGGAGCTTTAGCTGGAGTTTTCTGTTGAGGTTTGGGTTTCTCATCTTCACTGCTGTCATCATCAGATGAAGATTCTTGCTTCTTAACAATTTTGGGTGCAGCAACACTAGGTTTCACTGGTTGTTTTTTAGGGACTGTTGTGGCATCCTCACTACTGTCACTGTCATCTGACGATTCTGCCTTCTTAGCTGGAGTAGCTGCTAGTTTGGGCTTTACCTGCAAACACCATAATGTATTTTCAATTTGATCTTATTTGGTTTACCTACCAATCAGTGATTTTAATTGTATTCAGAGGTAGTGACGAATAATTATAGTTTAAAATCATAGTGATTCATTCACAAAGTCTCATCATTATATGTGCTTATAAATTACATAAATATAATACAATGTTTTTGCAGGTAAAGAATAATATTATATTTAAAACGTACTTGAGTTTTAGGTTTTTCATCCTCGGAGCTATCTGAGTCTGATGAGTCTTGTGCTTTTATGGTAGCTTTAGCCTTGCCGTTGGCTTGTGCCACTGGTTTTTGTGGTTTCTCATCTTCACTGGAGTCATCATCAGAACTAAAATAAAAAATATTTTCTCCTTCCATGATTGTTGAAACTAATAACTTGGAAAATACCCCAGCATGCATTGATGTATTTACAAAGTAGTAGATTATACTTAAAACTTCTGAAATTCAACACCTAGAGTGATTATAACCTAAAAACTACATAAATTGTAATTACCTTTCAGCTGCCGGTTTTTGTGGCTTCTTGTGTTTATTAAATTCTTGTACAATATCTGTTAGTGAAGGCAGGCCCTTGGCACGTGGTTTCTAAAATCAAGAAAACATTGCAAAATCTTTTAACTCGAGACAAATATATCTCAAGAGGTATCCAATCTCGAGTACCTTCAGAATAGGAAGGAACCAGAAGTAAGGGTTTCTTTTACTATATATTTACAACCAACGTCTTTTAATTTTAAGTATTAACTTTAACCACAAATTATAGGAGTAGATTTGATAAAATGTCGCTTAGGTCTAAAAATGTCGGGCGACATGACCAGCTATCTACACTTTCAAAAGAATATTCATATACATATCTGGACTCCAATCGACACAATTTTATTGTTACTTGAATCCATCAATATTTACAAATTTGCTACAGAAAAACATAATCGCAAGGTTTCTGAGCACGTGTGTGTGGTGGCCGGCCACACGTGGTTTTTTCGTGACGACTGAACTTACCGCCTTTGTCTTCTTTAGAAAGTCTTGAGCTAGTGATTTATCTACGTTTAGTAAAAATTGATGAACTATAGAAATGGCTTCGGTTTGCACTTCAGCGGGGACCCCCATTTTTGCAATTAAATAAACTTTTAGCACGGCACTGCAACGCCGCCGTTTGTCACAGATCGCACACACAGATTAAAAAAAAAAGAGAGCAAACAGGCAGGCAGTGTTACCATTCATTTTTCGCTGTTCCTGCCAATTTTTTAGGTAAATCCTGCTAAAGGTGAACGCAAACTTGGCCGCACCGCACGCGCCGCAGTCTTCGCATTCGAATTCTTTATATGAAGTTCTATGCCACCTCGCACACCTACCCGCATCGCAGTTGCCGCAGACCCTGAAACGACAACAAAGAAAATGCGAGGACTGCGGGGACTGCGGCGCGTGCGGTGCGGCCAAGTCTGCGTTCACCTTAAACCTGCTAAAACAAAACTGCTCTTAAGAGCAGTTTTGTTTGTTGTTTTCTGTTTTCTTTGTTGTCGCTGCCAGCCGCTGCCATTTCGGTGTGACTCGGGCCTTATGACGCGATAACCAAATGGAGAACAAAGGAATTTGTTCCCATTCGCTCCAGTAACCGTGCTCATACTAGCGCTTCATGTTGACCAATAAACTTAGAAAACAAAATACAATAGTAACGTTTATCTATTTATCAGAGTTCAGAGGAATCCCAACAAATAGTTCCAAGCTTTGATGAAAACTAAGCAAAGATGGCATGAACATAAAGTTTACTGAAAAATGTTAAAATATGCTAAATTTTACGATAATGCTAAACATCCTGCTGTATAGTACGATTTTTAATTCGAGTCAGAAAAATGACAGTTCCAGTGTTGCAGGTTCTTAGTCCCAAATAAATAGTGATGTGGTACAATCGAGTTATCACAATTAAATCTTAGTCGAGAATATTTTTTATCAATATCAAATTGCCTTTAATTATAAAAAAAATATATAACATGTAATTTACGGTAATTAAATAGAAGACAAACACGGTAGGTAATTTAATATTACATAAAACACTGTTATATTATTTGTTTTTGGTAAGGTCCATATTACTAAAATTGTTTTATTTAAGATGGTTTGTATTCAATATTTACAATAAAAAAACGCTTTGGTACCTAATAAAACAAAGCAAGACTAAATGTCTAAGTCTATCGATTGCGGAACATCACTATTGTAGCGGGTTACCCTTTTTGGTATCAGTGACAGTTGCACTTGTCATTTTTCTGACTCGAATTAAAAATCGTACTATAGCTAAAATTTTACTCTTAAAAATGCTAAAAAAGCAGGATCCTGCTAAAAATGGCAACACTAAAACAGGGGGCAAAGCCAAACCGAAATGCCAACAATGTATTTGTTTTATCTTGTCGATGGTTTTATCAGGCAGCAAAGGATGGATTCAGTGTTACCATCTTATGAGATATTTTGTATACTAAATTATTTTTGTGTCTTGTCAAATGTCCCCCTAATTTTTTCAACCATGACTTACACACATAGTCTAGGGATATTTCAATTAAACCTAAAAAACTAATGAAAACCAGCTTTTCTTGCATCTTAGCAGGGTTTGGGACAGTATTCAACAACAGGATATTGACACCCTTGTTTTGAGTATGCAGAACCACTGCAGATGTGTGGAAAGTCTTAGGTAGATCCACGGATAAATTTTAAGTTTTCAACAATTTTTATAAAAAAAATAGTTGTTTTGTTTAGATTTAGATGTTTCAAAAATATAGGTAAAATTTAAAGTGCGAGTTTTTCCTCTTTTTCTAAGTTTTTTTTTATTTAACTTTATCTAAAAGTTTATTATTAGATAGGCTATTAAACAAGGTTTATTTTAATGTGTGTAGGTGTGTTAATAAAATTTAAATGAGTTTTAGTTGTTTAGGTTTCATTGAAATATTCCCCGACCATGTTGATGTGTGTATTACACAGATACAGTAAAATGCCACAACATTGCCTGTATTTTGAAGTTTTTATTTGATAAATCCTCCATTTTAGAGAAAGTCATAAATGTGTTTTCAATTACAATTCAATATTGTACTTTAAGCTATCGGTATAAAGTTCATATTAGCCAAAAAAAAACTCTTATTAATCACCAGAAAGAAAGTGCATAAAAAAAGTAGGCAAAATTAAGTTGCAAACCGCAACATTGCCTAGCTAAAATTCTCATTGACTAATAAGGGCACAAAGGGGACGATTCGACGCCTATTTTTCTTATAATTTATTTTCCGTGTTAGACTTAGACTAGATAAGTCTTTAATTACAATGTATATATTTTTTTAACGATGGTAGGCAAAGTTGAACACGGTTCTATAAAACTCTCGTACAACAGTGAATAGGCCTGTAGGGTTGCCCCCCAAGGTATTCAAAAATTCAAAAATCAAATTTCAAGGAATTAAAAAACAAAATATTTAATCCTGAAAAATATTTTCGAAAAAAAAACAATGTATAACTAAAACATAAAAAATCTTCTTATTTAATTATTATATAGTCAGGTAAAAATACTAATACAACCTGCTACAACTTTGCCTTGACTTTTTAAAATGAGATTTAAAGCATAAAAACCAGTTAAAAACGAAAAGCAGCATATTTTCTTTGCTATACAATACAACTTATTACGCTATTAAATGAAAGATAAATACTTATCAAATAAAATTTTCTCCTGAGCAGGTATAAACGCGTCCACGACCACTGACATTTAAATAGGGTATTACACTGTACAAGAGAAATAATCTAAAAATATATTATTGAGATAGCTTATGCAAAAAGCAGCCGAACAGTGTTAGTTTTAGTTCATAAAACTAGAAAATATTTTTTTAAATTCAATTCAAAGTTTCCAGTTTTTTTTATCTGTTCTTGAACACACCGAAATACAGACCACAGACAGTGACAGCTGTCGACTGTCAACAGTGTCAACTAGACGTCACTATTTGTTTTATTTATAACCTCATACTACGATCTTTATTATAAAAATATACTTTTTCATGGAAGTTATTGTGAAAGATATTTTAGATGGCTAAAGCACATAGGTACTTACATCAAAGTGATATTTACTAAAGTACAAACGGGTTTTTATGGTGTAATAGTTGGAATACGCTTCCCACAACTTTTAACTAAGTTTTTCTTAAATTTGAATCAGTTTACACTAGATTCACAATTATTCCGATGTTTTCACACTTGTGTTCTTGCATTCCGGAACGCACACCAACGGTAAGTCGAACAGTAACTAATTTTTTAGATAAAAACAATAATAATGATGTAAAATATCACAGCGCATTTGTTTATTTACACGACGTGAGGACGTCATATCGCCAAAGCAAAACCACGCCCACGGCGTTTTCCGTTTTTGGAAATTTCCGCGCGAAACTTGAAAATACAATTTTTAAAAGCGTTTTTAGGGTACTTAGCGTTTAAATAAAAATTTAGGATTTTTTTTAGTGGTTTCTTAGTACTGTAGGACTTATTTGAACAACTTAAAAAAAAAGAGTGTAATACCCTATTGACGCTAAAGGTGAACACAGACTTGGCCGCACCGCACGCGCCGCAGTCCCCGCAGTCATCGCATTTTCTTTGTTGTCGTTTCAGGGTCTGCGGCAACTGCGACGCGGGGTGCGAGGTGGCATAGAACTTCATATAAAGAATTCGAATGCGAAGACTGCGGCGCGTGCGGTGCGGCCAAGTCTGCGTTCACCTTAACAATTTATTGTTGGATGGACTATTTGAATGAATGATGCGTTGAACGCAGATTTGGCCGCACCGCACGCGCCGCAGTCTCCGCATTCGAATTCTTTATATGAAGTTCTATGCCACCTCGCACACCTACCCGCGCCGCAGTTGCCGCAGACCCTGAAACGACCGAAATCCCCAATCCGCAGCTGATGACGTCACCCGCACGCAGCGGACGCTGCGGCTAGCGCGGCGCGGATGACGTCATTCGCATCCCCGCCCACAGCAGCGTAGCGCGAGCCGAACCCGGATGCGTGCGTAGTGCGTAAAATATCGATATTTACACGAGGGATATCGATGTTAAAAAAATATCGGTCCCAAGACCGATACATCGATATTCCTGACGATATTTAAAAAGAAATATTAAGTTTGGCCAATTTAATAAAAATAAGTCTACTAGAAACAGTCTACAGTCTAGTCCATTTAGCACTAAACTATTGTTTTAAAAATTAAAATAAAAACACATATTGTTATTTAAGAAAACGTTTACTTTTTTTAATTAAAAAATCTAGAGATAGAATTAAGAAAAAAGAAGCTTAGATAGTCTTGTACCTAGAAGTCTATTTCTTTCTTGGGTAATGCTCAATACGTAAGCGCGTGACGGCGACCAAACGTGTTGACAGCTGTGTGATCCTCAAACAACTAAAGAGCGATATCTTTATTTTTTACTAATGTCGTCGATACATCGGCGATATATCGTTCATAAAAACATCGATGTTTATATTGATATTTATGAGCGATATATCGATATTTTAAAACAATCGATGTATCGTTTACATCCCTATGCGTGCGGCGACGGGAACGACTGCAGTGACTGCGGTGCGGATAGATGTGCGAGGCCATTAACAAAATGCGATGACTGCGGGGACTGCGGCGCGTGCGGTGCGGCCAAGTCCGCGTTCACCTTAAATGTTGCCCTAAAGATTACCAACTTACTTTTAAAGGTGAACGCAGATTTGGCCGCACCGCACGCGCCGCAGTCCCCGCAGTCATCGCATTTTGTTAATGGCCTCGCACATCTATCCGCACCGCAGTCACTGCAGTCGTTCCCGTCGCCGCACGCATAGGGATGAAAACGATACATCGATTGTTTTAAAATATCGATATATCGCTCATAAATATCGATATAAACATCGATGTTTTTATGAACGATATATCGCCGATGTATCGAATCGTAAAAATATCGATATCGCTCTTTAGTTGTTTGAGGATCACACAGCTGTCAACACGTTTGGTCGCCGTCACGCGCTTACGTATTGAGCATTACCCAAGAAAGAAATAGACTTCTAGGTACAAGGCTATCTAAGCTTCTTTTTCTTAATTCTATCTCTAGATTTTTTAATTAAAAAAAGTAAACGTTTTCTAAATACCAATATGTGTTTTTATTTTAATTTTTAAAACAATAGTTTAGTGCTAAATAGACTAGACTGTAGCTGGTTTCTAGTAGACTTATTTTTATTAAATTGGCCAAACTTAATATTTATTTTTAAATATCGTCAGGAATATCGATGTATCGGTCTTGGGACCGATATTTTTTTAACATCGATATCCCTCGTGTAAATATCGATATTTTTCAGAGCGATATTGCATCCCTACTGGGCGGGGATGCGAATGACGTCATCCGCGCCGCGCTAGCCGCAGCGTCCGCTGCGTGCGGGTGACGTCATCAGCTGCGGTTTGGGGATTTCGGTGGTTTCAGGGTCTGCGGCGACTGCGACGCGGGTAGGTGTGCGAGGTGGCATAGAACTTCATATAAAGAATTCGAATGCGGAGACTGCGGCGCGTGCGGTGCGGCCAAATCTGCGTTCACCTTAAAAGTACCACAGACAATAGAACCGTTTCTTTATGACAATTATTTAAGATTTTTGGGATTTAGGCAATGTTGATAATGACGGCAATGTTGAAGCATTTTACGGTATTACTTACTGTTGATTATAATGGTATAATACGAATACGCATGCGTCCTGATTTCTACTACAGAGCTGTGTTTTTATCATGTGATAATTTACGTAGCAGTACCTATTTATGTTCGTAGCCATCCAAATGCATTATATAGGTACTAAAAATAGGTAAAACGCATGCGATCTACACAACCGATAAAGACGCTCCAGAATAACATGTAGGTTTCAAAATATTATGTTATGAATTACGGGATTGGAGATAAAAAACAAAACTCGAGTGACACCGTGGGGACAGCTATGTGGTAGAGGCTTAGTAAATATGTCCAACCCCCGGCCCCGGCTAGTGCGCGACCGGGACTATACGCATTATATTAATAGTTTGTTTCCTTTTTAAACCATAAACAATAGTTTCCTGTACGATTGTCTTCTTTGTCTCTTCTCTACTCTCTCATAATAAATTATTATTCTGTATTTTGTATGTGTAGGTGCTTCTTTATTTATGTGATGTCAAGTAGCGTAGCAGCCTAGCAGCAGCACCGATCACCGATCCGATAACTTTGCTTGACGATTACTTCATGAATTTGGTTTCTACATAAATCATTATAATTACAGTGTGCTAGGTAGAAAGAGGAATGTAAATAACCAGTCGTTATCAATAGTGCACATACAAATAAAAGTCATACATTAAGAGTTACGACGATTGCGATGTGAGCTCTGACATGTTTTTAGATGTTTGCTTTGTCGATGTCCAATTTGATCGTGAAGAAAATCTGTGAATGTTATGTAGGCTCAATTGAGCATTAAAATATAGTATACCACAATGCCTGTTCAGCAAATTAATGTGAAAAACTCATCGGATATTGAAAGTTGGGAATGGGGAGGTGGATGTGGTCGAGAGGTGATACGGACGGGGTCAGGGAGCAGCCGCACGTCCTGTAGCAACTCCAGCGGGGATATCTGCCGCATTTGTCACTGCGAGAGCGAGCCTCACAACCCTCTGCTGGCACCATGTTATTGTTCAGGTCAGTGAAAAAACTCCTCACCAAGAAGTGCCACACGTAGCGAGGGTAAGGCGAGTTACACAGCTGTTCTCTGTTGACATAATGTTGTTAGACACAGTTATACTAAAACATAGAAGTCCACTCAAATATTGTGAAGGACAGTGTTGAAATGTTAGGAGTAATGATTGAAAATCAATAGAATTGAAATAAGCAAGATAAACAAAGTGTGTGGTACTTATATTCAGATAATATTATCTCTAAAACTAGCCAATAATATGATACAATTTAACTGTAAACATTTATATGTTAATTATTGTGTTAATCTTTTAAGTACATACGTTTTGTACTTCTGTAGACTTAAGGTCATAGCTCATTAGAGCCACCCAGCACCCACTCCGCACTGCCTCGCCTCCTGCGGCTAGTATTCTTTATTTAGACTTGTATGGGCATGCACTCACTATATCAACTCCGTAGCGGCACTGGATCGCCTCGGTTATAAGGCAAGTCGGTGCGGAGTGGCTGCCGGGTGGCTGTAATGAGCTATGACCTCTAGGTTTCTAAGTTGTTGAGGAAAACAAATACTACAATAAGTTTTATAGTTCTATAATATATGGTAAATGTTTATTTATTGTTATTATTATTTCCTCCTATTTTATATTTAGTACAAAAGGGCTAAACATGTGACAGACAATACAAATATAGAATATTCCCAGGCATGAATAAATTACAAGCTTTTAATTTTATACACTAGAGTAGGTATATCATTATTGCATTAAATTATAATAAATTATTATCATCATGCAACACACAGACAACTCCAAAACTTGTTCAGTTTTAAAATGTCATTCTTATAGTGTGTTTAGGAGTTGTATAACACTGTTTTTTAGTTAAAGTAGTACTTATTCAAAATTTAAGGTTTTGGTCATATAATAAATAATTTAGAGACCCCTAGCAAGGGTAAACAGTACAAATGTGAAGCTCATTTAATAGAACAATAGGAAGCATTTAAAATGGGCTTATCCCACATGTTCCCGGAACATAATATTTGTAAATATCAGATTACCAAATTAGGAATAGAACCGTTAAAGGATCACTTGGGTATCCATCTGTATGGACATGCAAATTCAGCCAATTTGGTTAAAATCTACTGATTATGTCAAAACTTATCACATTAGTTTTTTAGTGCTTCCCAAACTCAGATGTGTAACATAAATAAATGAATTTAAAATATTAGGGTCACCTTTGTCAATTATCAATTTTAAAAAGTTTATTACCAATTTTTTTTTCGGAAAATTTTTTTTTACTCATAGACTAAATCACATTAAACTAAAATTTAGTCTTAATTAATCAGTACAGCTTTTTAGACAACTTACTAGGAAAGGACATTGACCGGGTTTGGGCCATATGCTGCCCAGACATGGGAGTACTTCCAAATAATTACTTGCATTAACATATAATTTTAAAAATTATTAAAAAAAAATCGGTCCCAGGGTTTTTTTTTAGTTATGTTTTTAAGATTTTCGGGACGATTTTAGTTAAAAGTATTAAACGATTTTAGTTAATATAATTATTATCGATATTGACCGCTGAAGAATTGACCCTTTTCGCTGTAGGCACCTACCAAAAAAACTTGCGCCCAGTTATTACAGTGAACATGTACGCAGCAGTGGATCATTTCTTATCCAACAATATAACGGAGATCTTAACGATCTGTCAGCATTTACTGTGCCTTCCAGTAATGTCCAACTCATACGAGCACACATAAAGAGTAGACATGTTTCGTCGAAAAAGTACCACTGCTACATCTGGACAATCGTGGAATAGAGTGCATAAGAAAATGATAATGGTATTGCTGCTCATGTAGATAGATAATACATTTATTTGGTACATTCTCACAAGACATACACAACACTAAAAAAAAGAAACAATTAACAAACTACGTACAAAAACCCAAATGCCACAGTGAAATAATAACAAAAAATAAAAATAAAGAAGGAAATAGAAGTACAAAATGAAAATGATGAACATGTTTCACAGAACAATTGGCAGTTGTGCCCACATTATGTGCTTAGTTTGGTTTTTAGGATGGGCTAGGGGTACCTAGCCCATCCTAAAAACCAAACTAAGCACATAATAAGTCAATTAACTTAATACCGTCTTGGTAAAGACGGTATTAAGTTAATTGACTTATTGATTAAGGGAATTGACATTAAGAAAGAAAGAAAAACTGTTTATTCGTGCTGTAGACATAGGCTTTCGCTAAACAATTTGACATCTCCATACATTTGACAATCGATTCGTTTTCGCTATATCTATTCTACAATGCCAATGCTTGTCTAGGGAGGCTGATCATACGATGTAAACGAATAATGTAATATTATCAATGTTAGTAATTCATTGTTTAATGTCAAGTAGATAACTGTGAGTATTATTAATGTAAATCAATTCTGAATGTCAGAAACCAAGAAATAATTGATTGTAATTATAAAGTGAGCAATTGTTTAAAATAATTACTGCGGTACGTACCATTGGATGTCATTCTTCACCAATAAAAAATCTTGATAAAAATATTTGTTTCTCAAATCTCCTCGAATAGATTTTGATGAGCTTTCGTTTACAGAGTAGTGTTAGCCTAAGGTACATAATGCACTATGTGTTCATGCTGGGCAACACTTGGCCCAACTCCCATACATGAATGGTCAATGTCCTTTGTCTTATTAATTATTCACAAAAAAAAAAATCAGTATTTTATCAACAGTGATCGGATAATCGGATGCATATTTACCCAAAGTTTATTTTTGGTTAGGAAATTATGGTAGCAGCTTCTTAAAACATATATTTTTTTATTCCAGAAAATTCGGGAATGCAAAAGTTGTCTGTAAAATTTTTTTGACTATATATAAAAACAGTAATTTTTTTGAATCTATATAAAAACAGTAATTTTTTTGAATCCTGAATTCCGGGTTTTTCCGATACAAAAGTGCATTCCATAATATTATCCAACACCTTACACTAAGTAAAATATTCCTACACCCGATTTGATTCTATAGTAATAAAACTAAATTTGTCGATTCCAATATTCCCGGGATTTTTTCTACACAAAAGTACATCCCATAATAACCAACACCTATACTTTCGGTAAATATGCATCTGATTATACTGGTTATCAATTAATTTCTAAACTGCTTCAATTCTAAGGCTCCAAAGATTTTTTAAAGTCAAAATATACTAATTTGTTAACCAGAATTGTTTTAAAATGTAGATTTTTAAATAACTTCTTATTAAAAACATGAATGTTTTGTAATTCTTTGTAAGCCCATGTAAGAAGTCTATAAAAATGATGGAACTCATTTGCGTGGTTATTTAGTACATTGCTTAAACAAGTAATGAGATTAAAATACATTTATATTACACTAGCAGTCACTTGTGGTTTTACCCATGTACCTATTTCCCGTTCCTGTAGAATTTTGGGATAGACCCTATCTCCTTTCTCAAGCTATAGACCAAATTACATTTAAATCAGGTGTACAGTTTGCCATAAGAAACTTACAAATAGACAGACACACACAATATATGCAGTATGGATGGCTGGAGTATGGACAGTCTCATCATACTCTATGTGTAAATACTGTGTCTGTCTAGTAAAGTAAGCTATGACAGTGACATGGTCTGATAATAGCATTACATTGTTAAATTGTGATATGTTTGCATAAAGAATATGTACATTTTACACAACTCATTGCAAAAACCTGAATATATTTACTTAACTGCAAGAAAAGGGGTTATGTTATGATAAACAATTCAAGCTTGTTCTCCTTTTCCTAGAGAGTCTTTACTTATACTATTTAAATAATATACAACATAATCTACATTCATACATAATTTATAGAAATGACATTGAAATAAAAATAACATGTTACATAAGTAAGTTAAGTGTTGACATAATATATTATGTGCAGTAATTAATTTAATGATGTGTGTTATTGCAGGAAGTTTGAAATATGTTCACCAGAGCTGTTTACAACAGTGGCTGACTGCCTCAGAGACAAGATCGTGTGAACTTTGCAAGTTTAATTTCATCATGCATACCAAAATAAAGCCATTTAATGAGGTATTTATCATAATTTATTCTGTTTCTTAGTTAACCAATTCTTGTTTTACGAATGATTATTACCTACACAATTTTTTTGTTTAACCAAATTATTAACAGTTATGACCATTTAATGTACTGTGTACTACACAAGTGTGGTGTTTCTCAGTTAATTAGAAGTTGTTCAGAGAGTATTTACCGTAAAACCTACAGTATATTATGGCGGCTTGTTTCCGCAACTTCACGTCATGGTCCTTGCGTGAGGGTGGGATATATATATTTGATCCACTTCAACTCAGTGAAGAATGCCAGCAGATGCTGGTGAGTCCTAGAGGCTTATCAGAACTTTCAATGTATTTAGTGCTGTAAATGGTGGTTGGAGGACAGTGTAGGTGGCACTTGTATTGCTGTTTCATCCAGGCTCTGCAGAGAGGGCTGTCTATGTAAAACGGAAAGGTTTTTTGTGTGTGTGATGGCGGTCTATGAAAAGCCTATAGGTACTTAGTATTTTTTTGGATGGTTTTAAAGTGAAGTAATGTTTGTTTCCAGTGGCGCTTGCTGGAGATGTCCGGCGTGGAGCGTCGCCGGCTGTGCTGTGCCGTACTGTTCCACTGTGTCGCCGCGCTCTGCGTCATGTGGTCTCTGTTCGTACTCATCGAGCGGGCTGTGGAAGAGGTCAATCGTGGCATGATTGGTATGAATTTTTGATTACGCGTTAACTGAAGTAATTGACATGACTGTCAGTTAAAATGTTTTATTGCCGAATACATCTGCTATCTTTCATACTTAATAGTTTTGGAAAGATTACGAGGCCCTTAAAATCCATGCTCACACACACACCAAAATGGTGTGTGAACTACTACTTTAGTGGTAAATGCGCCTATATACACCAAAAAAATTGTATCATATTTATCTTTTTAATTTTAACTTGAAACTTATCTCATAGTGTATAGTTTATTTATGTTTAGGCTGTGTACTTCTTTAAGTGACAAGTTCACCATTATAATCGTTGTACAGTCAGCATCAAAAGTCGCTGACCACATTCAGATTTTCAAAACCACTGAACACTATATCATCCATAAACCGCTCAACAAGATAGGCGCCAGTATTAAATGAACATCATTAAAGTTCAAAATTAACTGAACACCATTTTGTCAAAAATTGCTGATCGTTATAACATCCGAAAATAACACAACAATCACTTTTGCAAAAGTCACTGAACAATATAAAATGGTTGTTTTGGTATCAAGTGTAATCATGGCAACGTCCAAAAATAACTTAACAGCATAACTACCAAAAGTTGCTGAACATTACTTTGTTTCGGATATTGAACTGCAAAGTAAAAAAGTGCTTGTTGCTATCTTTAGAGTTACACATCCAATATTGTCCTATCAAAACTAAATCATGTAAAAATATTCAATGGATGTAAATTTCCAAAATATATTTTTATTTCTTAGAGCCAATGAGAATAGTAGTAGAAGTGGGCGATCAAGCACATTTTCAAAGTCATCTAAACTTTCCATATTACGATTGAATATAGCCTTATTTGTAAAACTTTAAGTCTCACTATCAAAAATTACGCAGGTTCTATTATTGTTTGAATTTATACCATTGACCTAATTAATCATTTTTTAGTTCGATTGAATTATAACCTTATTTGTTTATTTTGGAAACATAATTGGGGGTATTTAAAAAACTATTTATCCTTAAATATGAGAAGAATATTTCTTCTTAATTATAACTTTGTTGACAGTCTACACTGTTGTAAAAAATTAAATATAAAAGAATCTGATAAATATCTGCGACAAGTACCCAGGGTAGATTATAAACGGTTTTACTAATAAGATAAGAATAATTTATCGTCTTGGCGGAGGTACTACCGTGCCCCCAGATGTTTTTGTTGTCAAACATCGGAAAGGAATGTTATATTAATGTCACGTCACAAAAATACGAGTACACACACACACACATATTAAACCTAAAAAACAATTGATGCTGTTCAGGGACTTTTGAGATGAACGATGGTATGCTATTTTTGTCAAAAATTTGTTTAGTGACTTTAGAGACGAAGATTGTCATGCTTATTTTTACCATTACTTTGTTAAGCGACTTTTGAAAAGTGATGGTCACCTACTTATGCTCTTTTATGATGATCATTAATTTCTGGTGCTTGTCATGTTCAGCGATTTTGGTATTATACGGTGTACAGCGATTTTGAAAATTTAAATGTGGTCATCGACTTTTGATGCTGACTGTACTAGCTGTATAGGTAATATGTTATAGTGAATACGTCGTTGGAGTACCTTTATAATAAAAATAAAATATTGCGCTTATGCCCAGTACCCGCGAGTGTTTAATGTATTGCCTTATTTTAGCGACACACCTGCCGATAAGAATAGCAAGCTGTGGCCACATGTAATGTTCAAAGTTATGTGTTGTTTTTGCTTAATTTTAAGCAAGACAAATCAGTGTTTTACAAGTTTCAACAGATTCTCTAATATTATGTTACACTGTTAAAAAGTCGTGTATTAAAAAAATATAATTAAAAATTTGATTTACAAATCACAGAAAAAACATACTATTAATTTTGGATGTATGACGAAATACTTTATTATAACAAGATAATTACATTTTTTAGCACTTAAATGTAACCCCAATAAAGTTTAATACCGAATTTTAAACAATAGAAGATCAGAACTAATAAAAAAATAAAAAAAAAGAATTGTTATAAAGTATATTTGTTAAGCAATGTCATGCTTTAAAGTATTACCACAGTATAAAAAATCATACAGTAGGACGACGCCTTTGATCTCGTGTAAAATGCCGACATCGTCTAGACCCTGGGCTGTCCAAACAAAGGCCCGCGGGCCGCATGCGGCCCGCGCCTTGTTTTCATGCGGCCCGCGACACACATTTTAATCTCAAAATAGTTTTGGACACAAATAGTTTGGATAATATGATTCGTTGTCAAATATGTACTTACTCAATACTTGGTATAATTTATTTATGTTTAGTCTTGCAACATTCCATTCGCATGATTACTTAAAAGTGAAGCTAATTTTACTAGGTATTAAAATAAATAAAAATAAAAATTTCGGCTGGAAAATGGGATCGATGATGGGCAGCACTTATTTATGTAAAAGTGCATTCAACAATGAATTTTTTAAAATCCAAGTATAGATCTTCACTGTCAGATAAATCGCTTCTTCATGCAATGCGCCTGGCAACAACGAATGTTGACGTGGATATCGATACTATTGTTAAAGATAAATTAACGAAAAATCAATAAACACAGAAAGACAAAATTACCCTGTATTTTATTTACTTGACAACTGAAAATATTTTACTGGCCCTCCAGCTTTTGTATGAAATTTAATTAGCCCGCGAAGGTGTATAGTTTGGATAGCCCTGGTCTAGACAATAACGCATCGGCCAGGGTTGTCACAAATAAACAATATTTATGAAATTATTTGTTTATTGCAGATCAACATCGATAACAGTATTATAAATAACACAATATTACATATGAATATATTAATGAAATTTATGACAATAAAAATGCAGATGAGGCGTATATATTTTTTAAACTTTAGTAAGATCTTTCAAGTAAATCCGGTCTTCTACAAGCTTCCACCCATAATTTACATCTGAATTGTAAAAACACAATACAAATTATTAAATATATTCTAACCAAAAGGGTAAATACATACATTTAAACGAAAGAATTTGCTACAGACCACCAAACTGAACAACTTTTATTGTTGGATCAATTCGAGTCAGATTTAAATTATTTAGATGGCATTTTCGTAACCAGCATCCTAATTTACCTCGGAATTGACACCCATATCATAATTATTATTAAAAAAAATTACGTCCGCCATCTTGGATTTCAAAAAGGATGACTTATTCGTAACAAGCACCCCAATTTATTATACTCAAAATTGATGCCCATAATATCAACTTATAAAAAAATTCGTCCACCATCTCGAAATTCACCCTTAGTAAATAAATAAAAAGTCCACCATCTTGACACGGAACATACAAACAAACGCTTTCACGTTTATAATATTAGTAGGATTTCCAAACACATGATGCCCTGTGCGATAAATCTATTATTATTATTTTTTTACCGTCCGCCGGTCGGCCATTTTATTATCGTTATTAGCGTGGCACGACATTACAAATAAAATTATTTATGCACTCTACAATAACAAATCAGATTTATTTACCTCTCTTCTGTGCGTGGAAGCTGATGAAACCGCAAATCTTTATTCAGATGAGATGATGACTTGCAATCACTCACAGCACACGTCGTATGCACCATTTTAAATAAACATATAAAAAAGAAACACGCGTTAGCCCTGAATGATACATCCCGAACTACTAACATCGTTTTGTTCGCAGTTCGGGATCGGCTTACCCGCGTCTCGCCCCTCACACCCCGCACGATTGCCCTGTCTAGACGTCTTCGTTGGACGACTGTATGATTTTTAGACTGTGATATTACATAGTGTAAAATGAAGTGTCCTTTCTGTATGTGCAATACCGTCTTTACCATAAGGGCACACGGGGCCCGTGCCCAGGGCCCCCATTCTCAGGGGGGCCCCGAAGGACCTATAATTTCTTACAAAATATATACTGGTGCCGATTCTCTTGTGCACAAACTATCGTAAATTTAAGTTAAGTGCATCTTTCTCTTTCCTTTTAATTAAGAAAAGGACAGAAGATCAACGTTATGTTAAGTCCTGTCAAATTTAGACACTCCATAGATAATTTAGACGCAATTTAAAAACATGACGTCTAAATATACGTCAATTTTCATCAGACGCTGTCTAATTTGACAGGATTAAACTAAAATGTATCTTCTGTCCTTTTCTTTAAGAAATGGAAAGAGAAACTTAAATTTACGATAGTTTGTGCACAAGAGAATCGGCACCATTATCTAACATTCATCAGTTTCAAATAAACATATTACTACTTACCCATAAAAATAGAATAACTTTGTACATCGCTTTTTAAACTCTCATAAAACTTGTGTCTTTGTTTTATTAAATACAAGCTTTTGTCTGCGACTTCAACAGCTTGAACTTATAGTTTCCGTTCCCCAGGGATTTCTAGGATGAAAACTAGCATATGTCCTTTCTTGGCTCCCCGAGTATATCCATACTAAATTTAATTCAAATAAGTTTAATGGTTTAGGGATGAGACAGACAGAGTTAATGAGATGTTAATGAAATTGAACCACAATAATGCGAATTCGCAATTATACGAACTGCCGACTATCAGTTTTTGACTGGTATTTTACCCAAAATTTACCAGTATATCCTACAGTGACCTGCCTCACATCTCTAGCTGCACCGTCTTAACAAGGCCTAACAAAATTGATTGACATAAAAATGCCAAATTATTTTTCGAGATACTCTCAACAATACCTTTCTTTCATACAATCAATCAACTACACCTTGCTTTCGTCGATTACTCCAAGGCCTTTGATAGCATTACACAATCGGCCATTTTTGACGCCTTAGACAATCAAGACGTTGATTCCACCTACATCAATTTACTCCGCTTAATGTACTAAAACAGTACATCTGCCATTAAACTAAAAAACACACGTCCAAAATTCAAAATAGAGAGAGGAGTCAAACAGGGCTATCTCCGAAGCTGTGCACCAGTACCCTTGAAGAAATCTTCAGGAATTTGGCAACCGAATGGAGGGAAAGAGGCACTGTACTTGGAGAGACGAGAATGACAAAACTCCGTTTCGCGGACATTGTCCTCTTTTCTTCATCAGCCACCAAGCTTGCAAGCATGCTCCAAGACCTAAGCAGGTTGAACTGAAGATGAATATGACGGAGACCAAAATTATATCCAACGTACCCTCACAAAGCATAGAGTAGCCGGGGAGGTAATGCAACATGTCCAAGAATACCTTAACTTGGGCCAAGTAGTCTCTTTCCAGGCGAGGCAAGACAAAGAAGTCTAGAAGAACTGATAACGCCTGGAAGAGCTACTGGTCTATGAAGGACCTATTCAAATGCGGTTTGCCCATGGTTCTGAAGCGGAAGTTCATGGACATGTGCATCCTCCCTGTCTTAACCTATGGCGACAGACTTGGTCACTAACAAACGCACAGAAGTCCAAACTCAAGGTTTGCCAACGAGCAATGGAGCGCAGTATATTAAGTGTTAAATTAACAGATCGAGTTCGAAACACTATACTGCGTGCGCCCCAAAACAGGAATAGCTGATGTGGCTCAAAAGGCTTTCCAACTAAAATGGGACTGGGTGGGCAGACCATGTCTGCCGCATACAACAGACAAACTGTGGGCTCAAATAGCACAAAGCTGGTGCCCTGAGACGGGAAGACGAGGTCGCGGCAGGCCACGAAGGAGATGGCGGGACGAACTGGACAGATTCCTACGGGATTGGGAAAAGGAAGCGAGATCTCGCGATACATGGAACAAGTGGAGGAAGGCCTTTGCCCAAGAGCGGGACAGAATAGGCTAATAAAAAAAATGTTTTAACTCATTTTAAAAACGTTTGTATAATTCGCGTTTTTTACTTCCTAAAGGGGCCCCCAATTCTTATGTGCCCAAGGGCCCCAGCTTAGTTAAAGACGGCCCTGTGTATGTGTGTTTCTTTAATGCGGATTGCATCAATAGATAGAGTGGTTTACATTTTTATTTTTACTGCCATTACTTAATATTAATAAAGAAAATACGAACATTTCGGAGATTGGTATTTGCTCCATAGGACAATTTACAGTTTTGACAATTTCAACTGTTTGCTACTTATTTTTTATTTTCTTAACTCAGACACGGTTTTACAATCACAATACCTTTTGTAAAAATGTGAGTAACATGTGTTCATAAGCCAATGTCTGTGTATCTATTATGGTATCTGTAGTGTTTTGTTCTTTTTATGTACCATCGACCCAATGGAATCATGACCCACCATAAGCTTATTTTCCTACAGACATTCAAATACAATTAGGTCGACAATCGCGTAAACATACACACATCAAAAGTGTCTAGGGATATTTTAATTAAACCTAAATAACTAAAATTCTATTAACTTTTTGTTAAGACACCTACACTTTAAAATAAACCTTGTTTAATTGCCTATCTAATCTGATAATAAACTTTTAGATAAAGTTAAATTAAAAAAAAACTTAGAAGAGGAGGAAAAACTCAACAAAATTTCAATTTAACTTTATTTTTGAAATTTCAAAACCTAAACAACAAAACAATTTTTTTTTATAAAAATTGTTGAAAACTTAAAATTAATAATTCGTGGATCCACCTAAGACTCTCCTGACACATCTGGAGCGGTTCTGCATACTCAAAACAAGGGTGTCAATATCCTGTTGTGGAGTACTGTCCCAAATCCTGCTAAGATGCAAGAAAAGCTGGTTTTGATGCACAATATCAACAGGGAAATTCCTACGATCTCTTCTCTGAAGCATATTCCTGGCATGCTCAATAGGATTTAAGTCAGGGGATTGTGCAGGTCGGTCTAAAGCTTGGATAACATGCTGTTGTAACCAACTTGTAACGATACGCGCCGTATGTGGACGGGCATTGTCGTGCATTAGCTGGAAATTTTGTCCCATTTGCTGTCTGTGGGGCAAGATTACAGGCTCTAGCACCTCATCTCGGTATTTTCGAGCAGTCATATTGCCTAGTATCCAAACGAGGTCCGTTCTACCGCCGAGACGAATTCCTGCCCAAACCATAATCGTGCCACCTTAATATGCATGAACTTGTTGTGGGTGCTGCAGTCGATTCCAACGTCCAGGTTTTCTCCAAACGCGTACTCTTCGCGAATCAGGATGAAATCCAAACCTAGATTCATCAGTGAAAACCACAAGTGACCATTGAGAATGGTTCCAGTTTTCGTGTGCAATAGCCCATTGTAATCTTCTTCCTCGATTACCTCTCCTTAGTGCTGATACCCAAAATGGCCTACGAGCACGTAGATTGACTTCATGCAGTCGCCTTCTCAAAGTTTGACCGCTTACCAGCAAACCATACTCTCTCTGTAGCCTTTGAACCAATTGCATCGCCGCTGCATTTAGTTGACTTTGTGCAGCATTTACTATGAATCGGTCCTGTACATGTGTTGTAATGCGTTGAGGTCCTCGGTGCCGTTCCACCACTTCCTCCGTGACACGATAACATGACCAAAGCCTGGATATAACGCTCTGACTGGTCTTCATGGCTTCAGAAACGGCAATTATGGGACAGTATTCCACAACAGGATATTGACACCCTTGTTTTGAGTATGCAGAACCGCTGCAGATGTGTCAGGAGAGTCTTAGGTGGATCCACGGAATATTAATTTTAAGTTTTCAAGAATTTTTATAAAAAAAAATGTTGTTTTGTTTGAGTTTTGATGTTTCAAAAATAAAGTTAAGATTGAAATTTTGTTTGAGTTTTTCCTCTTCTTCTAAGTTTTTTGTTAATTTAACTTTATCTAAAAGTTTATTATCAGATTAAATAGTCTATTAAACAAGGTTTATTTTAATGTGTACATGTTTTAACAAAAAGTTAATAGAATTTTAGTAATTTAGGTTTAATTGAAATATCCCTAGACACTTTTGATGTGTGTATATTAAAAATGTCACACGTCTAGTCTTATTATTTTGACAGCTTCAAACGATTTGTCGTCGAAATGGGTCATGATTCAATTTTGTCGATAGTACATTACTTTCACATTCTTCAAATTACATATCAAATTTGTGAAACCAATTGAAGACATGAGTGGATGAAGGTGATATGTCGCATTTTCGGATTTTCGCTGTTCTATGGATGAATGATGGTGTTATGTGCATACAAACAATTTTAAACCTTAAAACAGCCGTGTTTCTGGCTATTTTAGAAGTTCACTACTTGATGAAGGTGTCATGTACACATTTTTTTTATATTAATACTGGATGAATGTAGTATGTGCACTTAACACTTTTAAAAAAGCCAAAAAAGTTAAAAGTTTACTTTTCTACAGTGGATGAAGGAGGTATGTTAACATCGCAGCGCACTTTCAGTGAATGAAGGTGTTATGTGCTGCACATGTCACTTTCATTCATAAAACGGTGTCACTCATTTTCTCACAAGTAATAAGTTTTAAGTCGTATAACTAAAACTTTGGACGAAAATCAGCCACGGGAGCAAGCTGGATTTAGGGTAGGATACTAAACACTGGACCATATACACGCCGTGAGACAAATATTTGAGAAGAGAAATTAAGTTTGTTGTATGGGAGCCCCCTTAAATATTTACTTTATTGTTATTTATTTTGAAAGGTAATATACAAGTAGATATTCTGTGAAAATTTGAAGCGTCTACCTGTTAAGGTTTTAATTATTGAGCAAAAGAAATACGAAAAAAAATTTGTATTTGTTGTTATAGCGGCAACGGAAATACATCATTGGTGAAAATTTTAGCTTTCTAGCTATCGCGGTTTATGAGATACAGCTTGGAGACGGACGGACAGACAGACAGCGGAGGCTTAGTAATAGGGTCTCGTTTTACTCTTTGGGTACGGAACCCTAAAAACATATTCGTAAATAGCACGGCTCGAATAAAGTTAGAAAAAGAAGTAAAAGAAATAAAAATAAATAGGACGGTAAGACAAGGAGATCCACTATCGCCTAAATTATTTATAGCTACTTTAGAGGGCATTTTGAGGAAACTAAAATGGGATCTGTACGGCCTAAATATAGATGGGGAAAAATTATCCGACATACGGGTCTCTGACGACATAATACTATTCGCGGAAACCAAAGAACATCTACAAAACATGCTTATAGATCTAGAAAAAGAAAGCCGCATAGTAGGTCTAACGTTGAACACCTCCAAAACTAAAGCACTAACCAATACGATAGAAGACCCCATTATTATTAACGAAGAACCAATCGAGTACGTGACAGAATGTACCTATCTGGGCCAACAAATCTCTCATACCGGAATAATGACAAAGGAAATAGATCCTCAAGTCCTCACCTATGGTTGCCAAACCTGGGCTCTCATGAAAGCGCAAAACAAAAAGCTGGAAACTTGTTGAATGTGAATGGAAAATATGGTTTTTTCAATCGAGACATCAATTGAAAAAAAAAGCAAACATTAAGGAAAATCATTTTTTTTTAAACCGGAATATCGATATTATGATGAGTCCATTCTTCGACAAAAATAATCGTTTTATGTTTTTTTGTTCTAAGTCTTTATGTAACTTGTCTCCTTCAGACTTAATTTTCTCGAATTGATTAACATTTTCTTTGCGGAAGAAGGAGTTATGTTCAGTTTTTTTCTAAATAAAGTACTAAAATACATTTAAATTCTTAAATTTATTTCCTATTTTTAAAATATGAAACGGTTGGCACCGCCTTACTCCTTTATTGGAGGAAAACGATTAAAGCATTTTGAAATATCTCAAAATGTTCATGCATAACTTTGAACTCCATTTTCTCGAAATTAGAATTTTGTGACATGTCACCTTCATCCACTCATGTCTTCAATTATTTAAGAGAATATATAGTACGAAACCAGAGTACGCAACCACCTTTTGCTTCATTGCACTATTTTACTAGTAAAATACGTTTCAAGGTGCCTTTTAAATTGGTTAATAGAAATAAAACAATTTGACTTTGATTTCAGCTTGGCCTTTTTGGACGAAATTGGTAGTAGTAGCTGTGGGATTCACGGGCGGCGCGGTTTTTATGTACATACAATGCCGACAGTACCTTCATCTCTGTAACCGTTGGCGAGCTCACAACAGGTATATTTTTATTTGTTATTTATTAGTATTTATGCTACGATTCTGCAAATTGTATTCAAATGATTAAATTCAAAATGTTTTTTTTCTGTCTAGGATATTATTAATCCAAAACGCGCCAGAGAAGATCCCGATCGGCAGCGGGTCCCCGCCCGTGCGCGTGAAGCGGCGCGAGCGCAGCGCGCGCGGGCAGGTTGTGGCCAACATCGAGCCGCCGCCGCCGCCCGCCGCCTACCACGAGGAGGACGAGAGCGGCGGCTTCGAGACCTACCGCGGCAACCCGCACCGCCGCCTGTCCGCGCTCGCCGACGAGCGCCTGCGCGCCGAGCACGACGACGCGCGCCGCTACTCCGACACGCGCCTCGTGGCGCCGCCCGAGCCCGAGGTGAGTGCCGCCGTGAGTGCCGCCGCGCCGCGCCGCCCGCTCTGACCGTGTGCGTGTCGACAGGGCGGCGTGTACCACATCAGCGTGGACCCGCTGGAGGCCGACATCCGCTCGCTGCTGGCGCTGGAGGCGCGGCGCGCGGCGCGGGCGGCGCGCTCGCTGCCCAACCTGCGCGCCTCGCGCGAGTCGCTGCTGCCGCCCGCGCCCCCCGCGCCCGCGCCCGCCGCCTCCGCGCCCGCGCCCGCCGCCTCCTGAGGCCCGCTGCTGCTGTACCCGGACGACACGGTGTACTAGCGCCCGCGCCCCGCGCCCGCCCGCCGCACGTCATCAGTGCGTAGTGCGACGGTGTTGCGTGTACATAGTAACATGGATATTGTAAATAGTAATTATCATAATAATTAATAGTTCAGGCGTCGCTCGTTTAAAGCCACCGTATATGACCGCCCTATAGATACTTATTTCTTATCCTTGCATTTGTACCATTACGTCCATATGTTTATGTACATAGCAAAAACAAATTTTACTCCATGTTTTTTTCGTAATAGCATCATAAGTAATAAGATTTGGTAGTAGACAGCTTGCAATATATATAAATAGTAGGTATAATGTTGCCAGAGGTAATAATTATAAACCTACCTAGTAGAAACTAATCCATACACTTTAATCCATATTTAATGTTCGTAAAAAGCTTTCTGAAAACCATTTCATATTTTGAACTCCATGCGTGCGAGTCGGCGACTCCAATGTTAGAACGTGTACAAACATCGAGAAACAAATGCTGCGAGGCAGAGACATTGTCATAGTTCGTGCACCTCATATTTTAATATTATGATAAATGTCTTTAGGATCTTAAATAAGCTGCTAGAGTAACCAAATTATATTAGACTGGCGAAAGACGGTATTGTCAAAAACGGAATGCATTCCAAAACTTCCAAATAAAACTACGTAAATTATAAATGTGTAAGTTATTAGACGTTGCGTTGTGACACAGCAAAAATTGATTAGAATTGCCTTAACTTTTGAGTTTTTTTTTGAAAATTTTCTTCTTAACTCTAAAATCGTCGACATGGTTTCTTAGAACAAGTTTCTCTACCTCTTAGTATTAGATTTGTATGTACTGCCCCATCTCAATAAGCAATATTTAGGTACTTAAACTAAGCGATTTTAGGGGAGTTTTATTACAACAATGAAAAAGAAACGCGACTGCATAAAAATAAAAAGTTAAACAATTTTGAAAGTTGCTGGCTTTGTTTCTGTTTCATGTAATTGCCACCAACTTCTGAATTTGTAGTTGTTACACACATAATTATAATATACGTATTATCTTTGATTTGATGATTGGTAAATTTATTCTTTACGTCTTGTTTCTGTCCTTTGAGAGTTCACTTTTTATTTTTATGTCGTTGAGTTCTTTGTTTTTATTTTTAATATTTTTTACTATTTTTAAATTAAACCCTATGTCACTCCCACAACTGCGACGAATTCAATGAAACCTAAAATGTCGAAATTCGTTAAACAGTTTAGGCTATGGAGCGTGACAAAGAATGAGACATACATACATACATACGTTTGAAAAACATAACCCTACTTTCAGCAGTCGGGTCAAAATATTTAAAGTGTAAGCATTAGAAACGTGAACTTTAAATAAATTCTGTCGCTCTTTTCCTAATTCTTAAACTACATTGAATTTTAAGTCGTGAAGTATTTGAATTAATTTAAACCTATATTAACGTAGATATGAAAAATGCACTACATTTGAGTATTTTGTGGTTTTTTTTATAAACTACAGTACTTTTGCAGTTACGCTCATTGTAGTTATTAGTGATAACCTTAAACGAGTTGGCGATAACTTATCATTTATATCTATTGGGTTTTATCAAGGATAATTAACAACAGGTACCTACTTAGTTCAATACGGCCATGTCCTTAATATATTGAGTACATTGTTGAATTGGGGCAGTAATGCTATGTCGATTGTATGTTTCTCGCAATACACTTCATCTATTGATTTTGTTGGAAATTAAAGCCTCATGTCAACATCAACAAATAAAGGATAGTAGTAATTTAGAATTTAAAAACTGTATCAAATAAATGATTTATTTTAATCTTGTTCTAGCTAATATCTGGAGATTCTAAAGTAGTAATGACATTTACACATAAAACAAAAGATAGTAAACAATTAAAATAAAACATTACATTGATATTATTTTTGACATTATAAAATTGATGTTCATGCTCAGAGGCCCTATAATATATTTTTTGTTAATTCAGTGTGTATTAACAAAAAGTAAATTATAAGCAAAAACTTAATTCCGTGGCCATCTTTAATGGGGTAAGAATACTCATGAATGAATTAAATGTCGTCATTCAATGAGCGCGCTAGTCATACAATCAAATAGCTGATTCAACCAGATGACTGCGACATATACACGCAAGCGCTTTAGTTTACTTGCATACATAAATGCGAACAAGATTCGTAAAAAAGGTATAATTCATCGGACTCAAAAATTAAAGAATAGAAGAATACCGGATTCTTATAGAATAAAAACTACTACCTACTTATTTATGTTTATTAGTACAAAAAATAGTTCTTTTTCAAAAATTGTTTTGTAGCTTCACATCAGGTTTTAAACGTCGGCAAACAACCCATCTGCCTGGTATTGTAATTTTACGGCCTATTAAGACGTACTTTAACCTTACTACAACTCAACCACAACAAAAACAAGTATTTAGGCACATTTTTTTATGAAAACGAATCGTTTCATTCACACTGACCACGTTTTGTCTTTGAATACCGTGTGGGTAATATCGACCACACCGCGACCACATCGCAACCACAAGGCAACTATCATCGACATCACGAATTAGCGGCCGATCTGTCTGCCTGCAAACATTGGCTACAACTTAACCACAATGCAAAACACTGGTTACAACGTCGCAACAACACAACAGCTTCGATATTTGTAGTGACTACAACGCAACTGCTAAAAGCTGCAGCGACACTTTTCAGACGTAACCACATTTTATCGCGGGTGGTTTGATTGTGGTAGGTTTATTAACCTTTCAACGACCAACCGACAGTCGGCTGTCGCGCTGTTATTGTCTTTCTTTCGAAGGCTTAAGGCACAAATGTCGGTGTGTTGCGTTGTAGTAGATATGACCCATGCAAGCAGTTACGTTGACAAAATGTAGTCAGTATGAATCAAACTTATTGTTTTTATAAAAAATAGTTCCCAAATACTTGTTTTTGTTGTAACGTGGTGTGGTTGGGTTGTGTTATTTCTGAAAAAAAAAAACAAATATTAAAATAGCACGTGGCTAGGTTGTTTGCCAAGCATAAAGTGATGCTCCAAACATTGAAGAAAAACTTTTTATATTTCCTATAGAATCATCAAATAGCAGCCAGAAATCGTAGACTTTTCTTGTTATAGTAATAATCATCAGGACATTATAGGTCATAGCTCATTAGAGCCACCCGGCTCCCACCCCGCACCGCCTCGTCGCACGGCATCCACTCGTTGTCGACAGGTAGTCTACCGCGGTCAACCAGTGGACCTCACGCGGTTAACGAGTGAACGCCAAGTGGTCAACGAGTGGACGCCGAGCGGCGTATTTTACATACAAAATAATTTTGAGCGGTGCATCGCAAAGTATCGTCCTTGCGTGTATCAATCGCGAGCAGCGCGCGGTCCACATGGGGCCCCCGCGCGTTGTCAACGCAAAGCAAGAATTCGAGCAGCGAGTTGTCACCGAGTGGTCCACTCGCCGTCCGCGCGTGATGGGCTTATAACCGAGGTGATCTGGTGACGCTACGGAGTTGATATAGTGAGCGCATGCCCATATAAGTCCATATAAAGAATACTAGCCGAAGGAGGCGAGTCGGTGCGGAGTGGGTGACGGGTGGCTCTAATGAGCTATGACCTTATTTCCTAAAAGAATCCAGTAGTTTTTATTCTGGCCGATCGTCTAATTTTTGAGTACAAAATGTTTAAGACTTGAATGTGAATTTTTCACAAATCAAATACAGCTTTCTTACGACAGTCAGTCAGATTACGATCAGAGATTCACGTTTTTGACTTATGCAGGTGATTAAATCCTTATGAATTTAAAAAAGTTAAGGACATATTTACTGACAAATGGATTTCTAAATATAAGGCGATATTTATTGATTTCCTGTCACATATAACATTTGTAATAGGTATCAACATTTTTGACAATACTTTTATTTTATCACGCGAAAGTAGGAGTGTCATGTCGTCTTCTGTATTCCCCCTTACCAAATTATAATGTTGAAGACATTAAATATAGAATCTCAATAAACTATTATAATAAAACTGTACGTCCTAAATGCTCTCTTTACAATCAATGCAATCTACAAAAATGTGAGTGGTAGTGTTGCTTGCCCTTATTTCCCAATGAGATACAAAAAGAAGTAAAATAATGAAATTCCCCTCCTCCTACCCCCGAAAGATGATTAGAGATTTCGCAACAGATCAATACTCTTTTAGTAGTTGTTCTTGGTCATTGAAAAGGCAGTTTATGAGAACCACAATAATAGTAGGTCGAGAGACTATAACCTATCCTATCTATCGAAAACCAAATGGCTTTTGTATAAAATTATTACTCGGATAAGTCAAATGGAACTTATTCAAATCTGGCGTGTCAGGCCATTACGTGTCAATTCGTTCTTGTCTATTTCCCGCCGATTTCCAATAATAATATAGGTACATTTATTATCCGTAGACTTTTCTTTTTAATTTGCACAAAAAAAACAACAACAACAGTAATTGATGTCGCAAGGGATAAAATGTTTGATTTATTTTTGTTTAATAATCAAAGTGCAATGTTCGCTTTGTATACGAGCGAGCCATTTCAAAGAGGCTCATATAATGAAAAAACGTATAGTGGCTCGAAAGTTAGGAAAGACACTTGAAATAGGAATCGTTTTGTGAACTGTCATAAAGTAACGTTCATTTAGATATTTTAATTACTGACTTACTAACAATTTCGTATATTTGGCACTGTATGTGCGCTTAGTTATGTAATTAATTTAAATGTTGACTTATTTTTAATTCCTCCACATTGTAGGATATCCTACAATCATCAATATATGTATATATAGAAGCGAATAATTTTATTATAAACACAACCATGACACCGATCTGATTGTGTTATGAGTCTGTCCCAAGGTCTATCTCAAAGAAATCACACATGCTAGCAATATTGTCATTTTATGTAATTGACTTTTAATTTGGTCTTATATAATTTTGTCTCTTTGAATAATATATGGTATTTTCTGCACTACTTAAAGCATTTATGCAAATTGCATGTTGTTTTAAAGTCACTTTAATTTGTTTTCACTTGAGTTTTAAATGGTGCCATGTATCATCTCTTTACTTTTTACAATAACGCATCCTTTTTCTCTATAGTAGATTGTTAGTATTAAATATAAATCATACATGGATCACACATTATTGTCATCACTATTACTTAGAATGAACTAGAATATAGATCCTTAGGTTTTTCAGAAAATAATTCCCTTTGTTAGCCATGACAAACTGTACCACAGCAATTGTCGAAATGAATACTAAGTACTATAGTTAGCTGAGTAGCCATTATTTTTTAATTATGTCCGATATCGGACGTGGGTACTACCAGATGTTCAATGAGTTTACAAATCAAACTGGAGTCTTAGTGAAAACGTTAATTAAAAAGTAAACATCGCTAATTGAATTTTAGATAGATAGTGTTTAAATAAAATAGTTCGGACTTTGGTGCTAATTAAAAAATGAATATCAGTCCAAAATTAGGTAACATAATATTTTAGTACGACGAAAATAGTTGGTGAAATGTCATAAGATCATATTTTCCTTTTTTATTCGTGAAAACGCGACGTGTTAATTTCCAGATACCCCAGATTTTATAATCTGTTAAGCCTCCTCTACATAATCGGCCATGATGGGCGGTTACACGCAAGCACGATCGTGTAGAAGGGCTTCTTGCCTGTAGTCGCCCATCATGGTCCTTAATCATCGCCATGATCGCGGCGATCGGTGACTTGTCGGTTTTTCGGACACGCATCAAAGGGAATCGCTTGTAGTTGTGTGCGCGTGGCGCTCAATCAATGATCGGGGACGATCTTGTGGATGCTTGCACAATGATCGTGACGATTACTTTGCCGATCACAGACAATCAACGAATGTCGATCATGGCCGATTGTGTAGAGGAGGCTTTAAACGTCATGCCTTTAACGAGCACGACATTTTGACACTCAACACAACCGGGCCGTTCACATTTACTGCATAGGTACTAGTGTGCCATAACTATGTATATCACTTTATTTTACTTAGTTTCATCGCTGAAAATACCTTAATTTACGTATTATGACTTCGATACAAATCTACAAACTAGTCGTTTTCATTGATATAATATATTTGTATATACACTGCAGATCTCTTTTTCTGTTAATATTAATTAAATGAAATCGTCTCTTTTGTCTTCATCTTACTATCTACTTTACTCATATTAATTCTTCATGTTGTATATTGTAAATTAATTGTATAATGGCTAATAATAATATTGCTGATGACCGGTCAGTCTGTGGTAAGTAAAAATAATAAGAGATGTTTTATTGGGTGCTTGGAGATGTTTCTTAATGTTACATGCGCGTTATGCACTTAATTTCGTGTACTTACGTTGTGTTTACATATCAAAAAATATAAACGCTCATGTAAATATTCGCTTGGCAACTATAAAAATACGATCTCAAAGCTTGTAACATGTAACCATCTCCATGAGTCTCGCGTGCTACGAATGCTTATTCCAAAGAATTTGTTTCAAAATTAAATAAAGTAGTGCCTTATTTGATGTTCTTTATTATGTTAAACGACTTAAAAATAAATGTGAAGCATTATTTAAATGGCTACTAGAATTTGTTTGTTCTTTTGAGTAATAGCCTTTACTGTGTATAGCGTTTCGCGCGGTGTTGCGTTGACGATCGATGTAAACAATTTATTTAATTAGGTGTAAATACGATAGCACGAGACGTCACCCTTGTCTGTATAATGTGATTTGTGATATAAGTTATTAGTGTTATTTGTTTGCTCAAAATTACTTTCTCCTTTCGATCTGTGTACTTATGGTTCATGAAATTTGTAAGACTGTATTTTATTTTGTTGTGTAAACATCGTTGGTAAACTTCGGGTTATGAATATAGTTATTTTAAAATTAATTTTGTTATTATTGACCTGAGTTTGAGTATTTAAGTGAGGGAAAACCATTTAGCAAATTAACTCACTTTTAAATGTACATTTAGATCTCAACTGAAACTCTTTGACATTCCTAGGTAATGGCAAATACCGCCTGCATTTTGAGGTAGTGTGACTAGCTGCTAAACAGTTTTTCCCTGGTTGTACTGACGCCAACACACTGACAGTAGTTGATGTCAACTACTGTCAAATATGTTTAATGGATTTTCAACTTCATTACTAAAGCATAAAGCTCAATTTATACCGCCGCAGAATGGAATGGAGTGGCAGCGTCAATTTGGCCCATGGCGCGTAAGTTCGCTGGAAAATGGCGCCGACAGTAGCTAGGAAAATTCTCAAGAATGCGCAAGGATTCCCGGAAGATACCCTTTTTGACATAAGTTCATTGTGCTATGTAAATTTTTTTCTTGCATTCCATTCCGCGGCGGTATCATTTGAGCCCAATTAAGGTTGATTGAAAAAATATGTTTCGGGTAGTTGATGTCCATACTTGTAATAAAATAAAACAAGTGAATAAATAAAAATAAATTATTTATTTAAGGTTGATCGAATTTCATTCTCGTAAGTACGACCAGAGCTCGGGTCGCAGTGACTAGACTGTACACTCAACATTTCTCATAAGTATTCATAAACAATATATTTCTGTTCAAACAGAAAATCAACACTTAGTAATAAACATTACATTTCTACTTAATGTAAATATAAATTATATCACTAATACTCGAGTATTAGAATAATTAAATCCACCGAAAAATAATATTACACACTGCCAGGAGCATTATTATAATAGCTTCCTAAAATTAATGTTGTTAGTCTTATTCGTTGCTAACCCAACAAGTCATTACGTCTAAATATATGGCGCATGTAGCTAACCGCCGTAAACCGTTCTAAAAATCAGTCCATTGTTGACAGTATGACAAACTGCGCAATTTTGATTTCAAAGTCTACACGGAACGCAAGATATGATTGCGTAGTGTGACTGTAGATGTTATCGAAACTGTCTTTATTTTACTTATAGTAAATTATAGACACATTTAGCGTATTTAGTTGGTATACATTTGTCATATGGGAGGGTCTATGCACTATGACGGTAGGTATAGAGTGCTGCGCCGCTAGAAATCAGTGTCACCGAGTACGTGGAACATGAGGCGCTTGAACGAGTTCGACTGTTGGATGTGCTCTTCGTGTAACGAGTTCACCTGAAACAATACGACACTCATGTTTTTACCAATATAGCCAACAACAATTTTAACATGTGCGTGTGGTGCGAGGGCCACTTTGTTAATATTATTCTATGAAAATGCTCTTAGGATTTAGTGCACATACCCAAACAATTGTGATAGTTGGAATCAGAATTTGTGAAAGTCATATAAGCGAGTTATTGACTTTAAAGTGGGCCCTCAGTTATCACGTCGGATCATAAAATTTGATGCATGTTTGTACTTACGAAGGTCGTTTGTTTTCCTTTCGGCTTCTCTTCAGGCTTCGGTCTCGGAACTGGCGCTGGCTTCTGAAATCATGACATTATGTTTGCAAGAATCATTGGTAGCTACAGGAGCAGGAATATTTTTTTCAGTTTTAGGAAGAGTCAAAATGGAAATACTAATTGTAAAACTTCTATTTTTATCATTATTTTATCGAGAAGTTTTTGAGTTGCTGAATGTACAATCGACAAAATGAAATCATGACCCACCTTAAGCTTATTTTCCTACAGACATTCAACAATTAGGTCGACAATCGCGTAAACATGTATTAAAAATGCCACACGTCTAGTCTTATTATTTTGACAGCTTCAAACGACTTGTCGTCGAAACGGGTCATGATTCAATTTTGTCAATAGTACCTAAAGCTTGATTTTTATAATACTATTGGCAAAATGGTATTGTGAGACGCACCTTGTTAGGCGGCGCGGTGAACACCCTGGGCGTGACGGGCGTGGGCACCTCGAGCACGACGTCGCCCAGCCCGTCCTCCTGCAGCGCGCGGAACGTCTCCGACTTGGCGGGGTCGTACAGCATGGTGGGCTTGTGGCTGCGCGCCGGCGGGGCGTTAGGGTTTAGTGGTTAGCGGGCGCAACACAATAGAGAAAACACATTAGATACGACTCGTAAGACGTTAGAGGGACGCGGAAGCGGTTAGTACGAACGGAAGTTTAGTTTTGTTTGTTTTTCAGGAAGGAAAGGTCGATAAAAATACTAACATTAATCATGTAGAATAAGTCCTCTACCTTAATTATATTATTTAGTTCAGTATATAAATTAAGTATAAATAACTTAACAACTACTTTTGTGTAATAGTGATCGCCACACTGTGTCACACAATGTTGTCGCGTGAACGTGAGGCGCATGAGGAGGCGCGCTCGATAATGTTCGGCCCCTGCTGGAAGATAGTCAACGAGTCGACGTCGTACCATGCAAGACGAGACAGACTGAGCGTGGAGTGAAGAGACCAAGTTGGCAAGATACGAGAAAGAGCAAATAAAAATAAAATAAAGCATTAATGCATCATGAGGATGGGCGTCGACTGTTGTTTGGCGGCGGTCTAGTAAAAAACTTGCCTCTTGACAACGTGCGGCCGCCCGTAATAGCCGTTAGCGCTAAGTGAGCAGAGAAATACTTCATTATTATTTGAACATATCACCTACACTGTGCCATCGATGTATTCTTTGTTTGCAACTTTTGATATCACGGGCATTAAACCACACTGAAAACACTACTAGTAATCTGGAATGTCACAAAGTCAAAAAAGACTAACCAGTATAGTATTGCGTTAAAGCAGGGGATATTTTGTTTCTATCCATAAAAACGAAAGAAAACTTATTTACAGAAATTCCGTCACATTGACAAGGGGATTTGTTTATGTAACACTAGCTTTGGCATTCGTCCATGTTGTTTAAATTCATTGCCAAGATATGTGTAGTGTGAGATGACTGATGCTAGGTTTACTTAACGTGAGCTGTTAGCTGTGATAATTATATTACGTCACAGTTGGTCAAAGGTCTCTCCTATTATTTCCAGAGGTTCAGATCTGGGGTCAGTGTGGACCAACTTAGTGTTTTTATTTAGTGCAGCTGAGGTCGTCAGTACAGTCTGTAAGGGCGATGACGATTTGTATTATTATGGTTTTGAACGAATTGTTGTATAAAAGTCAGTGCCTATGCAGATACTTACGGCAACGGCGAGGTCTGTTGCCTGATAGAGTTAGCGATGTTCTGTTCCGAGTATAGATTGATCGGTGAGTTGAACTGCTTGTGCACCATCTGAAGAGATACGAACAGTCAATTAGTTTATATTAGATATTACAACTTCAGAGTACAATAAATTTGTGAGAGAGCAGCTACAAGAACTCATTCAAAAATAAGTTAAAACACCAATTGTTTTACAGTTAATTAATAAGTTTTATAAGGAAGGATAGCAATGTCAATTTTAGAAAATTATAAATTGTAGACCGAAACCAAATTTTACTAATTGGGGTTTTGGATTTAAATGTAATATTATTTCAAGTGCCTCTAGTCAAATATATTTTCAGATGACTGCAAATCATAAAATTCGAAGGCAGTCGGTTTAAGAAGCAAAATGTTTCGATCTACAATACAATAAACGGGTAAGTAGTTACTCTCTTCATGACAGAAAATAAACCCCTTCAAGTTCAAAAGCTCAAACAAGATGACGTATACACATGAGTTCATGAGATCAACGATACTTTGCAAGATATGAATTAAACCTTAGAACACACGTGATTTGAGACACAATAGAAAGACAGTAGCAGCCTGACAGCCGGCTGCCGCTTGGTCGTTCAAAGGTTAAGGTTAAACGTTTTAAAAAAGATAAAGATATAAAATTTTATGTATTTTGCAAAGTATCGTTATGTCGACCGGCTTCGTAACAGAAGTTTGTCGCTGTCATGCTTCAAGCTGATACTGTTCACACAAGTCATTTAATGCACCACCTTGTTTCCTTCTTCTCCAACCACTCGCTGCAACACCGACTCTGCCACCTGAGTTTTTATGAAAAATACTATTGTACTATACAATCCGTGCGCTACTTTAATAATTAATTCTATACCAATGCATGTGTGGAAATAAGAAAGAGTACATAATTAATAATTTGAACTAATCAGTAGATTTTACCATTTTCGTATTTTTTTTACACCACTCTGCAATTTAAGTATTTTGAATTGAGAGTTAGCTTCCTTCTTATTTCTTTTAACATGAGTTTTAATAAGTATTACATATTTTCTAAATTTTGATTCTATTGTAAGCTTTGCTTGCTTTGTACAGTTTTAGTGTGTGGAACAGTGAAATGTGTAGGTATGTGTGCGTGCAATGTTCGTGCGTGTTTCGTGTAACGTGCAACATAAGTATGTCTAAAAACGTAGTTTTTTATAGCTTCTAAGGCAAAGGAAATCTAATTTACTTGGACCATTTCAAAGTAGAATTACCGATTTTATTACTTTAAACCTGGAAATGTTTAATTACTTACAAATTGCTCGTGAACGAGGTCGTCCTCGTTATAAAATGTATACTGTGCCTACCAACAGCAATTAAATAAGAATAAATATAGCTTACGTGTACCTACGTAATACGTAGGTATTCTAGAAAAACGTTGTGTAAAAATATAATTTGATTCAGCAGTCTAAAGCTCTACACAAGTGGGGTACTTTTACTACACTATTTCGAATGTCATAAATATTCCCACATGTCTACATGTAATGAGAAAAAGTTGAAATGACTTTCAACATTCCCTATATTTTTTAATTTTCTTCGAAATAAAAACAGTCAGATTTCGCTTAGTTTATAACGTACTTCTTAGTTTAAACGACTTTTACAACAGAAGTCTTATAGATTGTATAGATTTGTGTTTATCGGATTATGATTAACATTTACAGTGAAATTTTACACAAATGGTTTGAGCGTCGAATTTACATTGGAGTGAAACTATGCCAGCTGCTGCTACTAAGATTTACATTTTAACCACAAATCGCAAATTCTTAAAAAAATCTCAAAATTTTCTGTATTTAAAGTCACTTAGATGTAACTATAGTGTGACCAAGGATGGTCCCTTGAGGCACCCCTTATCTCAATTGATTCCAAAACTTTGCAGCTTACGATGTCAACAAAAACCTAAAGCTACGAGATTGTGAATCGTAATAATTTTATTTGAATGAGTTTGAAACAGATTAATTTCAAAAATAATACAAAATCAAGGTTGAAGGGCAGGTTGCTCTACAGTCTCAGAGGCTGGTTGCAATCGAATGACGAATCGACGATACGAATTGTTTGCTTTAAAGGTGGGTTTGTATCTGGAGACCTACCTTCTGTCTCATGAGGGTGTCACGGTAGTCGTGGCTGGGTGGCGCGCGCATGGCTGGGTTGGGGTGGTGACGCAGGTAGCTCTCCGTGGGACCAGGCTCGCGGCGGACCTTCGCGCCCGGGAGAACCAGGGGTGTCGTGCGGTACGGCTAAAAAAATAAGTTACATACACGTCAAAACTTATAGTACCTATACTTATAGTATCATCAAATGTCTTTAACCACATTATCAGCTGCAGGAAAAAAGGTTGCCATAATTTATTAATTCGATCAACGTTGAAAACTTGAGACGTCTATCTATGATTTATGTCCATGTAAATATTTTCGAGAAGAACAGTCTTGCATATTTATTTACGTTAGATTCTGTAACCTACATACCAGACAATGCCGTAATACGTTCGATATTTTGATGGAATTAAATTTATATCCAGTCTTGTAATAAGATTGTAAATGGAAAAGTCAATGATGTTTGTATCAAGTATACAACCATGATCTAGAATAGTTGGCTCACATCACACGCTAATAATAGCTTTCGTAGTAGGCACATAAACTTCACACCAGAGTAAAACGAATGGCGTTAAACATAAACTGTAATTTAGTTTACTGTTCCAGCTAACTGAGGTTAGGCATATTCGAATAAACTCTTGTGTTTGTCACATATAGATGACCTTTCAGAAGGCCGCAGACGACGCAATTAAAATACCAATGTTTTCCTTCAAACGCCACGTGCATATATCACTCAGGATCTGACAGTAATCAGACGCTATTTCTCTAAAAAATGTTGGATATCTTCGCAAAGATATGCTGCTAAACTCCGTGGTGTACTTGGCGTCCCGTCTAATTATAACACGAGGTTATTCCATGTGGGTTATGATATGACTTCTGACATGATTTCGTTATACGTATATTTATACTTGGGTCTTAGATATTTGGGCCGTGGTCTTACACTGTAATCAGATAAAGTTTATGCTACACATTAGGCAATTGAAATCCTATTACGGCAGCAACAATAATCACGGAGAGCATCCGGTGGCCAGTAATTAGACTAGCTAGACATATTGCGAAATCATGTAGGGATACTGAGGTGGCTCAATTAATGACATTACGATATTAGAGCAATATTCCGATGGAATAGTCCGTACTTCAACGAAGCTTTCGTTAGTATCGTATACGTGCCAACGAGCAACCAACAAGCTTCGTTTATTTGCGGCGATGTTTACAAAAGCGGGGGCTTTCGCCACTGACGCAACGTTCTATGTCGGTCCAATACGTTTGGTTCCACAAAATTTCATGAAATTTATTCATTAAAACAAGAATAATAATTTTCAATAAATAGCTTGATCAGGCATTAATATCCAATAAATGTAACTTCCGATGTATTCAAAAGCAGATCCATAACCGCCAAAATGGTTAGTGGTATATTATATTATAGTGGTACTATATAGTGGTATAAAGACTTGCTCAATTTCGTGCCAATGATGCCAATGACAGCTTGTGTTGTTATTGCTGTTTACAAGCAATAACAACACAATTACTGTCCAATACTTGAACACGGGTGTAGGCACCACAAATCAATCATAATTATTAATAATAAATAAGCTGTCAAAACGCTATTCTCTAGATTCCCTTCACGGATTTTGTCGAAAGGGTGATTGACGTCCTTTACTTATAAGTCTATTTTCATGTATTCAAAACTAATTAAACAGTTAATGCATTTTTATTTCAGGGACAGAAATGTATTTTAGGGTTCCGTACCTCAAGAGGATGAAACGAAACCTGCACACTTTGTTGTCAGCCAGTCTAAGACCCTTTATCTCACGAACGAGTGGAGGTATCGATTTGAATTGAATTTAAAACTGTATACTCAGTTCTATGGTTCTTCAAAACTATGAAAAAATCAAACTTCTAAATTCAGGAATAAAATATACGGTCTTTCATGTCGCAAAAATAATATATTTCGACTCTCTCAAGAGAATCAAAGCTCATAAGGTGCCGTTGCCCAAAACTACGTGATTTGGCACAAAGCAATGTCATATATATTATACTGTAATGTTCCTCCCAGGGAAGAGCGCTGCTGTCTGAAGCACAGATATTAAGTCATCTAGTTCAGACACAGATGTTCAATAAATGATATTCATTATTAAGATGTATTCTAAGTTGCTTGTGTAATTAGAAAATAAGACTTCTGTTTTTCTGGTTAAATAAATTATTATTATTTTATTTAAACTTACAGTTTCTCGGGACCCTGGGGTCCCGGTCCTTTGAAAGGCGTACGAGGGGCCGAAGCCAACTCGCAGAGGCCCCTTAAATAAAGCTTTATAATATGAAGTAAGGCACCTATTATTGTTTATTATTTTATAGCACCAGTAAAAGATAAAATATGAAAATCGTAACTTTAAAAAAAATAATTACTGTAACAAGTTTTCTTTACCTACTAATATGCACGAAACCCACGGTATGAGAGTCCTATTTGTACTTGGCCGGACGATTAAACCGTATTGTGTGTGAATAGATGCCTAATTTTATCGATGCTACTTAATTACTAGGTAAGTCGCAGGTATTTCTACCAACATTGTGGATTTTGGTTACCCAAAGGAATAAAGAAAAATGTTAACTCGCATTTTCACTCGAATTTTAAAATTATCTACGGCCCTCGACAGACCTTGTCAGTAAGGCCCAAGATTTCACTCTAAAAGTCCGCATTATTTTATTATTATTCCCGAATTTTAAAATTATCTACGGCCCTCGACAGACCTTGTCAATATGGCCCAAGATTTCATTCTAAGAGTCCGCATTTTTTATTATTATTCCCGCATTTTTTATTAAAATTATCTAGATGACTTTTACGAATACTCAAAATAAAAAATCAGCCAATTGGTTCAGTCATTCTTGAGTTTTGCGTTAAGCAATACATTTAGAGATTTTTTAATACATAAATAAAACATTAAATAATGGAATCTCTGACGCTTTTATGGTTAACAGTTAGTTAAAAACATATTTTGGTATCTCTGATTAAAGAAAAGACCACTGTATCGTAGCGTACCCAACCGCTTAGCGACTGCATTGGCTGTTGAAAGGGCTTTTAAGTCCATAATGAAGGCGCAAAAATCTTCATTTGCCTTTTAACTGAATATTTTTTAATATTTACACTAATCAAAAAAAGTTTTGCACCACTTACACGAAATGTAATTTCTTGTTTAAAAAATAATAATTTAGATTTTTGATTTTAGGGGTATTTAATTAGTGTAGGTATATCTAGTATTCTCTGAAATTTTTATTGCACATGAAAATGTTGAAAATAGGTACTATTTTACACCATTCAGTTGTAGTGTTAATTTTTCGTAAATAATGCATATGGTAACAATCACGCCACATAATCGTGTCGAAATAACAAGTGGGTGTAAAAAATGTTGTGATGACATTGGAGCGAAAATAACTTTACAGCTGGCTTTTTGATATCAAAAGGGAATATGGGATGAAAAAATAATGACTTGGGAACAAACGCCTTTGAACTATCTAAATCTAAATAGGTAATAGGTTTGAGATGTTACCAAACTGAATAATTAATATAAGTATACAAGACCAATTTCAGTAACTTAAGTAATCTTAAGTTGACAGGGAAACATATTTTTTGAAGTGCATATTAGGATGAACTGAACATTAAGGAGCGATTAAAGCAGCGCGACTTTTATAAGCAATGTTACTGCAGAAAGTTTGCCAAAGCTTTTAGAGATCTTATGAAAACCAACAAATATCTTACTCAAATACATATTCTTAACATCAACGTACTGTTGCTGGCTTTTGTTGATAGGTACAACATATTCATAACATCATAAACTCATATCCTGTTGTGAAATCACTTACGATTTTTCAGGAAAATTACATCGTAAAGCTTTCGTCTCGCTTATTACATCACATATTTTGTAACACAACGCGACTCAAGTGCTCCCAATTTAGATTGTGATCCAACATCCCATGTAACGGCCGAATCGCTGACGTTTCACATCATTTGCAATTTAATACCAACTACTGTAAAGTTCCACAACACATTTTGGTTACGATGATTTATGAAGAATTTAGAAGTTAGATTCTAGTATAATTTGTAATAGTCGCACCCACCCAGTTTGTGACAACCTCGTCCTCAGGATGCATGGGATCCTGGTACCCGTTGGGGAAGAAATTAGGATTGACGGCCATCGTGGTAGCACTTAGTTGCGCGGACGTGTGCCGTGCAGAGTATGATCGCGGACTGCCGCTCCAGTCGTCCTCTCCCGAGTAAACAACACGATTTCAATGCATTCTATTTTGGAAATATGGCGGGAAAATAGGCGTCAGCGTGGGCGAATACCTCCTCGCCCGCTCCACAGAGCCTTGCGCTACATAAACCATACATTTTTATATGTTTTTATCAAATATTTTTTATAAGCAACAATAATATGGATATGCTGTTTATGCTGAAGGGCGTAAGCTACGACTTCAGCAGCAAAGTTTTGCCGAATTGTATGTCAAAGCGTTGAAATCGCACTGTAACTGAATTTGTTAATGTGTTTTTCGGACATAAAAACAGTTCAATGGCGATGAAGTCAGTACCTACTCCCATTGCAAATTGTATAAGAAATACGACCGCAACGATCATCTATTATTGTGATTCATGATTCAGACAACAGATTTAGCTTAGCTCGGGAACATTCTAAAACTCCTATGAATTATAGCAACATTTCAGTTACTTCGTATCTCTGTAGCTGTAAAGTTGTGTATAGGCAATTTTCTCGGGTGATCTAAACCGAGTGTTTCTAATTAAGTAATAAGTTAACATCATTAGACGATAACATTTTGGCGGGTCTCCAAGGTACGTCACGCGTTTGGTTTAGCATAACACTGTTAACCTATTTGTTGAAAATCAAGGATATCTAAATTGTTGCTAATGTGGTAAAATAAGTTTAAGCAATAATACACCTATTGAACAAAGAATTTTCTCGGTTCTGGTTTAGTAATTATACTGTATTTTCCCAATAAAAATACAACAAATTTCGATTAGTACTCGGCCTTAGCAACACGTTAAAATGTTACAGAAAACTGCCTACGATTTGGCAAAGCATCAAAATAAAAATGATGGAGTATGGTTATCAATTTTAAAGTGGTGTTATAAAATATTACGATATCGAATTAAAATAATAAGAATTGTTTCATATTGTATCTCATATTTTACGATCCATAATTTTGAAAGTAAAAATAAAATATGAAAGTAACAAAAAGCTCCTGGCAAGATCCAAATACTCAAAAACGGCTTATTTCTACATGGCCATGACTTCAGCGGCATCCATTAAGTCAGAGTTTGTGGCACCGAAAAATGTGAAGTCTATATGCGGATTAAATTTTATTGACTAATAGTAAAAACTTAATAATAATTTATTATAATACCAGCTTATTACTGTCCCACTGCAGGGCAAAGGCCTCTTCTCATACAGAGAAGGCAAGGCTCAAGGCGGATTGGCGGTTTCAGAATCATATAACTACAAGTCCAGATTTCCTCACGATGTTTTTCTTCACCGAAGTCTGTGATGTCCAAGAAACATTTTAGAAAGTACATAAGTATGAATTGAAAAAGCCACTTTGGTACTTGCCCGGATTTGAACCCACAACCTCAATGTGAGCGGAGCCCGGCCACTAGGCCATCACGACATTCACGCAAAAACTTAATAAATAAAAAAAATAGATTCGAAGCCCTGAGACTGGGACAAACGGACAAACAGAAAAACATGTGATTCAAGTTATAGTTGAACCTAACGGAAACGTAAAACGTAAAAATATATTATACTAGCTTTTGCCCGCGTTTTTTTTTTTTTTTTTTGTTTTTTTTGTTGTTTTTGTTTTTTTTTTTTTTTTTTTTTTTTGGTGAGTGGGAAATCATCCAATGACTGCTCCCGTCCTGGGTGCGACGGGAGGGCGTGTCAGACTCTTACTGACTAAAACCCACTCATGTTCCTTCGATTGCCCTTTATGTTCCGAGGTCACGGTAACTATTATAAACATTCCGCAACTTTGCCCGCGGCTTCGCTCGCGTTAGAAAGAGACAAAAAGTAGCCTATGTTTCTCTCCATCCCTTCAACTATCTCCACTTAAAAAATCACGTCAATTCGTCGTTTTGCCGTGAAAGAAAGACAAACATACAGACAGACACACTTTCCCATTTATAATATTAGTAAGTATGCACAGACGCCACCATATCTAAGCTAATACAAGCTGTCAATTTTTTTTATGGATTATTTACTTTATTGCTTACATATTGGGTTTGAGGTTGATTGGCATAATAGTTTCGGGTCGCCTAAAGCTACCAACAGCTTAGCAGGTAGCTTAAAGCTACCAGCAGTTAGCAGGTAGCTTAATGCTAAAGGTACCAGTAAGCTTTCAGCGTATTTCAATATATTGAACCAATGTTCAACCACTTCATTAAATAGTTGTGTTCATTTCATGAAGTAAGTGGTTAGGTTAAAACCTTTCTGGTCACAATAATGATAACTATACAGACGCAGCTAGGTTGAGACTAGAATACTTATAGATTTAAGTTTTGCAATTTTATGTTTTTCTTTCATAATAAAATTACTCAAAAATGATTAACATTTGCATATGTGTACATACTCTGAACTGAAGGGAGTCATTTGGTTCCCCTACATCCCCTTAACCGACTACCCACATTACTTCTGAAAGCATCATGAACAACATTGAGTTGGTTATATCGATTGGTTGTCATTCGTTTATGAATGGTTGTTGACACCTGTGACCTCAACCTTACACTTTAACCTTGTCCCACTTATGACCAAACGTCGCAAGAGTGCAAAATAATAGGCGGCCTTCTTCCTTGGCCTGCCTATTTGCCTGCGCTTTAAAATGATTGTAATAACTTGCGGTACTAACCTGGCTTTGAATGGACTCGTCAAGCGTCTCATCGGTGCGTATGGAAGAGGGTGAGAGCATCAGTGTCCTGTATTCGCCCTCGATCTGTGGCGGGAAGGAGTAGTGTGGCAGGCCAGCTGGGCCCGCGGGCCCATGTCCCGGCAGCGGCGTGCGCGGAAGCGACTCGGGCCCGCGCCAGCTCTGCTGAGAGTCCACCACGCGCGGGCTTGGTGTTCTGGGACAAACGTCACTAATGTTAATAGGTAAATAAATAATAATAAATATCTTGGGACAAATCACACACGGCCATCTGATCCCAAACAAGACAGCGAGTCCAAGATTTGTCTTTCACTATGATAAGCTAACAGACAGTCCAAGACGTGTCCTAAGTATACTAGAGTAATCAAATAAGATTTGTCCTGGGTGGGAATCGAACACTAAACCAAACGAGACCAGTCACTATAAACCAAGTAGTTTTTTATTAAGGTAACGGATTTTATTGACAAAATGCACGATGGAACTTCCAACCGTAGCAATCGGTCAATTTTCAGAATAAAAGTAGCCTATGTCACCTTCCGGTCCATACAATATCTCAGCTGGTCTCTTCATGATTTTTATCTTCTTTTACGAGAGATGAACTTATTTCAGAACAATTGAAAAAAATAATGTGGTTCTGAAATCGATTATAAATTCGTCATTAACACCCACCATTTCCAATATTAGTCGATTTTTTCCAGTACAAAGTGCTCATGAAAAATACTAATACTACAGTTAGTCAAAATTTGCACTTCTGGAAGTTTCCCAATCTTTATCTTCACATCTACTTGAGATCAAGCGTATTTTAAGATACTGAACGATAAACTTTTCAGATTACTTAGATATCATTTTTTAGGCCTTAAATAATTTAGATTGTAGAAAGCTCGAATCTGTGGTTGGTGGGAATGGATGAAAAAATTTAGGTACCCTTAAATAATCGGTGGTTTTTTTTTTACCTATCACATCCTAACCTCTTAAGGTCTGGGACCAACAGATGTGGGTGTCGTAGGATATTTATTGTACTCGCCTTAGGATATTTAATCGGGTTAGGTGACGACTTCAATGTTTTGTATACTCCGCTTTTAATAGAATCAATGAGAGACTGACCTTTGGCTCAATCTCTCAGCTAGGTACGCCGTTGCTACGTCTGAGACGTTCTTTCACTGGGACATTTTGTTTTCTTTGAATTTTCCATACATTCAATGAGATCTAATTTCAGTTTTATTTGTTGATGACACATCAAGTTAATCGTGGAATTTAAAAGTCTTGAGACGGGTCGTGTCATTGACTTTATATTTTTGGCAACTGGGACCGATGCATCATAATTTATTTTGGCTTTGATTGCAGTATTTATATACTTAATGTTATTTATTATGCATCAGCTGTTGATTAACTATAATGATAAGTTTTCATTCTATATACTAAAGACAGTCACATTTGAAACGGATGTGTAAATATAAATAAATAAATATGCTGGGACAACTCACACACGGTCATCTGATCCCAAGTTAAGCTCTGATATGAGCTTGTGTTATGGTAACCAGACAACTGATATACATACTTATATAATTTATAAATACATACATATTATAGATAAATTACACCCAGACACAGAACAAACAATCATGCTCATCACACAAAGTTTGTTCTGGGTGGGAATCGAACCCACGACCTCTGGCTTAGCAGTCAGGGCTACTAACCACTAGACCAACAGGCCCGTCAGTATTATGTGTGATAACAAATGGCATGGGAAAATAGTGACTGATTTGTTATTCGTAGATTACCATCGTTTCCAATTTCTTCTTTGGCTGGATAAACAGGAAACTCGGATAGGGTATTTTGTGGTAAGTGTTCTTAAATTTATTGAATAAGAAAATATGAATGATACCTGTATTGTGCTGCAGCGGCGAAGGGAATGGGAGATCGCGGCGCTCTCAGAGTGGCGGAGTCCCGCGGCCCTTCGCGGTCCACGTCCCTACAGCGTGCAACATGAACATGGAATTACGTCAATACGATGCAGTGTTTAGTGCCAACTTTATGATGTATTGACGGCATCAGATATTAAGTTATCATCGCTGGACTAACTCGAAAATAACCAAGAAATAGTACATGGCTTCAAACTTTAGAATTTGTCCAGTGATTCGTAGGTGTGTGTGTTTGTGAACATTTAAGGAAGGATGCAATGCATTTAGTGCACAAGTCTTTGGTAACCTAGACACTTAGATTATATACTTGTCTAGATGGAGAATTGCAAACAAACGATGCGCTAAAAACGTCACAAAATGCTTGACATGTGTGCGTACCGCTCGTGTACCTATTGTCGTCAAACTGTCAATGTGTGCGTGTTTAGGGATGCCTGCTCATAACATGAACTTTCCTTTCTGCCATTATTTATTAAAATGACAGTTTAACAAAATAATAAATATTTAGGATTTTATAGATAGATGAAAAAAAAAGAAAAAATATAAGTAATTATGATATTATATGACAGATTTATTTAGCATCAACTTAAAGATTACTCCAGTTACTTGTAAGAATCATAAAACAACCAAATAAAACGTTTAAAGATAATGAATAACTCAGGAATACATATTACTGCTTCACGACTCGCGCCTCGCGGCTGCGCAAAAAGAAAAACAAAAATCCGGTAAAAAAATAAAATATAGTAATTTATCAAAACCCATCTTCTTCGATTTTATTGCCTGGGCTACGTTGTCCGATTTACAAATATGGTGGCATCTTATTTGCAAATATTTATCAATGATTAGCTTCAACCAGCTTGTCTTGATCGAAATAATTATGATGTAATGATATTTTGTATTTTGTCTCCCATAATTTCGCCGAATCTCCCTAGTAATAAAGTGACAACACTGAC